>VZQC01014308.1:3640099-3739378 GCA_009823505.1 Rhizomys pruinosus
TTTTTTTATGTGTATGAATGTATTGTCTGCATGCAGGTCTGCGCACCCGTGTCGTGCGATGCCGCGGAGGTCAGAAGAGGGTCTCGGATTCCCCTGGAACTGGAGTTCTCCTGGAACAGGAGTCACAGACGGTTCTCAGCCGCCATGTGGGTGCTGGGGATCGAACCCGGGTCCTCTGCAAGAGCGGTCGGCGCTCTTAACCGCTAGGCCATCCCTCCAGCCCCTATACATTTTTATATTTGTTTTTTTGACAGGGTCTCACTAGTCATAGCCTGCCCGAAACATTGCCCAGGTTGACCTCCATCTCTCAAGGATCCTCCTGTCTCTGCCTCCCACGGCTAATATTTTCGATTCTTTTTTTTTTAATTAATTTTATTTATTTCTGTATGTGTATGAATGTACTGTCTGCATGCAAGTTTGTGCACCCGTGTCGTGCAATGCCGCGGAGGTCAGAAGAGGGCGTCGGATTCCCCTGGAACTGGAGTTCTGGAATTGGAGTTTCAGATGGTTCTCAGCCGCCATGTGGAATGCCGCGGAGGTCAGAAGAGGGCGTCGGATTCCCCTGGAACTGGAGTTCTCCTGGAATTGGAGTTTCAGACAGTTCTCAGCCGCCATGTGGGTGCTGGGGATAGAACCCGGGTCCTCTGTAAGAGCGGTCGGCGCTCTTAACCGCTAGGCTATCTCTCCAGCCCCAATACTTTCAGATTCTTAAACAGTGTTGGGACCATTAAGACTGTGAGAACCAGCTGGGCTTGGTGGAGCACACCTTTAATCTTACTACTTGGGTAGCAGGGACAAGAAGATTTCTCTGAGATCAAGGCCAGCCTGATCTACATAGGCCCAGGCCAACTAGGACTACAAGATCCTGTCTCAAAAAAACAAAGAAACAAAAAACAAAACAAAAGAGAAACCCTTGAAGTTGGACTGCATTTTACATTATAGAAAGAGGGCCAAGGGCAACAAGTCTCTCACAGGCCCAAGTGTTTGAATAATTGGTCTGTAGCTATTCTGGGAGATTGTGGAACTTTAGGAAAGTGTGGCCTAGCTAGAGGAGGTAGGTTGCTGGGGGGACAGCCTTGGGGGATAGAGCCTACCTCTGCTTCTGAACACAGCTGCTTCTTGGGTAGTACCCCATTAACAAACAGCTGCTGCCTCTCCTCACAACCACAAACCAAGCCAGTCTAGCAACCACCATGCTTCCCTTTCCATGATAGACTGTCTTCTTAACTCTAAGTGCCAAAATAAATCTTCCCTCCTTTTTTTTTTTTTAAAAAAAGAGGGGGTTGGGGAAGAAGGGAAAAAGAGAGGAGGGGCATGGAGGAAAAGTAGGGAGGAAGGGGAAGGGAAGAAGGAGAAAGAGTAGAGGGAAGGAGAGTAGAGCTCCAGAAATGTGCATGGAGCCCCTGTGACTGGCAGAGTATAAAGCAATGAGACAAGATATTTTTTTTTGTATGTGTATGAACGTACTGTCTGCATGTAGGTTTGTGCACCCGTGTCATGCAATGCTGCGGAGGTCAGAATAGGGTGTCGGATTCCCCTGGAACTGGAGTTCTCCTGGAATTGGAGTTACAGATGGTTCTTAGCCGCCATGTGGGTGCTGGGGATTGAACCCGGGTCCTCTGCAAGAGCAGTCGGTGCTCTTAACCACTAGGCTATCTCTCCAGCCCGACAAGATATTTTTAAAAATAAGGCAAAGTAGGAAAATGGCTGGAGCTAGAGGACATCATGCTGAGTGAAGTAACACAGTCCCAGAAAAACAAATGACGAATGGTATCCCTCATCTGTGGATGCTAGTGCCAATTACCTAGTTGTAAGTATTTCTTGTGCACAGCCCCTTGAGCTTTTGTCCAAAGCAGTTGGGAGTGATGCATATTGGAAACAACAACAACAACAACAACAACAACAGAAAGGACTACATCGAAGAACTGACTGAAACAGTGAACTTCTGCTCAAAACAGTCAACTTCCTCATGGAGAATATTGAGAAAGACTGAGGGACTGGAGAGATGGCCTAGCAGTTAAGAGCGCCGACTGCTCTTACAGAGGACCTGGGTTCGATCCCCAGCACCCACATGGCGGCTGAGAGCCGTCTGAAACTCCAATTCCAGGAGAACTCCAGTTCCAGGGGAATCCGACACCCTATTCTGACCTCCACAGCATTGCATGACACGGGTGCACAAACCTACATGCAGACAGTATGTTCATACACATACAGAAATAAAAAAAAAAAAAAGAGAAAGACTGAGAAAGAGATGAA
The DNA here is from genome assembly GCA_009823505.1 of Rhizomys pruinosus. Lineage (NCBI taxonomy): Eukaryota > Metazoa > Chordata > Mammalia > Rodentia > Spalacidae > Rhizomys > Rhizomys pruinosus. The sequence continues at coordinate 3,642,356 of VZQC01014308.1, forward strand.
AAGCATGTTTGGCAGAATGCATGAGCTCTGGTGGGGTGGGGAATGGGGGGGACATGGGTCTAGATTTGATAAAAGAATAAAAATAAATTTATGTGAAAAAAAAAATAAGGCAAAGAAAACCCCAGAGGCGTGTCACCATAGCCACACAAGACTGGGAGGGACTTGAGTTCTGACAAGCCAGAACAGAGGAACCAGGAATCTATCATGAAACTTTCATTCAGATAAGGCCTCAGGGCCCTTTGGATATTAGAGCTAAATTAGCTGGAGAGCAAAGCTGTGCTATGACCACCTCACAAAGCTGAAAAAATGACTTGAGACAATGAAGCTTGTCTTGGAATAAAGTAACCACTTACCAGAACAGAGCCCAATCCTCTGGTAAAGAAGAGGGCAGAGCTGGGCGTGGTGGCGCACGCCTTTAATCCTAGCACTTGGGAGGCAGAGGCAGGCAGATCTTTGTGAGTTCAAGGCCAGCCTGGTCTACAGAGTGAGTTCCAGGACAGCTGGGGCTACAGGGAGACCCTGCCTCAAAAAGACAAAAAAAACAACAAAAAAAAAGGTAAGCGGTAAGAAGAGGGCAGAATCCAGATACTTTAGCATAGCATTCCTATTAGCACTCAGCTGAAAATAAGTATGTATGACAAAAATGGAGATAACATTAACAAATATGACAGGTGGAAGTAACACATGAATAATAAAAAGCACTGAACTAAAGAAAAACAGCATGATTTTCAAGAGAAATTCAAACTCTAATAATAAAGTACCAGGGCCAGTGAGATAGATGGCTCAGCAGTACTTGCTATACAAGTCTGACAACCTGAGTTTGATCCCTGGAACCCACGGTGGGAAAAAAGAACCAACTCCCCACAATTGTCCTCTGAACTCCACATACATGCTCTGAGAGGTCCAGGCCAGCCTGGGATACATAGGAAGTTCCAGGGCAGCTAGTGCTACATAGTGAGACCCTGTCTCAAAAAACAAAACAAAACAAAACAAAAAAAACCTGCTAAAAAGGGCTTGGATGTAGCTCAGTTGATAGAGTACTTGCCTAACATACGTGAAGCACTGAATAAGCTGGGCATGAGGGTACACACCTGTACTCGCAGCATGTGGTATGATCCAAAGTTCCAAGTCATCCTTAGCTCTATAGTGAGCTCAAAGCCAGCCTGGGACACATGAGACCCTGCCTCAAAACAAACCGATAGACAAAAATACAGTCAAAGCACTACAAAGATTAGAAAAACTGTCCACCAGGAATTCTAGACTCTAGCTCTCAGGAGTTTGAGGCAGGATTGTTGCAGTTGAAGCCAGTCTGGGCTATGCAGTCTGGGCTAAAGTGTAAGACATTATCTCAAAATGGAACATTCAGATATAAATTCATGTAATCTGCCATATCAATAATCTAAGGAAGAAATATTATGCATGAACTAAAATAGAAAAATACTTGACTAAACCTACCATTCATTTATGATAAAAAAAAAACCCACACTAATAGATGGAAACTTTCTCAACTTTGATAACATGTACAAAGTCCTACTGCCAACATCACACTTAAATGGTGAAAATCCAGAAGCTTCCCTCATTAAAAAACAGGCAAGTGGGCTGGAGAGATGGCCTAGCGGTTAAGAGTGCTGACTGCTCTTACAGAGGACCCGGGTTCGATCCCCAGCACCCACATGGCGGCCGAGAACCGTCTGAAACTCCAGTTCCAGGAGAGCTCCAGTTCCAGGGGAATCCGAGACCCTCTTCTGACCTCCGCGGCGTTGCACGACACGGGTGCACAGACCTGCATGCAGACAGTACATTGATACACATACAGAAATAAATAAAATTTAAAAAAAAAACAAACAGGCAAGTGTGCCCCCAAAAATGTATGTGTTCATAAAATGCAAGTAGAAGTGAAACTGTCTAGGGGAACAAAGAGAACAACAGAAAAGGGAGAGAGGGAGATGGGAGGGTTCAATGTACAATATACACAGATACATTTTTTTCGGTCTTTTTGAGATAGGGTCTTCCTGAAGACACAACTGTCCTGGAGCACACTATGTAGACCAGGCTGGCCTTGAACTCACAGAGATCCATCTGCCTCTGCCTCCTGAGTGCTGGGATTAAAGGTGTGCACCACCATACCCGGCCACAGATAATTTTTTTTATTTTAAAAATATTTTATTTTTATGTCTATGAGTGTATTGCTGGCACATATGTAAGTGCATTCATGTCATGCAGTGGTCAGGGAAGTCAGACAAGGGCATCAGATCTCCTGGAACTTGGGTTACAGATAACTGACAGCCTCCACGTGGGTGCTGGGAATCGAATCCAGATCATTTGCAAGTGCTCTTAACCACTAAGCCATCTCTCCAGCTCCTCAACTTTTTTTTTTTTTTTTGTTTTTTTCGAGACAGGGTCTCCCTGTAGCTCCAGCTGTCCTGGAATTCGCTCTGTAGACCAGGCTGGGCTTGAACTCACAAAGATCTACCTGCGTCTGCCTCCCAAGTGCTAGGATTAATAGCGTGCACCACCACGCCCAGCTGCCCCTCACCTTTTTTGTGTGTTTTTTTGAGACAGGGTTCCCTGTAGCCCCAGCCAGACTGGAACTCACTAGTAAACCAGGCTGGCCTTGAACTCCCAAGAATCTGCCTGACTCTGCTTCCTGCTCACTGGGATTAAAGACGTGCACCACCATGCCCAGCCCAACCCCAAATTTTTTAAAAATTAAAAAAAAAAAGCAGCAAAACAAAAATCAGGCAATTATACCCCATCTCCACTTGCAGTCAACACTGTTCAGGAAGTCTTAGCTAGCTGCAATCAGGCTGTGTTCCCTGCTGTAAGTTACTGCATATCATGTAAAACAGTGTTTTTTTTCAGACTGCCTTGTCCTGAGATACCCTTCCTTCTTTTTTTTTTTTTCTTGAGACTTGGTCTCACTATGTAGTCTTGGGTGGCTAGGAACTCAGTATATACATTAAGCTGGTCTTAAACTCACAAAGATCCACCTCCCTCTGCCTTCCAAGTGCTGGGATCAAAGGCGTGCACCCAGCCAGGCTGAGACCCCATTTTTCAAGTAGGTTTAAGTCTATTTTAAGACTGGAAGATGACTGCATCCTGATGGACACATGAAAGGTGCCATCTGTCTGGCACCACTTCCATGGCACAAAAAGGTAAATGACTTATTTCTGGGAGTAGAAAGAATGCCATCCTATAAATTTATCAGGGTGAATTGGGAGTACACAGGCATGTAGGTACATTAAAATCCTATCATCAGTTAAAACTGGGTCACCCTCCTCTGCACCCCATAAAGAGGATAATGCCTAACGCTGGAATGGCAGCAGCCCCACCTGCCTGTAATAAACCATTTGGTATGTATGGCCGTCCCAGGGTCTTCAGCTCAGCTCAGTCTCCACTGTTGACATGACCTACTCAAACTGCCTCTGCCCATCCATTGGTTCATCCTTGGTCCTGCCAACCATTTGTTTCCCTGGTTCTAGTTTTGCCTTTTGTTTCTACAGCCTAGACTGCATCTGGCTTCTACAGTTCAACTGTGACCCTGGCCTAGAACTCACAGAGATTTGCCTGTGTCTGCCTCCTTAGTAATTGGGATTAAATGCATGTGGCACCATGCCCAGCTGTTATAGCCTCTTTATTCTTTGCAGCTATTTGGTCACACACACACACACACACACACACACACACACACACGGGGGGGGGGAGCAGGGGTTCCTATAAAGAGTCAGTGATAAAACACTGGGGTACAGACATGTAGATCAATGGGACCCAACATAAAGCCCCAAATCAGAATTAGACCCACACAAATATATCAACTGATCTTAGGCAAAAAGCCAATTGCACATCTTATACAAATATAGTGGGGCTGTCTCCTCCAGGCACAGCACAGCCATTACCACATGAAGCAGAGACACTGTGGTGACCTACAGGCTTTGGCCTATAGTCACTGCAAAGAAATAAGCAAAACAAGTGACAGCTAGGGCTAGGTCAAGGATGCTAACATTCCCTGCAGAAGGAGTTGGTGGACCCACCTTCCTTCTTGCCCCTGATGTTGAGGTACCAGAGTTTACAGGAGTAAAGGTAAAATGGAGTTGGGAACTCTCTAGTGGTGCAGCCATGCTGGAGTGAGACTTTTCAATGATGAGCTGCCTTTGATGAATTCACTGCTAGGTTTTGGTTAAAAGGCTGCTTGCACCAGCTTCTCTCTCTACCCTCACAACTGCTGTAAGAGAAATGTCAGCCCCCATCTTGGCTATAATCCTGCAATTCTCATTTGCCCAAAGGAAGTTTACCAAGCACCCTAAGTTATAAGGGGCTACAAGTGGCACATTCTATGTGAGGGACACACATCAATTAAAGACCCAAACCTTTCTTCCATTACCCGCCCACCAGGAATCAGATAACCTGACAGTAAGCACATACTACAAGCTCCTTATCAGCTACACCTTCTTTGAAACATGTCAGAGTGGATCTCTGCTCGGGCTCATGGGCCTGAACTTGCCTCAGACTGCAACACTAGTCTGTTAGTGCTCTATCTGGGGTGAATCATGGTTTCTTTATATTTTCCTAGGACAAAATCCATCTAGACACAGGCTTCATTCACTTGATGGATTGTAGGCCTATATGTAAAATGCAAAACTATAAAACTTTTGTTGTTGCTTTAAATTTATTTTATTTTATTAGTGTTATGCTTGCATGTATACCAATATTGTGCAATGCTTCTAGAAGACAGAAGAGGGTGTCAGATTCCCTGGAATTGGAGTTATAGACAGTTATGAGCCTCCATGTGGGTGTTGGATTTGAACCTGGGTCTTCTTCTAGAGCAGCCAGTGCTCCCAACTGCTGAGCTACCTCTTGCAAGTGTAAAACTTCTTTAAAAAAAAAAAAGAGAGAAGAAAATCTATGTGACTTTGGTGCTTTTTTTTTTTTGAGACAGGGTCTCCCTATAGCCCCAGCTGACCTGGAATTTACTCTATAGACCAGGCTGGCCTTGAACTCACAGAGATCTCCCTGCCTCTGCCTCCAGAGTGCTAAGATTAAAGGCATGTGCCATCATACCTGATTTAAAGAAGGTAATCTTAGCTGCCATGTGGGTGCTGGGAATCAAACCCAGGTCCTCTGCAAGAGTAGTCTGTGCTCTTAACTGCTGAGCCATCTCTCCAGCCCCAACTTTGGTGATTTTTATATACCAAATGGCACAATCCTGAAAGAGTTTGATGAACTAGACTGAAACACCAGAAATATCTGTGAAGCACACAATTAAGAGCATCAAAAGGAAGTTGTGGAGTAGGACACAACTAGACTACAACTAGGTCCTGCCATTGAGGGCTCAGGTGGGTGCAGGTGGTACAGGAGGTGGAACCTGCTTGATGACAAAATTGTTCCTCTGGTGAGTTTGAGAAATTGGCCCAAACTGACCAGATACTTAACATGAGCATATATTATATGAATGATATTTCAATAAAGTTGACTTAAAGGTTAACACAATCCCATCAGGCTGTTTTTTTTTTTTTTTTTTTTTTGGTCAGAAACTAACATACTGTGTGATTTTTATACCAAAAATTCTAATGAGGAAAGTATGGCAGCCTTTAATCCCAGCACTCAGAAAACAGAACAGGAGGAGAGATCAAGGCCAGCCTGATCTGTGTACAAGTTGCAGGCCACGTGGGGCTACAGGGAGACCCTGTCTCAAAAAACAAAACAAAGCAAAACAAATCTAATACAACAGTATAATACTGTCATATTGACAGACAACAGAACAATAGAAAAATGAGCTCTGGCCGGGCGTGGTGGCGCACGCCTTTAATCCTAACACTTGGGAGGCAGAGGCAGGTGGATCTTTGTGAGTTCAAGGCCAGCCTGGTCTACAATGTGAGTTCCAGGACAGCTGGGGCTACAGGGAGACCCTGTCTCGAAAAGACCAAAAAAAAAAAAAAAAAAAAATGAGCTCTGGAATAAGGAGTCCACAGCACACATCATATGGACTTCTACAAAGGGACTATTGTAGTTCTGTTTTAGGTTGGTATCTGGAACCTGAGGGTACCCACTGAGAGTTCCAGGTTCTCGTGTCCTGGAACAAAGAATTGGACTAGTGATTCATGTACAGTGGTAAAAACAGAATATTAATAAAGAGAACACTCTGAAGCAAGGAAGAGGGCCAAAGAAGTGAAAGGTTAGAAGTCAATGGCAAATTCTGTACAAAGGACTGAGACCTTTATATTCTAGTAACATGGGCTTTTTCTACGCACCCTCAATTACATGCCAGCCTTGGTGGGAACAGTTTTCAGTCTTCTCTATCAGTGGGTTCTTTCACACCATGGGATTGACTTACAATGACAACCTCATTTGATCCTGACCACCTCTCAGAGGCATACCACAGTAGGATTGAATTTCCACCCTCCTAGCACTTCATGGAAAAGAGGGTGTCAAACATCAACACATGCTACCACAGCAAGACCACAGTGGTGCTTTAGAATAATATAGGAAAAGTATCTTATTTCCTTCTAATGCAATCAACAGAGAATACACTAAAATGAGAGTGAGAGAAAGTGCCAGAGAGAGCAAGAGTGTGAGAAAGAGAAGGAAACATGCTCACAAGTACAGTAGAAATACTTGTTTCCTGAGGATGGAAGTAATGAGTGCTCTTTTGTGGATCTGGGGCTGGGGTTCAATGGTAGAGTGCTTTGCCTAGCATGTGTTAGGCTCTAGCACTGGGGAGGGGAGGAGGGGGAAGTACTCTCCCGACAAGCATGCAAGTATGATGGTGCGTGCAGCCACAGCAGCATGTAAGGCTCATATACTACATGGATCAGGAAGTACATGTTCTATAGTCACTCCAGACAAACAAAATCTGTGCAAGAATGTTTAGAGCTGCTTTACTAATAGTAGTTGAAAGTGGGACTGACCCAAATATACATGAATAGGAGAATGGGTGAGCGAATTGTATTCTCCTAGTATGGAATTCTCTAGGGGAAAAAAAAAGAAAGAAAAAAAGATCAATCCAGAGAATCCAAACACAAAGAAAGTGGTCACTACATAAAGCCTAGAGCAGGCAAAACAAACATGTGGTAAGAGAAGTCAGCACAGGCAGAGTAAGTGGTGCAGCAGCATTTCCTGGGCAAAGGAAATGAGAGGGTTACTTAGCAAAACTGTTTGGCAGAACATGTGGTATAAGAAGCATAAGATTGCCAGGCATGGTGGTTCACGCCTTTGATCCCAGTGCTCAGGAGGCAGAGGCAGGCAGACCTTTGAGTTCAAGGCCGGCTGGAACTAAAGGGAGACTCTGTCCCAAAAAGACCCCCCCCAAAAAATGCACAAATCAATAGTTCACATCTTTATGCTTCAGGAAAATCATGTCAGATTTACACTGTTACTTCACAGCACACACTGAATAAATTCTACCTGGATTCAAGAGTAAACTGTAAAATAAGATGCCAGGACTGCTGCTGGAGAATATCTTTTGAATGATTGGGGGATGGAAGCCAGGTATAGAGTACATCTACAATCCCAGTTATTTAAGAGACTGAGGCAAGAGTATTGAAAGTTTGAGGCCTGCCTAAGTTAGCTCTATAATGAATTTAAAGGCCAGCTTGAGCAACTTAGCAAGACTTCTTGAATAAAAATAAAGAGGATATAGGTCAGTGGTAGAGAACTTGCCTAGTACAAGGCCTCAGGTCTAGTCTTCAGTACCAGGAAAAAACTCCAATAATTTGGAGGTAGAGAAGGCTTGTAACTTGCTATGTAGACCAGGCTGGCCTTGAATTCAGAGATCCACTTGTCTTAGCTGCCACCACCTCCAGCTCTAGAGAAGCTCTTTTTAAATAGAATACAATCAGAAATCAAAAGACCTATTTTGCCACATGAAATCTTAAAAGTTCATAAAAATCAGTAAGACACAGCACAGGAATGCTGCAGAGTTTACAGGAAGGATAAGCCAACCTGTAATAAGCATTTGATATCATCAATAATCAAAGTGCAAAATAATATACTAAAGTATGCCCAATCCATTTTATGGCATTTTGGAAATAGAGCTCTAAGTTACTGTTAACTGAAAGAAGGCAAAAGTAAATACTATTCTTCTGGGAAATACAGAATTGCAATTCAGGTTCACAGGACCAGGTCTGCCCTGAGCCACATCTCAAAGAATATACAAGAAAGTTCCATAGGGAGTTCCACAGAAAAAGGTGTGAAGGCAGCTCATTGGATAGGCAGACAAATTCTCATTTGTTCGTAGAGACTTCCCAGCTCAGGGACCTTGGGGTGGATACACAGACAGCACTGTCCCGCAACCCTCTAGTTGGACCTCAGCACCTTGTTAACAGGCCTTGGCTTTCCCTGGCTTTGTTTCCTAGTACATTGCAACACATATCCTTTAAACCCCTCCCGAAGAACATGACTGCACAAGTGTAAAAAGACAACTTGCAGTATTATTCTTTCCAGTATAGTTTTTATTAGTGGGATATTGTAAGTATGGCTGTGTTCATCTGTATAGGTTTAGCAGCTGTGTACAGGCTGCATGAAGCACAATAAACCTAACACCAAACAAGTATGATTTTATCAAAGCAAAGGTATGCAGGATACCTCTTCTATGAGAGAGATGTGGTATAGCCTGGTGGTTGGTGCTTACACAGGGGCAAACAGGCTGAGGTGCTTCATTTTCTTCTAGCTGTATGCTGAGTTTTTGGTAATGGGCTACTTATAGACCTAAGGGCAACTCAGATGACAGGGTGGCCTGTCCCCACAGGAGCCACCAGAGTGGACCCGATTGACCTTGGATACAGGAAACACATTCTCACCAGTAAGCTCAGCAGGGTCCCCACCTGTTCAACTCACTTTCTCTCATGAATTCCAGCCTAGCCAGGATGGGGACTCTATAGGCTCTTTGATAGGCTGGCAACCTTCTGGAAATGATGAGGTGTTCAGAGCCTGGCCCAAGAGAGAGGCTTCTAGTTACTAAAGAAATTAAGAATCAGTTGCCTCACAATCTAGACCTCACCCTGGAGTTTAGATGTCAATCCAAACCAGGTGTAGTGGTGCATGCCTATAACCCCAGTACTCAGGAGGCAGAGGCAATGCAGGTGCGGAGCTCCAGGTCAGCCAGGTCTACATAGTGAGACTGTCTCAAAATCAAACACACAAAACCCCCAAGATGTCAATTCATCCAAAGATAAAATAAAGGCTACGAGATATTGGCCTGGATCCAGGGCCCATATGCCTACCTGGTCCCCCACACCTGGGGCCAAAGTGGTCATTACAAAGCTGTCTAGTCACAAAGACACAGCCTTAAGTCACACATATCAGGTTCCTATAATGGGCACTCATCCTGCCAGCCATGTCCACTCTCTACTCTCCAAATGGCCTTCCCCATATTCCTCAGGTTATGGACAAGTGGGATCTCAAGTCAATAAATAACCTGTCATACAGCCAACACCTAACTCAGAACAAGTACATGATCAGTCAGCTATATTGGGATGAGATATCTCATGCAGAGTTCCCTGCCTGACCCTGGGCAGACAGGGGCAGTTTCTTAAGCCCAGGCTCCAAGTGGCTCTTTCAACTACCCCCCACCACTGCTTCCTCAGAGAGGTAACCTGCCCCATGGCCCACAAGCCCTCCCGAGCCTGGGCTCAACATGGCATGGCCCAATCTCAAGGGTATAAGGGCTGAGGGCCAAGCTCTCCTAGAGGAAGCTAAGCTGGCTATGCCCCTGGCCCACCAGTGTCCCACCTGCCCAGGGCTCTCCTGTAGCTGCTGCCAGTGGTAATGGAGGGGCCACAGATTGGGAAGCCCATAGGCCAGGTCCCTGCTAGGTCATTTGTAAAGTGTGAGATAATTGTGTTCCTTCTAGAAAAATGCCATGTATTTGAAAGATGGAGACTTTGATCAAATTTTCATTGAGTTTACAAGCTCTCCCGGGGTGAACAAGGACAGCTTTTCATGGAGCACTAAGAGGCTCTAGTCTGTGTCTATGGTCCCTACAGAAGAATGCAGGCCTCACTTGTCAGCAGGGAGAAAAGAGCTTTAGGGTTACTCTCTCCAATCTCACAGTATCCTGATGAAGACTCTCAGATATGGAGACTCAGACTCACCTGCTGCAACGGCCTCCAGAATGGCTCTGAAGACTAGATGCTTGAAAGCTAGAGATGGCTTAGATGTTAAGAACAATGACTGTTCTTGTAGAGGATGCAGATTCAAATTCCAGCACCCACATGGTGGCTAAAAACCATCTATAACTCCAAATCCATGGAATCTAACACCACCTTTCTGTCCTCTCTGCATACTGCATTACATGGGTGTATCCACCTACATGCAGGCAATACACTCATACACATAAAAATAAATATAGTAAAAATTTTTAAGAACTACTGGGGGATTAGGGAGGTGGCTCAGTGGTTACGAGCACTGGCTGCTCTTGCAGAGGACCTCAGTTTATATCCCAACATCATCCACATGGAAGCTAACAACCATCCACAACTCTAGTTCCAAGGGATCTGACACCTTCTGACCTCTGCAGGCCCTGCATGACACTGGTGCACCTACCTACATTTACATTTACCTTCACCTTCATACTCATAAATATCTTTTTTTTTTTTTGGTCTTTTTGAGACAGGGTCTCCCTGTAGCTCCAGCTGGCCTGGAACTCGCTCTGTAGACCAGGCTGGCCTTGAACTCACAAAGATCCCCCTGCCTCTGCCTCCCAAGTCCTAGGATTAAAGGCGTGTGCCACCACGCCCAGCATAAATATCTTTTAAAAAGGACTGGATGCTAGGTGCCAGACCCGTGCACATGTACACCTGGTGAGCATGGATCCGCGTGCCCCCTGGGCCTTGGGAAGAGCAATGGGCCTGGCAGAATCTGAGAATCCTTTGTAACCTCTGAATGTGGCACCCACACTGTAAGTGGTAGAGATTTGCAGAGACCAAGAAAAAGTTTGTGTCATAATATAAACTTCATTTAAAGTACTTTTTTATTGATTTCATTGAAAACAGAACAAGAAATGGTCTGAGCCAAAAGACTGCTCTTAAAACTGTCAAAAACATTTTAACAGAAAAAAATAAACATGACTGCATTATGAATGTTTTAGAAGAGTCACACAAAAAACCCCACTGTCGCTGCACTAATTACAGTATTTAGAAAGGTATATGTCAAAAAAAAGTACATGACCTGCCAGGCCATCACACAAAAGGTGATGGCAAGTTTATTCACACTACAAGACTAACATTTTAAAAAAGATTTTCCTGTGTTTTATTCTAAAATCACTTTGTTCTCTTTACAGTTGATAGTTTATTTTCACGTGGTGAGTAGAAACCACACCAAATTCAGCACCGTAGTCTGTGTTTTGTGTTTTTATTCTTTGTTTGTCCTAATGTTCAGTAATGGTAGAAAACAAAACAGTTTATTCACCATCATAGCATGTGGCATAGAAATCAACAGAAGGTGCCTGCATCAACGGAACTGGCTGGGGCTTGTGCAGGGTCTGCCTGCATCCACCAACCTGCTTCCTCGCAAAGAAACACCAGTTAAGAGACTTGATATATAGTACTAGATATAGGATTTCTTTAAAAAGCAAATCCACATTTTCACCAAAGCAAATGGCAGGTAGGTGACCTCTCCAAGGCCATGAGGGGGCTAGCGTCCTCCAGCGGCACTTGGGAGCCGGCGCCAGCACACAGGCCGTGGGTAGCAGGTTTAACGGAGCAGCTTGTGGGTGATGGTGGCCTTAGTGAGTGCCACATAGGAGCCTGGCCAGACAGTACACAAACAAACGTGGCGGTGGAGCAAAGGCCTCAGACACCAGGAGAAATGGGAAGCACTGCAGCGACAGCCATCATCAGGAACTCACAAGTTACATAACATGGAGCCCCAGATCTCTGAGGTGTAAGACCAGAAGTGTGCTCCAGCCTGAACAGTGGGCCAGCCATAAAGAAAGCCTTAGGCCCAGAACATTCCTGGAAGCTGTCCACACCTCCGGTTCTTCTTGGACGTCATGTGTAGCTCCTCCTCCTCCTCTCTAAACTTCAGTCACAGAATCTGATTCCCAGTGTCCACTGGCCCCAGTGGCAACTCATAGAGGGTCAGCGGTGGCTGCAGAGCTGGTGTCTGGAAGGCCGTTCTCCTGGGCTTCCTGGGCTGCACTGGCCTGTCGCTGGGCCAGGGCTGCGCTTGAGTGCCGGCACTTGGGGGAACCACACCGGCAACTAAAGAGCTTCCCCTTGACATCCCAGAAGCGTTCCCCGTAGTCAAACCTGGGGGTGGGGGGGGGGGGGGGGGGGAGAAGGGACAGGAAGAGATGGACATGACAGATCTCAGCACATCTGTATGGACAGAGGTAGCAAGTGAGATACCCTGCCTGCCCTGAGCTATCCCACCCAGGCCCGTAAATATTGGCAACATGTGCATGGCCAGGAAGCCAGGGTCCAGGGCTGGCCAGTCTGGGTCATACTGTGGCTAGTATCATACATACCCCAGTTGTTCACCAGCCTGGATCAGGCGGGTACTGAAGAAGGCGATCCTGGGAAACCGCAGGTCCTGATGAGACATGAACACACGCACAGGCACAAGGTTGGGTTCGCAGTGGTGGTTTATGAACCGGCTGACGTTCCCATAGAATCGAGCATCAATGCAGTACACTTCTCCATCCTGGGGGTGAGACAGTGAGAGGATCCATGAAAGGCTGCAGCTAGTAAGTACTCTAAGACATGTCCTTGCCCTAGAAACCACCACCATAGTCTTGAAAGTCAGGAGCTGGGCACTGGCCCTGCCAGGATTGAAGGACTTTCTCCTATGGCCTGCAGTGACAATTCAGGGCTCAGCAGGGAAAAGCCCTTGATACACTTCTGACATAGCCTGAGGGCAGCCATGAACTATGCTTCACTGAAGGTGGGGGCATCATGCCAATCTGGCACAGGAGGAGCAAAGAGCTCTACAATCCTAGGCATCTCTCTGTAGTTGTTTGCCAACAGAGGGGGACTGTAAGATAAAAATTTGTTGAGTGGTATGGACCAAATCTTAAGCCATTTTAACAGTACCATTGCAGAGATTTTGAGTGGGAGAAACTGCTGTGGTAGGCTCCTACATGCAAAGAGCTGCCTAGGCTAGAAGGCATCTTGAGACCTTCAGACAGTATTGGAAGTAGTCACATTGCACATCCAGAACCTGCCACTGCATGCCATCTCAAGCTGCTGTGTTTGTGGTATGATTGTTACACACAGACATGAGAAATATGAGGCAATTTGGAGGAGAAAGCCAGGAATACTAGAATAAAATGTATAAAAAAGGCTTTTCTAGAGCCTAACTCTGTGAAAAGTAAGACCACACAGCAGGCTAATATTAACCAGGGGCCAATGGTACTCAGAAACAAGGCAGAGTTCAAACCCAAACCAATGATGGGAAAAGCTGAGTTTAAGATGGATCTCTGAAAATCTTCATATAACTTCAGGAACCCAGGAGTCAGAGTGTTAGATGTGGACATAAATGAATGCATTCCAGTAAGATCCAGAAGAACAGTCCCTATGAAAGAACTCAGCAACAACCACCCAGATCAAATAGCAAATCCGTGTTTTGAATCTGCCACAAAGATACAGTAATCCAGGAGACTCATGTGGTAGCTTTTGGACTCTTCTTGTGGAATGATGGCCTAGGAGGCTATAACCCTAGCCTCTGAAGATAACGAATCTGAAACCAGCCACCATGCATCCTGAAGGTACTCAGGGCTGTAGGGCCCATGGGGAAAGACTCCTATGGGTTCTTGGGTAGAGTGCCAAAGTTTATATGCCCAAACTGCTGGGTGACCTGACCCCAGCTGAAAGCAGACATCACAAGTTCACCATAACCAACAGATGGTTGGACAGAGACCAGAGCTGCATGTATCAGAGCTCACGTCTGAGGCTAAGCTAATAAAAAGACCAGAGAAACAACATGTCCATCCTGGAGAAAAACCAGTTCTCTCTCAAGTTAGCATCTATAATGCAAATGACTGACATAGGGAGGAAAAATGGATCCACTTAAGAGAAAAGTGAAATCAGCTGAGTCCACCCCGACACAAGCCAGATGCCATATGAGGACAGCCATGACAGAAGATTCTCATAGTCCACCAAGCAGGAACTCAGAGCACAACTGATACACAGAAGAGGAACTAATCAAGTGGGATTCTAATCAGGATTCACTGGCTATTTAACATACCTGAGGGAAAGAACAGGACCTAGAAACAGCAGTAGACCATTGCACAGGATTATTCATTGAGATGCCATTTGCAAAAGTAGCATTGTGGGGCACACCTTTAATCCCAGCACTTGGGAGGCAGAGGCAGGTGGATCTCAGTGAGTTCAAGGTTGGCCTGGTCTACAAAGTGAGTTCTAGGCCTGCTGGGCCTCCAGGGAGACCTTCTCTCTCTCTCTCTCTCTCTCTCTCTCTCTCTCTCTCTCTCTCTCTCTCTCTCTCTCTCACACACACACACACACACACACACACACACACACACACACACACACACACACAAACCAAAACAAACAAAAAACCCCTGCAGGGCATGGTGGCACAAGGCCAGCCTGTCTACAGAGCAAGTTCCAGACCAGCTGGGGCTACAGGGAGACCTTGTCTGAAAAACACCAAAAAACAAACAAACAAACAAACCACACACACACAAAGTAGTAAATAAATCACCTTGATGTCTCCAAAAGAGTGAGATGGAGTCCATGTGCTGAAGACTTCTGCAGGATACTGACAAGAAAGAAAGGCAGGGCAGAGAAACTTCACCACTTTCTGTGTAAGCACTTCTGTTTATTTCTACCTGTTGGGGAGTGGGGGTTGTGGAATGCCCCATTGCTGAAGTATCCAAGCCCCTTCAAGGTCCTAGTTGAAATCCTCACCTCACAGTGAGAGTCAAGAGGTGGAACCTCAGGGAAATGACCACAGCTGAGGGCAGAGCCTGTGTAAGGTTAGTACACTCACAAGAGAAGCTCCAGAGAGTTCCTGCCCTCTTGCCACATGGAGATACAATGGTTAGGTACTAGCCATGAACCAGGAGGTAATGGTCACTAGCACTGAGCCCCACACAGGACAGGAGGATAGAGTGGATCTCACTGTTTGTTACAGCAGCCAGAAAAAACTGGTATCAAGTAGTGGAATGCAGGGCATGCAAAATAGCACAATTTTTTAGCAAGATTTTTAATACAGTTTTTACTTTTAGAACATGTAAATCTTTTTCATAATCAAAATTCCAAATTTGGGGGGGTGGGAGGAGCTGGAGTATTAGAAGACTGAACCCAGAGCCTCATACATGCCAGCCAAGCATTTTACCACTGATCTATATCATTAGCCCTTTTCTAAATTTTTTTTTTTTGGTTGTTTTTTTTTTTGTCTTTTCGAGACAGGGTCTCCCTGTAGTCCCAGCTGTCCTGGAACTCAATTTTTTGGTGTTTTTGAGACAGGGTCTCCCTAAAGCCCCAGCTAGCCTGGAACTCACTCTGTAGACCAGGCTGGCCTTGAACTCACAGAGATCCACCTGCCTCTGCCTCCCAAGTGCTAGGATTAAAGGTGTGCACCACCACGCCCAGCCCTTTTCTAAATTTTATTTCAAAAGCTACACATGATGGTATACACATGGTGGAAGGAAAATCAAGTTCTGCACGATGTCCTCATATGTGCTCATATGCACATGTACACATGTAAACATACACGCACACACAGAAAACATGAAAAAATTTTTTTTCTGAGACAAGGTTTCACTATGTAAGCCCAGGCTATTTTCAAATTGATGATCCTTCTGATGCAATGCAGGTGATGAGATTGTATATATGCTGCCACACCTGACAAAAATATAAATTCTTAAATTTACAAAACTCCATATAAAGCTATTTAACATAACTTCACGGAGAGACAATTACAATACATGAAGTACTGAAAAACACAGTACTATGTACATCCTTAGAATATTTTTTTATTGGGCTGGAGAGATAGCCTAGCGGTTAAGAGCACCGACGCTCTTGCAGAGGACCCAGGTTCGATCCCCAGCACCCACATGGCGGCTAAGAACCGTCTGTAACTCCAATTCCAGGAGAACTCCAGTTCCAGGGGAATCCGAGACCCTCTTCTGACCTCCGCGGCATTGCACGACAGGTTCACAAACCGTGCAAATGCAATACATACAGTAATACACAATACAAAAATAAAATAATAAAGAAAAATTATTTTAAAAAAAAAAAAAAAAAAAAAAAAAAAAGAATATTTTTTTATTTATTTTATATTTTTATTTTTTGTGTCTTTTCGAGACAGGGTCTCCCTGTAGTCCCAGCTGTCCTGCCTCTGCCTCCCAAGTGCTAGGTTTAAAGGCATGTGCCACCATGCCTGGCTAGAATATATTTTAAAGACAAAAAAACTGCAGACAAACAGTGCACACCCTCAAGTAACCATATTACATACATGGTCATTAACATCAGCAAGGCGACTTGAATATAGAGCTTCCAGAACCAAGATTTCTTCATATGGGTGAGGTTAGAGTAGCTCGTGACCTAAGCAGAGAAGTGAACCAGCTCTTGGTGATCTACCATGTTAATATCTCCAACCCAATTAACACACATTTTGGTAGAAACAAGTACCTTGGCAATTAGTTCTGTGAAAGCCATTCTCGCAATGGAAAGGAGTTTTGGAGAAATGGGACTGCAAGTGAGAGACTGGGCTAGACATACATAGAAAGCTTAATGGTGTCAGAGAGCAGAGAGACAGATCAGCAGTTCTGCTGATCTTATAGAAGATCTGACTGCTCTTATAGAAGACCCAATTCAGCTCTTAGTACCTACATGGTGGCTAACAATCATCTGTAATTCCACTTCCAGAGGATCTGATGCCCTTTCTAACCTCTGCCAGCATGGCATGACAAGGGTGCACTTACATGTGTGTAGGCAATATACTCATACACATAAAAAAAATAATTAAAATAAAAACAGTAATTAAAGCCGGGTGTGGTGGTGCATGCCTTTAATCCCAACACGTAGGAGGCAGAGGCAAGCAGATCTCTGTGAGTTCAAGGCCAGCCTGGTATACATAGTGAGTTCTAGGACAGCTAGAACTACAGGGAGACCCTGTCTCAAAAAAAAAAAAAAAAAAAGACAACAAACAAAAACTATGATGTATAGTAACATTCAAAACAAAGGGATAGTGGTGCACACCTTTAATCCCAACACTTGGGAGGTAGAGGCAGGAGGATAGCCACAAGTTTAAGTCCAGCCTGGTCTTACACAGTGCATTCTAGGCCAGCTGGAGCTACATAGCAAGGTATCTCGAACCACACAAAGGAAAGGAAAAAAATATACCAAATTTCCTTTGCATAGGGTAATTTTTGCACCTCTGCCTCATTCTGGAAATGGGCAGCCAAATGGACAGGACAGAGCATCTGCTTTCTCCTAGGGGAGAACAGATGGCTGGTAGGAAAACATCTTTGTTTTTCTAAAAAAGAAAAATTTCTGGACTGTCCAAATGGCTCAGTCAGTAAAGTTGCCAGCCATACAAACATAAAAACCTGAGTTAAGATCCCTAGCCCCCATGTAAAAGTGTACCACTGTGCCTATAACCCCAGTCTAGCCACATCAGTGAGCTCCATGTTCAGTAAGAAAACCTATCTCAAAAAAAGAAATGTGGAGGGATTAGAGAGATGTCTCAGTGGTTAAGAGTACTGGCTGGTATTAGAGAAGATCCAGATTCAGTTCTCAGCACCCACACGGACGTCATTATTACCATCCAAAACTCTAGTTCCAGGGCACCCAATGCCCCCTCTGGCCTCCATGGGCATTGCATGACATGGGTACACTTACATACATGTGGGCAAAACACAAAACACAAAACACACACACACACTAAAAAAAAATTACTATAGGTAGATCCCAACAACAGCTGTCTACATGCACGCAGACACACTTAGAGAGGAAGGGAGGAAGGGAGAGAGTCCTTTTAATAAAAGTGAAAGGTGAGGCAGGCGGATCTTCGTGAGTTCAAGGCCAGCCTGGTTGTCCTTCAAGAGCACAGATACATCAGGTAAAGGGGGGAAATCAAGGCTCATTCTTGATTTAGAAGACAGAAACCCAGAAACCACAAAGTTCTTCCAGGATACAGTTAGAAGAATATGGTACCACAAGCAAGGATGCCACTGAGCCTTGTGGAACAAGGGGAATAGCACCTGGGGACAGACATGTCCAAATGGCAGGTGTCTGGTCTCTTCAGAATACAAGCTGGGAGATCCTGGAAATGCTGTTCTCCCTGGATGTACCAGGCGTGAGAAGAGCTACAATGCATCAGAGGGGTATGATGACAATGCTTACTTGTTCAGGAAAGTGGAACCAGACAAAGACACACACTAGTGGAATGAAACGAGATTTATTTGTATTTAACATCATATCTGCCAAAAAAAGAATGAGGGGTTACAGAGGTGGCTCAGTAGTTAGAGCACCGGCTGCTCTTACAAAGGACCCTAGTTCAATTCCCAGCATCCACGTGGTGGCTAACAACTGTCCTTTAATTCTAGGGGATCTGATGCTTTCTTCTGATTCTGTAGGTGTTGTACAACATTGGTGTACTTACACACATGCAGGCAATACACTCATGCACATAAAATGTATTAAAAAGAATGAAATAAATCAAATCAAACAAGATACTGACAACTGTGGAATCTGGTGGTGGGATAGGGCCTCTGGTCATCTCCACTGTTCTTCATTTCAGAATGTTCCTATAACACATATTCAAAGTGGCTACCATGGCCTGCCACACCTAGCGTAAAATGAAATACCCCAGGGAATGGAAGCCAAGTAAATGCTTTTTGTTTTCCTTGTCTTTCTTTTATTACCAAGATAAGAGACTTGAACATCTTTAAAGTTAGGAAAGCGCAGCTGAGAAAAATAAGGCCAGGAATGCCTGGTGATGAAGGTCCTGGCACAGAAGAGAAGAAGGAGGTGGTAGGCAAGAGGAAAGGGGAGAGCAGGACCCCTCTGACAAACTGGGGGTAGACGAAAGGACAGGGTGGATGAATGGATAGATAAACAGATATCTAAAATAATGCCCAGAGCCAACATAGTGGCTAATGCCTGTAATCTAAGTACTTGAGAGGCTGAGGCAGAAGGATTGCTGTAAGTCTGAGGTCAGGTCAGCTTGACAAGTTTCAGGCCAGTCAGGGCTACATAGTAAGACCTTATCTCCAAAATAAAAAACAGCACTGGGGAGGCAGAGGCAGGTGGCTCTCCTTGAGATCAAGGCAAGTATGCTCTACATAGTGAGTTCCAGGCCAGTTGGGACTACTGGGAGAACCTGTTTCAAGAAACAGAACATAAATGTATATACATACTTGCGCGCACGTGTGCGTGCACACACACATTTTATATACACACACGTGTGTATAAAAATTTTTAAAACAAAACAGTGATGGGGCAGCAAGATGGCTCAGTGGATAAAGGCACTTGCTGCCAAGACTGAGTTTGATGCAAAGACCCACAGGGTAGAAGGAGAGAACCAACTCCCACAAATTCTTCTCAGACTTCCATATGCACACGTGTGCATGTATAATACTAGTATTTATGCATACAATTAAAACTGACTCAAAAGGGAGATCTAAAAGAAAATATGCTGGGTGTGGTGGTGCACGCCTTTAACCCTAGCACTTGGGAGGCAGATCTCTGTGAGTTCAAGGCCAACCTGGTCTATATACTAAGTTCCAGGACAGCCAGAGCTACAGGGAGACTCTGTTTCAAAAAAAAAAAAAATTTTTTTTTTAATTTGTGAAAAACATCCAGTACAGGACTGGAGATGTAATTCAGTTGAGGTAGTACATGTCTAGCACATGTGAAGCCTGGGTTTACTCCCCAGCACTACATAAAACCAGGCATGGGACACAGAGACCCTGTCTCAAAAAGACCAAAATTAAATAAATAAATAAATAAATAAATAAATAAATAAATAAATAACAGGCATGGTGGTGGGATACCTATAATCCTAGCAGGAGGACCAGAAGTTCAAGGTCATCCTCAGCTAAACAAACACACACAAGCACGCACACACACACACACACAGCTGGAGAGATGGCTCAGTGGTTAAGGGCACCAACTGCTCTTGCAGAGGACCCAGGTGCGATTCCCAGCACCCACATGGCTGCTAAGAACAGTCTTTAACTCCAGAATCCAACGCCCTCTTCTGACCTCTGGAGCAGTACACAACACAGGCACACCTACTTACATGCAGACAGTACACTCATACACATAAATTAATAAATTAAAAAAAAATTAAAACACACACACATACACACACACCATCAAATCACAGGGGAGAAAAGCATTAAACAATTTGAAAAGATTAGGTTGGAGAGATGGCCTAGTGGTTAAGAGCATCGACTGCTCTTGCAGAGGATCCGGGTTCGATCTCCAGCACCCACATGGCGGCTGAGAACCATCTTTGACTCCAGTTCCAGGGGAATCCAAAACCCTCTTCTGACCTCTGTGGCATTGCACGACATGGGTGCACAGACCTACATGCAGACAGTACATTCATACACATACAAAAATAAAAAAAAAAAAGAAAAGATTAGGCCAGGTAAAGGGGCATACTACTGTCAAACGAAATAGTAAAGGCTGCAACTGCCCTTAGAGTACCTTCCTCTCAGTGCAGTGTTCACCAGATTCTTGCACAAGTATCCGTAGAGTTTACCCAGGTCCAAGGTAAGAACATGAATTACAGTAACTGAGACTAAGAAGAGAGCCCAGGCACTGAGGATACTTATGGGTCACACTGCTGAGTGAATGGGGAAGAAACACAAAAGTCAGTATGGGAAATCTAGATCGACACTGACCTGACTGGGAAGCTACAAACATGAAAGCAAAACTACCTCTGGAAATACCTGGGTTTTAAAAAAAATTTAAGTAGGGCCATACAAAAATCCAATGAGTATGTGATTAAAACCCTGGTAAAACATACTACAGTAAAATCAAAATCTTTTCTGACTGAACAGATAGGAAGAAAGCATAGAATACCCAGAAAGGATGAAGGGCTTACCAGGACACATGTTCTCACCAGCAAGAGGGGGAAATCCCACAACCACTCCTGCACTGTTCTGCACAAGTGCACAGGAAAAGGCAAAATCTACCAGCACTTAGGACTTGGTGTAGCCACTTCTATTTAAGTACTTAGGCACTCTAAGCCTGAGAAATGCATTTAAGGGAGGAAAAAAAAAAACTTATCAGGCTGGCTTAGACCTAGCCAAGAATAAGAGGTGAACTTTTGGTTTCCCAGGCCATACCTTCAGTATGTGCCAGCACACCTAGTTTTAACATGAATCTTTTGTTTCACGAATGCTGTCAGTGTGCCTCTGCTCTCCAGAGAAATATTGACTCCATGATTGGGTGGCTGCTGTTTGAGATAAGGAGGTTTTTAAACAGCAATTCCTGGATTCCAAACAGTGATAGGCTGAAGAGATCTCAGACACCTTTCCTCTGACACTGAAACTATATTCCTGCAGAAGAACAAGCTCAGGCCCCTTTTCTCCCCCCAGCACAGAATTCCAGTGCATTAAAGTCAACAGAGACACAAGGGATCACCCCCACACCATCCCCAGAATTTCTGGATCTACCCATTCATTGCCTTGCATTATGAGCTGCTCTGTTCTTCTGGGTTCCAAGTGGATTAGCCTGGGCTCTGGGGATACAGTGAGGTTATCCCAGGCACCTACTCTTATGATGTAGGTGGTTTGCTACTTGAACACAAGAGATCTTCCAAACCAGGTGCATATACTTTGAGTAGCAAAATGAGCAAAATGAGCCCAGAACTATGTAATAAAACTTGGCATGTCTGCAATGAACCCATACCCACCTATCAAGAGTGACTCTCCAGGACTGGCCTGTGCCAGTTACTTTCCAGAAGCCACCAGAACAAACTATGTCTTAGCTTTGTATTGCTGTGATAAAACACCGACCAAACCCAAATTGGAGGAAAAGGATTTATTTCATCTTCAGCTTACCATTCACCGTAGAGGGAAGACAAGGCAGGAACTCATGGTCTAAAGTACAGACTATGGAGGAATATTCACTGCTTAATGGCTTGCTCCCAGCCTGTGGTCAACCTGCTTTCTTATACAACACAGTAGCATCTGCCCAGGGATGGTACCACCCACAATGGGCTGGGCCCTCCTGTATCACTCAACAATCAAGAAAATGTCCCACAGACATGGCCACATGCCAGTCCAATGAGGAAATTCCTCATTGAAGCTATTCAGTACAAACTTTTTTTTTTAATTATTTATTTCTGTATGTGTATGAATGTAGTGTCTGCATGCGAGTTTGTGCACCCGTGTCGTGCAATGCCACGGAGGTCAGAAGAGGGTGTCGGATTCCCCTGGAACTGGAGTTCTCCTGGAATTGGATTTTCAGACGGTTCTCGGCCTCCATGTGGGTGCTGGGGATCAAACCCGGGTCCTCTGTAAGAGCGGTCGGCGCTCTTAAGCGCTAGGCCATCTCTCCAGCCCTCAGTACAAACTTTTATATTTTGCAGGCCTGGCGCACACCTTTAATCCTAGCATTTGGGAGGCAGAGGCAGGTTGATCTCTGTAAATTCAAGGCCAGCCTGGTCTACATAGGGAGTTCCAGGCCAGCTGGGGCTACAGGGAAACCCCATCTCAAATAAAGTTTTTTATTTTGCAACCAACTTTTCTGCTTCAGCCCTTTGCCACACATTACCTTATTGTCAAGATCAAAGAGGTAAGAGTCCTCTTCTCGAACATCAGCTTCGGAGTCAGAAATCAGCTCCCCCACGTACCTGCCGTAAGGAAATGGAAGACCTGCATTACCTATGCACCCTTACATGGAATCAGTGCCTGTGGAGGGACACATCCACAGGACACTCTGAAAAGGCTCTATGGGCTAAGCTGAGATCTATCTCTGGGCCCACAGGAAAAAGACATCAGGTAATGAAGAAACAGAAATTCCTCATGTGACTATAGCAAGGATGGCTTCCCAAAGACACTAGTACAGCACAGGAAATGTTCTCAGGGGCTAATGCCTCTGGTGAGGGTGAGTGATGCCAGAAAACCAGGCACAACCCCAGGGCTAAGCAGCAAAACCCTGACATCTAGAGTTGGTGGGTTGCTTACAAGCCTGATATGACCAGCACTTCCAGAGCTTTGTACTCCATTGCTACAGGACAATGTTGCAAGTATCTGGCCCCAACAGCTTCTTAGAGCACACACATGTATAAGCAGTCCCAGAAATGACAAACACAGTTGACAGATCTGGAAGGTCATGGGACACACTTACTCGCAGACAAAGGTACCCAGTGGGATATCCTGCAGGGACCGCACACCCCAGCCCATGTCCTGTGTCCGATAAAGCTGCAGCCTTGCCCTGGAAAACAGGGAAAAGTGAGGTGGACATATACTCCATGCTCAGAAAACTAGCTTGTAGAAGTGAAGTGAGCAAATGGTAAAAAATGATATAGGCTTCAAATCAAGAAACAGAACTCTGCAAGTGACTGAGAGCAACTCCAGTCATCTGAAAGACTGAGCCCCCTAATACACAGGAAGTTGAGAACCTAGAACTTAGCTTATTAAAGCATAAAGCACAACAACCCTTGCTTGTCTCAGTTTCCTCAACTGTAACTGTCCCATTCTACTAGGTAGAAGTGAGGGCTAAAATAATTCATGCTATAAAAGTGCTTCCACTAGAACCCAGGCTGCTACCATTCTAATAAGAGGTCAGGCAGGCTCCGTCAGGTGGACCATGCTTAGGGAACTCCAGGGACTATTCAAGGCCACCTCAGATCATAACCATTCCATTTGTCCATTAGTGAGCATGGTGGCAGGGACAGAGGCAGAGAACTATTCTCAATCCGTCCTTGGCATACACTGTGCAGACAACAGTGACAAATGCTAAAACCCAATTCTGGCCCTAAAGGGGCATAGGACAAGCACCTTGAACAACTCAGGAAGGAGACATCAAACACCACCATTCCTACTGTTGGCTGGCTTTCTCTAGCACAGAATGGAAAATGGCTCAAGCACTAAAAGCAGATAAAACAAGCCTACTCCTCTGAGATTACTTGGCCAGGACAGCCTCTCTGGATTTACCAATAATAACCTGACACGTTTTCCCTATTTACATTTGTGCCAGCTTAGCTGGTTGTTTACACGCATACCTCCCCCAGACCCTGGCTCCACCTACAAACACACATGCTCCTGGTCCTGGCCTTGATATCAACATGCTTGATGTGTACACTGTCCTCACCTGAGCCCATTCTGTACCACACGATTGCGGCAGTTCCTCCAGCAGGAGCAGGCATGATTGCACTCGAAGATCAAGGGTGGCTCTGCCATGTTAAACTCAGGTAGAAGTCGGCCATCCTATGGACAGATGGCCACAAGACCAACAAATATCAACCAGCATTCTTTTTTTTTTTTAATTTTTTTTATTTTATGTGTATGAATGTACTGTCTGCATGTAGGTTTGTGCACCCGTGTCATGCAATGCCCAGAGGTCAGAAGAGGGCATCAGATTCCCCTGGAACTGGAGTTCTCTTGGAATTGGGGTTACGGACGGTTCTCAGCCGCCATGTGGGTGCTGGGGATTGAACCCGGGTCCTCTGCAAGAGCAGTCGGCACTCTTAACTGCTAGGCCATCTCTCCAGCCCCCAGCATTCTTTTTTAAATGAACTTTAGTATCAACATATTTTTTTAAATTTATTTTATGTGTATGACTGTCTGCATGTAGGTCTGTGAACCCATGTTGTGCAGCCGCGGAGGTCAGAAGAGGGTATCAGGCTCCCCTGGAACTGGAGCTAAAGACAGTTCTCAGCCGCCATGTGGGTGCTGGGGATCGAACCTGGGTCCTCTGCAAGAGCAATCGGCACTCTTAACCGCTAGGCCATCTCTCCAGCCCCAGTATCAACATATTTTTACAAAGTGCCCAGAGTGGCTTCAAATGAACACAAACATGACAGCTTCCAGATGGATTTTAACAGCTGGAGGAATAAGGAGGTTAGACTCTACATCTGTGGTTTGGATAGGAACCTCACCAGGTGCCATCAAGTTCGGGGGCTTCTTGGAGAGTTCCCCTTCTTCCTACCTGGTTATCCTATCCTCCTCTACCTCCTGCCCTGGACCCTCTTAGATGTTCCTGCAACTTGGTCCTACAATTCCCAATACTGGAGAACCAGAATATGTGCCCCCTCCCCTTCTTTAACACAATGCTACCTACAGTGACACACTAGGACCTGTACACAACCAAAACTTTATAGAGAGCCTTCTGCATAGCTAGGTCTTTATGCACAATGCTCATGGCCTGCTAAGTCCCTGCATGCACCACACTCCAAAGACACAATTGACACCTGTCAGCCCCACTGCTCATGTAGGTTTATGGACCCGTGTCCTGCAATGCTGCAGAGGTCAGAAGAGGGTGTTGGATTCCCCTGGAACTGGAGTTAAAGACGGTTCTCAGCTGCCATGTGGGTACTGGGGATCGAACCTGGGTCCTCTGCAAGAGCAGTCAGTGCTCTTAACCGCTAGGCCATCTCTCCAGCCCCACATACACTTTCTATTGTTGATGTCCTCTCATTCAGATGGCAAGCACTCTAACTTCCATGAACTCTCTCCTCCTCTCAAGAAAGAACATGCTGTTGTTGCTATCCCTGTTTGTAGCCTGCTTCCTCTTTACCCAGAACACTCTAGCATCCACAACCTCTTTTCCCTGTTGCTCCTGAGCTGTAACACCCTATGCCCCAGGGCCCTACTCTCTCAGTGCATCCTGAATGTCCTTTTACCCTTACCAGATATGCCCAAAGACACCTTACCAGTCATTTTTAGTCTGTGCTGGCCCACCCCCCAACTGAGTCTCGTGATGCTTACTCTATCCATTCAAGTCCCTGGTCTTGTCTTCCCAACAAGCATCTCTTTGGACATTTATATACAAGCATGTGGCAGTGCTCACCAGGCACAGATATCAACATCAACATCAACAACAACAACAACAACAACAGTTTCCTCTCATGGCTATGCCAGGATAACTACTGCACCATCATCCAGGTGGTCAGAAAGGACACAGATTCTAGCTCTAGTGCTTTGGGAGCCCATGTCTCAACCCCCCTAGCCTGCTTGAAATAGCCCCCTTTTACTTTCCAGCCTGACACTTCCTCCTACCTGTTTTTCCCAACCAGCTCACCTGCAAGTGTCCCCAGACACTTTAGAATCAGGAAACATGTTCACAGACTCCCTCTCACAGAACTTACTGCTTAAGCACATAGGTAGCAAATGTACATCCTTACCTTATCATACCAGCAGCGCATGCTGAGCTGGCCACACATACAGGTGCTAGAGGAACAGTCATCCACACACACGCAGTACTGGAAACAAGAGTACACATCATGTCAGACAGGTATCACATTCCTACTATCCCCCTCTCCCTGCAGTCACCACTAAATACTCAGTAAAGTCTCAAAATTGCTCTTAATCTGACATAGGTTTTCTAAGGAGCAGGGACAAAGGTTTAAGACATACTGAGGAGAAAACAATGTGCCTGCAGGGAGGAGGGAGGAGGCTAATTAGGTATAGCTCCTGGAGAGGCTAAAACACCCTGTGACCCTCAAGAGCAGACACCTCGTTGGAAAGGTAAGGAGATAAGAGACTCACAACCCAACCTAAGGCTTGTGCAGCTCATCCTGTGAAGATTGGGGTACTCATACAAGCACAGCCATAAAGATAGCCCTTGAGAAGCTGGGCGTGGTGGTGCACGCCTTTGATCCTAGCACTTGGGAGGCAGAGGCAGGCAGATCTTTGTGAGTTCAAGGCCAGCCTGGTCTACAGAGTGAGTTCCAGGCCAGCTGGGACTACATGGAGACCCTGTCTCGAAAAGACCAAAAAAAAAAGATAGCCCTTGAGAATGAGTCTGATTTTGACTGGGAAGAAGTCAAAGAGGTGGGAATGCTGTTTGCTGGATGGTGGCTGCCTAGACTGAGGGGCATGCCATGGGGAGGAGGTCAGGTCACTTCTTAGGCCTGCATGGCCCATGCTGCTCATGATTCAAGGACTAGGCAACACCAAACTGCTGGGCAACCATTGGCCAGGGAACACTCAACACCCCTCAGGGTGTAAGAAGGCCCTTGAATTGTGACAAAAGAGCCAGTATTGTGCCCACTTCAGGACATGACATTTTGGGGAGGGGGTTCTTTTTTTGGGACAGGATCCCCGTGTAGCCCCAGCTGTCCTGGAACTCACTATGTAGACCAGGCTGGCCTTGAACTCATAGAATCCACCTGCCTCTGCCTCCCAAGTGCTAGGATTAAAGGCGTGTGCCACCACACCTAGCATGACATCTTTACGTTGTATATGACTTCTACCTTTCTTAAGAGGCAACTTCAGAGAGAACTGGTTCTCCTAAAAAGCCGCCGTAGGCCTTCTTCCCAAAGTCATGATAAGTTCTAAGGACCCAATTCTAGGGACCTGCTACCCTAGCTGAGCAGCCCTTCTTCCCACCAACCTGTAGGTGAGTGATGTTTCTGTCAATATTCATGGGGGACGTCACACAGTTCTGAGAGACATACTTGTAGTTGGTTGGGCACAGCTCGTTATCCACAGCATTAACACAGGGGATGGGAATGCGCTCATAACCTCGAGCAATGTCTCTGTACGGGAAGAGGGAGGTGTTATTTTTGCTGTTGCAGGTTCTTCCCCATGGCAGACACACTTGCCAACCAGGGCCCACACTGGGCTTCAGCAGCATTTTCTCCTATCTCTTCCAGCCATCCTGTCAATGGTTAGCTACAATCACCTCAGTCCTGGAACCCTCTCACCTGCTCACTGTCTTCTCAACAGCAACAGGCTTGTCAGGGGCTGAGTCCCGAAGTGCCTTACTCATCTGTAGTGCACTCCACACCTGGGAGTTGAGGCTTGCACACTGCAAGGGTGTCTCTCCTTCCTTGTTTTTCAAAGTAACATCTGAATCCCGAGAAAGAAATAGGCTAAAAGAGAAAATGTAAGCCAACAAGACATCCAGATCTGAATTTAAAAGAGACAAAGGTTAGACGTGCAAAAGGACTGACTACGCTTGTTAACACACAAATGCTATTTGTACTGTACCACTTGATTGACTAGCCCAGTGACTCCAAGACAAGTCATGCCTTCCCCAGGAGCACATCCACTCTTCCCACATTTGCAGTGAGGCACCAGTTTTCTCATCTGGGCATGCATGTAGCCTCTAAGAATACTTATTTTTCTTGGATTTTGTTTTCCAATTTGCCCTCAAGGGTAACAGGGAATGACAATGGGGTATGCAGAAGGGCAGCCCAGTGCATCTCCTGCTCAAAGCAGCATGGGTTGTTACACCTGAGCTAGAGATGTGCATGTGCCACAAAACCATTTTGTCTCTTATTTCCAGGTAGAGGTAGGGGAGCTATCTACTCATCAGAGCAGTCACTGCTTTCCATTTCTCCAGGAACACAGGAGAGACACTACCCCAGACAGATCACTACCTGCATGTGAAGGAATTGTGAAAAGACCTCATGGCTCAAAGGGCCCCAAAGAGCCAGCATTTCCAGCCCTGAGAAGAGAATGCCAAGAGCATTCAGAGCCTCCTAGAACCTTACAGCTAAACAGCCTCCATACTGCCTGCTGATAGTTGGGTCTGAGACTTAAGATACAATGAAGAATTTGTGAATTTTTTTCATGAATCACAGCTGGTTTCAGATGTGGATTAGGAAAGATACTTCTTGACCTATGCTGCATCAGCTCTAGGCCCAGTGTGGACACAACCATGTAGCAGCCTCTCTGGGCACCCTGGCAGCAAAGGCCATGTGCAGGGCCACACTCACACAACACAGTCGTAGCGATTCTCTCTGGCTGCGATGTGCAGAGGTGAGTCTCCGTGGATGTTCACGGCATGCAGGTCACACTTGGCAGCCAGGAGTATCTCAGCTATGTCCACACAGCCTGAGAATGCTGCCCAGTGAAGGCAAATGTTCTCCTCCTGGACAGAGACAAAAGTGAGAGGCCAGTGATGATGGTTTCTGGCTCAGGACACAATGGTGGGACCAGGCAAGGACATCTGCTACACTTGAGTGCACAGCTGGCTGTTGCTGGCTTGGGTTACATGGAGAAGGGTTGTCTCCAAAGTTGCTATCTAAACTGCATTTTCTAAAAACTTATCTTGTTTTTTGTTGTTGCTGTTTGTTTGTTTGTTTTTAATCTTAAAGGTAATATAGCCAGAGGATGGGGAGGTGGCTCAATGGGTAAGAGGGACTGCTGTTCTTGCAGAGGACCAGAAGACCTAAGTTTAGTTTCTCAGCACCCACAGTGGGTAGCCTGTAACTCCAGCTCTGAGACTCTGACAACTGTGCATACATACCCAAATAAAAAGAAAAGAAAAAAAAGTGAAATAATCACATGTAGACTATTATTCTATTCTAAAATGAAAGGAAATATATAGTTATACCACTTTTAATTATTATTAACAAAATTTTTAAAAACTTCTCTAAAATTCTAAATAGAAGAAAATTGTAAAAATGTCCGTTAGATACAAAATACTGAGTTATGATTATACAGTAAATTCACAGAATACTATGATTCTAGAAAAATCTATGCAAAGGGTATGAAAATAAACTGCTTACATAAGAAAAAGATAAACAGCAAACATTAGTAACAGAAAATGGTCAGTCAGTTCTACCAGACAGCCAAAAACTAGACATTAAAACATGAGGAAGAACTTGATGGTAA
This sequence comes from Rhizomys pruinosus, assembly GCA_009823505.1. Taxonomy (NCBI): domain Eukaryota; kingdom Metazoa; phylum Chordata; class Mammalia; order Rodentia; family Spalacidae; genus Rhizomys; species Rhizomys pruinosus. Next base: position 3,672,072 of record VZQC01014308.1, read on the forward strand.
GACCCTGTTGCTAAAGACACTCTAGTTTGGCAATGGTACATGGAGAAATCAAATGACCAGGAACCTATTTGTGGGAGTACATGGGGGTGGGGGTGGAGGGGTGGTTACAGTCATCAAGAGTCTTACCCAGCTGTGAACCCTGTGAACTACAATAATGACCAACACAGGAAGACAAGATATAGGTACAATATAGTAGTTGTATAGGCATGAATACTTAAGGAGTAGCCAACTACTTTCTGACTGATTTATGGCCCAATCCACAAGGGGAAGGAAACACATACTTGGTACTATAAATCTGGCCAAGAACTCATGTTTGGAGAGCTCACAGGATCCAAGGTAAACTTACTATTATTTTGCTAAATAGACACAGTATCAAACTGCCTTCTAAATCTGTACCTCTATGCCCACAGCCCACAGATCAGCAATGTGCTTAGTCCTCATCAGTAGTGATCGCAGAAACTCAGCTGATCAAAGTACAGTGAGTGTCAGTAGAGTGCTTAGCCAAGTGGGACATCTTATAACATATCCTTACCCACTTTTGGGGACCACCATAGAAAAAGCAGAAAGACTGTAAGAACCAGAGGTTGGAGAAAGCCCATGTGAAACAGTATCTTCCTGACATGACAGAACTGCTTCATTCATTAACTCACAGCAGCTTTGGTTGCCTGAACAAGATCACGCTGATCAACATTCTACTATGTAGGGAGAAGAGCCCTTATCCCAAACTAAGGAGTTATTGACAACTGATGGTTTCTGGAGCAGGTAGACTCACTGGTCTTTAGGGATGCAGCCCATGATAGGTCAACGATACTCCAGTAGGTGGCCCTAAACCCACGAATGCATCGGTAGCACAACTGGACTTGGAAGGTTATTAAAGGTGGGGGAGGGTGGCCCAGAGAGGTCCCCTCAGTGGTTAAGAGCACCAGCTGCTCTTTCAGAGGGTTCCATTCCCAGTACCCACATGGTAGCTAACAACAGTCCATAACTCCAGTTCCAGAGCATCCGATGCCCTCTTCTCACATCCATGGGCATTGCGCAACACGGGTGCACTTACATACATGCAGGCAATACATTGATACACATAAAATTAAAATAAAATATATTTCAAAAAAGGATACAAAGTTGGGAGAGAATGTGGAAGTGGATTTGGGAGGACTTAGGGGGAAGAATGAGGAGTGAATAGCATCAAAATACATTGCATGAAATTATGAAAGAATTAATAATATATTAAGGATCTAGAGAGTTAGCTTGGAGGTTAAAAAAACTGGCTGCTCTTGCAGAGGACCAGGGTTCAGTTTCCAGCCCATACATGATAGCTAACTACCACCTGTAACTCCAGTTCCAAGGGATCCAACACCCCCTTCTGGCCTCTATGAGCATTGCATGCACATGGTACACTTACATACATGCACACAAAACACTCATACACATAAAATACATAAAATGGGCTGGAGAGGTGGCCTAGCGGTTGGGAGCGCCAACTGCTCTTGCAGAGGACCCAGGTTCAATCCCCAGCACCCACATGGTGGCTGAGAACTGTCTTTAGCTCCAGTTCCAGGGGAAATCTGACGCCCTCTTCTGACCTCCACGGCATTGCACAACACGGGTGCACCAACCTACATGCAGACGGTACACTCATACACATAAAAAATAAAATTTAAAAAATAAAAATACATAAATTGAAAAAATTATATACTAATACAAGGCAGGAGCTATGGATGGCTTGGCAGTTAAGAGGGCTTGCTGTTCAATCTTAAAGATTGGAGTTAAGATTCTAGGACACACATAACAAGCTAGGCATCCTGCATATGCCTCTAACTCAAGTTCTGAGGAATCCAATGCCCTTTTCAGGATTTGCACGTGCTCCTGCACACATGCACACACAAATAGTAAAATAAGTATTTAAAAAAATTTTTTTATTAATTTTATTTATGTATGTGTATGAATGTACTGTCTGCATGCAAGTCTGTGCACCCGTGTCATGCAATGCCGCGGAGGTCAGAAGAGGGTCTCGGATTCCCCTGGAACTGGAGTTCTCCTGGAATTGGAGCTTCCGGTTCTCAGCCGCCATGTGGGTGCTGGGGATCGAACCCAGGTCCTCTGCAAGAGCGATCGGCGCTCTTAACCGCTAGGCCATGAAACCATACCATATTCTCATCTTAGGACACAACAACAACAGACCCCTCTCAACCCCTGAGCATCCTGCTGTGATCATCTCTCTGGAAGCTTACCTCAGCTAGGCCTGCGAATACAGCCTACACATGACAAAGCCTTAGGGTCTTCATTTTGATTGAATAAACAGCCCACATCATAATTTACTACATCTTTGCTTTATTGAATGTTTCTGGCTTCCCCTCTAGAATACAATGCTAATGAGTAGTCCTATCCCTCTCTCTCTTTTCTATCTCTCACCTCTCCCATCTCTCTCACCCCGCCCCCCAGAGTTATTTCTCAAGGCTAAACCCTCAGATATGGAACTGTTGACTACTGCATATAAACAGACTGGCTTGGTTTCCCCTAAAGAGGCAGCAAATTATGGCTTCCTTCACTCCCTTCTATAATTTTCACAATAGTCACTGAGCAAAGTCAAGCCTGACCACCCCTTAATTCCTGAGCAGAGACCCTTTGGTGCAAGCTCTTCCAACTCCCATTTGATCAGGTCTGCCTTCACCCTGCCCTTTTGGACAAGGGGGGCAACACCCAGCCACATCCCAGGAACCAATTCTTCAGGCCTTCAGGGGTTACATCCATCTGTAACACTCTGATACTCTCCAACAATCAGTTTCCCTCCCAATATCCACATGGTAAGGTGCAATCAGTGCTTTTCAATTCAATGAACATTCAAAAACATAAAAGCTAAACAGAGAATGTACTGTCTATCTTCCTCAGCCTCAAACTGCCAGCCCCAAGCACAGGCTTCATTGTTTCCAAATAGAGGAAACGCTAAAAGCAAACTCCTTTAGTTGACATTAGTATTCTCTCAAAAATCTTAGCTTATCTTGAGTTCTTTCTTAGTTGCTATTCTCAGTGGTTTTTAGCTCCCTGATGTCATCTGCTTTATCTCTCACATATTTGAGAGCTCAAAAGTCCACCCTCCTCTGGGCCATTTTTTCCTTATCAGAATAATTGTGTCTTTTAGCCAGAATTACATTGTTTATAAGTTGCAAGGACATTCTGTAGGGAGATTGCTCAAGTGTAGAGAGTCTACAGATCCACAATGGGTGAAGCACTTTCTGCTTCCATGGACGAGACTTAGACTTACCCTTACACCAGAGAAAAATGTGAAACAGAGCACTATGAAACCATGGTATTAACTCCACACACCAGGCAATAGAAGAAACAGATAAGGAAACTAGAGTTGCTTGGTCAGTCACATACAGGAAGAAACAGAACAGAAGATGGAGCTGCAAAAGAGGCTATGGAGATTGGGTTTTACACCAGGGATATCAGCAGGTCTGGGGGAAAACACCCAAAGGCAGAGCTCGTGCCCACATCCAGGTGGGAAAGCACCATTAGCCCACAGGCCATGGGCTGAGATATACGGGAAGGACATACTTCAGTAAAGTCAGTTGTTATATATACTGTGAAATATATATACTGTTATATATACTGAAAACTGCTGCAGACCCACAAACCACCACAAACAGCAAATTGTAGCATGATCAGATAGACTCCACATCAACAGCTGTCCCAAAAAGAAACTCAAGAGCACTAATAGGAATGCAGAATTATCAACATGTTGACGTCTGATTTCAAGCTCCTGACACATGGACAAGAGATAAACATGACCATCAACAAATCAGAACACTGAGCTAACAAACATGGCCAGTGAAGCAGCTGACATAATTGGATCCCACACACTTAGAAGCTAAGTAGTGACATGGGGAAATATTGAAAACAAAAACAACTACATAGCCGGGCGTGGTAGCCCACATCTTTAATCCCAGCACTTGGGAGGCAGAGGCAGGCAGATCTTTGTGAGTTCAAGGTCGGCCTGGTCTACAGAGTGAGTTCCAGGCCATCTGGGGCTACAGGGAAACCCTGTCTCAAAAAGACCAAAAAAAAAAAAAAAACAAAAAAGAACCAAACAAAAAAAAAAAACAACTACATAACCTTCAGAACTTTCCAGAGTTGAAAACCATGCCTAGAATGAGAATAATGAGTAACAGGAAAACTGGCATCTTAAAAGAAGAGCAGTATGATGACAGACACAGTAGAAACTCAACTGATCCAACAAAAAAATCAATTGTGGAAAAGCCAGTTCTAGAACACTGACCCAGGACTCCAAAAACTACACGGCCATTCTTGCGTGTCTCCAGTCACATCCCAAGCCCGAGCCCTATAAAATGCAACAGAAGGGTCATAGGAAGTGAAATGGCAATTAATACTTTCTTGGGGCTGGAGAGATGTCTCATCGGTTAAGAGCACATACTACTCAGAGAGAGAATCCAAGTTCTCTACACTCATACCAGCTGGCTCAAAACTGCCTGTAAACCCAGTTCAGGAGGATCTGACACCATCCTCTGACCACTGCAGGCATTGCACGACAGGGGCACACCAACCTACATGTAACAAGTACACTCATACACATAAAAAATAACCAAATTTCATTAAAAAAAAAAAAGATAAAAACAATGGCAAATAATTACTTCCTAAAATTTAACAAAACCCTAAATCCACAGATCCAAAAAACTCAATGAATGAACACACACACCACACCCACACACACACACAACCACACATGCGTGTGCAATATGAGGTAGGGTCTTCCCTTTGGTCCCAGCTGGCCTGGAGCTCGCTATAATATACCAGGCTGGCATTGAAAACTCTTACAGAGGATCCACCTGCCCGCCTCCTGAGTGCTTTTTGGGGTTAATTTTAATTTAAAGGTATGCAAGCCACCATTCCTTGGGGGGGTGGGGGCGGATATTGATTTTTTTTTTTTAATTTTTTATGTGAATGAATGAGTTGTACTGACTGCATGGTAGGTTGTCATTCCTGTGTCACATGCAGCGAGTCAGAAGAGGGTACATAGATTCCCCTGGAACTGGAGGTTAAAGATGGTTTTAGCCGACATTGTGTGGCTGCTAGGAATCAAACCCGGGTCCTCGTCAAGAACAGTCAGTGCTCTTAACCAAANCTGAGCCATCTCTCCAGCTCCGATTTTTATTTTTTTTTTTTTTTTTGTCTTTTTAAGACAGGGTCTCCCTGTAGCCCCAGCTGTCCTGGAACTAACTCTGTAGATCAGGCTGGCCTTGAACTCAGAAAGATCCGCCTGCCTCTTCCTCCCAAGTGCTAGGATTAAAGGTGTGTGCCAACATGCCCGGCTCTTGATATTGATTTTTTTTTTTAAAGGAAAAGAATATGTAACACATGAAGAAATGAGGAAAAGGTGAAGCAGTTTCCCAAACATCTTAGTGAGGACTCTAGGAAGCAATATGTACAGCAAAGGAAAAACCCAGACCAAGCAAAAGCATTTTCCAAAGATGAGGAGGGTAAGTACTATTCTGGCATGAAAGGCTGAGAAGCCATGCATGAATAACAAGATAAAACAACACTGGGAGATACAAGTCCAGTAAGGGAGGAACAGTCACCCAAGGCTACAACCAAAGGCATGGCTGACATGAGATGACCTAAGCAAAGGAGCAACATGCCACCAAGGCCCAGGACACAATCACAGAGAACACACACACACACACACACACACAAAAGCAGCCAAAAGTTTGAGGGGAAAGATGGGAAGAAACAAGGCTCTTCTGCCACATGTGTATAGCCCACTGAAAAACCACAGGAAAGCACCATCTTCACCTAAACAATGATTTTTTTATCATTCTTGTTTTCTGTTTGTTTTTGAGATGGGGTCTCATACTGTAGCCCCAGATTAGCCTTGAACTCTTGGCAATTCACTTGTTTCAGATTCCCAAGAACTGGGATTATAAGCATGAGCCACCATGTCCAGCTAAGCAAAGGTGTCTTAGAACACTTGAAGCAGGATCCACATACATAAAGATGAACTTTTGCACGTTTCCAGGCCAGTGTGGTATACATATCAAGTTCCAGGCTAGGAAAGATACATAATGAGAACCTATCTTAAGGTGTGGGGGGGGGCACATCAGCCATTCAATTTATAGCATGAGCTAAAGATCAGTATACGGACGGCAAAAAAGCAGCCCATAAAACATCACTTATGGCAGGTGATGTTTTATGGGCTGCTTTTTTGCCGTCCGTATACTGGTAAATGGAATTAAATTAAGATTAACACTACTGAGGATACCTCTACCTACTTAAGTGGCTAAAACTGTGAAAAGACTGACCTATTAAGCAATGAAGAGAACCTAGACTCTCAGAAGCCAGAAACAGCACAATCATTTTGGAGGACAGTGCAGCAGCTTCACTAGACACATTTTACACTTCCAGGGTTCATTTGAAGAAAATGAAGGCACAAGTGTTCATAGCAACACTGTAACAGCCATTTGTCCATCAACAGAAGAGCAGTAAATGGTCACATAAAATGGACACTTTGGGCAACAAGAAGGAACCACCAACTCAGTGTGCAATGAATCCCAGGGCAGTCACTCCAATTGAAAACATACTCTCCATTTAGAGAAAGCCAGGACAAATGGTCAGATCTAGAAAGAAGGTCTGAAGTGGCTGACAGCCATGGGCATGTCTAAGAAGTGGGAGAAAGCTTTGGACTTAAAAGATGGCTACAGGGACTGGAGAGATGGCCTAGCGGTTAAGAGCGCCGACCGCTCTTACAGAGGACCCAGGTTCGATCCCCAGCACCCACATAGCGGCCGAGAACCGTCTGAAACTCCAATTCCAGGAGAACTCCAGTTCCAGGGGAATCCGAGACCCTCTTCTGACCTCCGCGGCATTGCATGACACGGGTGCACAGACTTGCATGCAGACAGTACATTCATACACATACATAAATAAAATTAATAAAAAAATTTTTTTAAATACTTATTTTACTATTTGTGTGTGCATGTGTGCAGGAGCACGTGCAAATCCNGGTTGGCTACATTTACCATCCTCACTGTGCACTTTAAATTTATGCACTCGGCAACTATATATCAACAAAGATGTTAAAACAATCAAGTGTCAGCAGGGTATGGTGGCATGCACCTTTAATCCCAGAACTCTGGAAGAAGAGGCAAGTGGACCTCTCTGAGTTCAAGGCCAGCCTGGTCTATATAGGAAGTTCTAGGCCATTGGGGCTACAGGGAGACCCTCTCTCAAGAAGACTAAATAAATAAATAAATAAATAAATAAATAAATAAATAAATACCATCTATAAATACCAATAAACTATATTGTATGAAAATTGAAAAATTCAATTAAAAAATAGTAATAATAAAAATAAAGTATTATAAAGTATAAATAACAAACTTGAGAATTAGCAAACCCTTCTACATTGGAGGAATAGGCACCAGCACTCCAAAGCTCGGACAAGGGAATCCTGGACAAGTTACCACATTTGAACAGTACAGGACACAAGGCTATAGTTTGGATAGGGAATGTTTCTCTTGCCCCCTCCCTCTGTGCGTGCGTGTGTGCGTGCGTGCATGCATGCATGCATGTGTCTGTGTGCCCCCACATGTCCATCCACTCAATGATTAGGCTAGGCTTAATCCCAGGAATGCACTTGTCTCTGCTTAACATGCACTATGATTACAACCACGCATCACTATTTCAGACTTTTTTTCTTTTAAAGACAGGGTCTTCCTGTAGTCCCAGCTGGCCTGGAGCATGCTATGTACACCAGCCTGACCTAGACCTCACAGAGCATGCACCAACACACCTGGAATCCACTCCACACATTCTGTGTGCCAGAATCAAACTCAAGTCTTCATTCTTGCAGAGCGAGCACTTTTTATTTTATTTTTATTTTTTTTATTCTTATATATGTATGAATGTACTGTCTTGGATGTAGGTCTGTGCACCCGTGTCATGCAATGCCACGGAGGTCAGAAGAGGGTGTCGGATTCCCCTGGAACTGGAGTTAAAGACGGTTCTCAGCTGCCATGTGGGTGCTGGGGATCGAACCCGGGTCTTCTGCGAGAGCAGTCTGTGCTCTTAACCGCTAGGCCATCTCTCCAGCCCCAGCTCTTTTATTTTTAATGTGTATGAGTGTATGAGTGTACTGTCTACATGTGGGTTGGTGCACCCATGTCACGCAATGCTGCAGACGTCGGATTCCCCTGCAACTGGATTTAAAGACGGTTCTTAGCTGCCATGTGGGTGCTGGGAATCGAACCTGGGTCCTCTGCAAGAGCAGTCGGCACTCTCTCTCCAACCCTGGAAATATCTCTCTCTCTCTCTCTCTCTCTTTCTCTCTTTCTCTCTTTCTTTCTTTCTTTCTTTCTTTCTTTCTTTCTTTCTTTCTTTCTGTCTGTCTGTCTGTCTGTCTGTCTGTCTGTCTTTTTGAGACAAGGTCTCCCCGTAGTTCCAGCTGTCCTGGAACTCACTATGTAGACCAAGCTAGCCTTGAACTTACAGAGATCCACCTGCCTCTGCCTCCCAAGTGCTAGGATTAAAGGCGTGTGCCACCATGCCTGGCAGATCTGGAATGTCTTAAAACACAAGTATTAAAAATTTTAGTTTGGTTTTATTTTTATTTTTTTTTATTTATGTGTATGAATGTATTGTCTGCATGTAGGTTTGTGCACCCATGTCGTGCAATGCCGCGGAGGTCAGAAGAGGGTCTCGGATTCCCCTGGAACTCGAGCCCTCCTGGAATTGGAGTTACAGACGGTTCTCAGCCGCCATGTGGGTGCTGGGGATCAAACCCGAGTCCTCTGCAAGAGCAGTCAGTGCTCTTAACCACTAGGCCATCTCTCCAGCCCTAGTTTGGTTTTTAAAAAATATTTTATTAATTTCATTTTATGTGTATGATGTATGAGTGTATTACCCACATGAGTGTAAGTGCACTCGTGTCATGCAATGCCCACAGAGTCAGAAGAAGGCGTCAGATTCCCATGGAACTGGAATGGAGGGTAGTTGTTAGCCAACATGTGGGTGCTAGTAGTTGAACCTGGGGCCTCTGCAAGAGCAGCTGGTGCTCTTAACCACTGAACCATCTCTCTAGCCCCTAAAAGTTTTAATTTTAAGTTTGGTTCTATTTGGAGATGATGTAGTCTTTCCAGGATGGGTACTAGCAGGAGATCTCTGGTCATTAGGTGTGTGTTCTCCATGGGGACAGTAAGACCTCATGCCTTCCTTTTCCTCTTTCTTGCTCTGGCCATGTAGTGAGTAATGTTGTTCTACTACACACATCTGCTATGGTATACTGTACCCCAACCATCTTTCAGGCTAAAAGTAACAGGTCAATCAATTATGGGCTGGGATTTCTGGAACCAAGAGCCTAAATAAAGCTTTCTTTTCCAAATTAATTACCTCAGGTATTTCCTACAGTAGCAGCTAATCAACATACAAACACGCCTGATGTCCTTGGGCATCATACACCCACTTCGAAGAGGCTTTATCAGAAGACCAAGACAACCCAATCCCCCTGCTCCTCCTTCCTCATCCAACTGCCCCTCTTATACCTTTTCTCCAGCTCACTCTCTCTCCCACAAATGCTAAGCACCCCTGCTACAGTAGCATGAGAATGGGCTCTGAGGCAATGAGAGGGAAAAAGCACCAAAGTTATAGACCAAGGAACAGACACTCCTAGCAGTGTGTTAGATCCAGGACCAATGCTCCAGGGAAGGCCTTTGGTCTAGCATGAGGCTGGACACAAGAAGACTTGGTTTCCAGTAGGGTGGTAAAGATGTTCATGTATTCTACAGTGGCTATCAAATGTCATGTGCCCATCCTGACTCCAAGCACAATATTCAGCAGTGTTTCTTTCTTCGTTACCAATCTAATGACTTGATCTGTGGCTGGAATTTCTACCAGTAGTGGTAGGTGACTGCAAACTATATGAATCTGTGCCACAAGGAAATGCCAGGGGTCTTCCTTCATTGACTCATCCATACCTGCCCTCTCAGGATCCTGCTATTCTATGCATCCTTGGAGGCCTCCAAAAGATTCCTTCCTAAGGTGATCAGGTATCTGTTGTTAGGCTGGGGGGGGGGGGCGCTGTGCTGGTTAGTTTTTGTCAACTTGACATAAGTTTCTTCCCCATCACCTGGGAAGAAAGAACCTGAACTGAAGAATTGTCTCCATTAGACTATCCTATGGCCATGTCTTTTTTTTTTTTAATGTGTATGAATGTACTGTCTGCATGTAGGTTGGTGCACCCATGTTGTACAATGCCATGGAGGTCAGAAGAGGGTGCCGGATTCCCCTGGAACTGGGAATCACCGCCATGTGGGTGCTGGGAATCAAACCCGGGTCCTGATTGATAACTGATATAGGAGAGTCAGGTCCACTATGAGCTGTGCCATCCCTGAGCAAGTGGGACTGAGTTGTATAAGAAAGGTAGCTGAAGCTAGGTGTGGTGGCGCATACCTTTAAGCCTAGCACTCAGGAGGCAGAGGCAGGTGGATCTTTGTGAGTTCAAGGCCAGCCTGGTCTACAGAGTGAGTTCCAGCTGTCCTGGAACTCCAGGGATACAGGGAGACCCTGTCTTGAAAAGACCGGAAAAAAAAAAAAAAAAAAAAAAGAAAGGTAGCTGAGCAAGTCAGAAGCAGCAAGCAAGCCAGTAAGCAACATTCCTCCATGGTCTCTGCCTCAGTTCTTGCTTCTTAGTTCCTGCCTAGTTTCCTGACTTGGCTTTCCTTGATGATAGATTGTAACCTGTAAGATAAATAAAACCCTTTCTTTCCCTAGGTTGGTTTCAATCAATGTTTTATCATGGCAACAGAAAAGAAACTAAAGCAGGAGCCTACTCTGGCTGTGACTTCTCCCAAACAATGTGAACAAGTATCTACTTAACTCCAGATACTGCTCCAACAATGAACCAAAGAAACTGCTCCACCCAAAATTCCACTCTAGTCACTAAACTAGGCTGGGTGGAAGTGTTTCTTCTATCATCTGTGCCTTATCTGGGGTAGACATTTGTTCATGGATTTCCAGGTCACAATGTAACTGGAGCTTAAACAGGAACTAACAGAACCAAAGATGGGCATATGGACCCCTCCAGTGGGTGGTAAGACATGAAACTGAGGCAAAGACACATGACTGGAACATCCTTGAGGGGATTTCCAAAGTGGCTATCTTTCTTTATGTGGTGTAGCATAACATGCTTCCTAGATAAATGGGCTCCATCATGTGAGTGTACAGATCTCCCCCAGAAGTCTGGTGGACTACAGAATATATTGCAACCTCTAAAAGCAGACATATAGGCAGGGTGGGGTGGCATATGCCTTTAATCCCAGCACTTGGCAAAGGCAGGGGAATCTCTATGAGTTCAAGGCCAGCCTGGTCTACACAGTAAGTTCCAGACTGCTGGGGCTATAGGGAGACCCTGCTTCAAAAAGACCAAAAATAAATAAATAAATAAATAAATAAATAAATAAATAAATAAATAGTGACTGGATAGACTCCCCAGAGATCTGACTTTTAATGTGGAGGGAAAGAAAAATTCATGATTTAATATGCAGATGAGGCCTTAAAAATGGCCCAGCATATGCCGGGTGTGGTGATGCATGCCCTTAATCCTAGCACTTGGGAGGCAGAGGCAGGTGGATCTTTGTGAGTTCAAGGCCAGCCTGGTCTACATAGCAAGTTCCAGGACAGCTGGGGCTACAGGGAGCCCCTGTCTCAAAAAGATTAAGGAAAAAAAAAAAAAAGGCCCAGTATAGGAAACTATGATAATAATCAGGGAATACTCTGCATCGGAATTCTTTTTACTGAGAAAGACTTTTAAACAAGGACATGAGGTTAGATGGACTGAATCTGAGTGCCACAGAGGCAGAGAAACTGAGTACTGTAATTACCTATCCTTCTTAGGACAAAAACTGTATGACCTGAGGTAATAGGAGAGAAATCATTCCCTGAAGGACTGTATCACATGAACCATTAGGAAGAGCTGGCTATCACCAGATGAGGCCACTACAAATATCAGTGATAGAAAAACAAAAAGGGAGGACAAGCATCAGTGAGGAACATGGCTATGTGAAAGGTAGGGTCTGATACACAGGATGATGATAGGATTGTGTTCATAAGACAGTTAAAAAAGAAGTTAATTGGGCTGGAGAGATGGCCTAGCGGTTAAGAGCGCCGACCGCTCTTACAGAGGACCCGGGTTCGATCCCCAGCACCCACATGGCGGCCGAGAACCGTCTGAAACTCCAATTCCAGGAGAACTCCAGTTCCAGGGGAATCCGAGACCCTCTTCTGACCTCCGCGGCATTGCACGACACGGGTGCACAAACCGGCATGCAGACAAGTAGTGATCCACACACAGACAAATAATTTTACAAGTAAAAAAAAAAAAAAAAAAAAAAAAAAGAAGTTAATTTAGCAGAGACTCCAGGTCTAGTATGAGGCTTCAGAGGTTTTGCTAAACCTCACCAACAGTGAAATGTATCTTTATAAGGTAGGAGAAGCTCTGAAGTTCAGAATAATTTAGCCCAGCATATAAATATGGCTTAATAGGTGCTGAAAAGAAAGGAAAGAGAACATATGGTAGGGCCTGTCTGGGTCACTTCAAAGAAAATGTGTCAAAATGTGCTGAATTGGAGTTCTTAAGGGAAAAGTAACTGACAGAAAGCCAAGTATCTAGGAGTCTTTGGGAAGTTTTAAAGTATGAGCAACAATTAAAGGGTTTTTTTTAAAAAAAGGAATGAATGATTGTAGTACACAAAGATTAAGCTTTTCCTAGAAGTGGGCAGTTATCTTGCCAGAGTATGTTGTGTGCATTTCTCCACTGAAAAAAAAAACACAGGGTGAAGACTGTTTAGTCTTGGACCCTTTTCAGTAGCTAGATGTGGCTGGTGGATAGGAACGAGCCACAGTACTAGCCCAAGCAAAGCCTGTCAGGCCTAGTAAGCCAAATCAAACTCCAGGTACAGTAAGAAAGAGGCACAGATCTATTTCCTTTTGCTGCTGACAGGGCCAAACAGCACAGACCTGCCTATCTAGACTTGTAGGGATACACAGCAGCCCAGGATGAGACTGGATGGCTCATGGAGAGTGACTGGATTAGGGAGGGACAGAAGAACTATCCCATCTATGCAACAGTACCCACACTGTTCTTTAGATAAACAATTTGTAAGTGATGGGATCTTTTCATGTTATAATGAACCTTCTAGCATTTATTTTATAGTATATCCTTTAGTCACTCAAGATCGACTAGCGTTTACTTAGAATGGACAGTATTAAGCCTTAAAAGATTCGGTCTACCCTCTGTAAAAAGGCTCATTATATAACCCTTGAGTCTCTTACAGATTTGGAAAAGCATCTGGAAGAACAATAAAAATAGCAGTTAAAAGAGTTTGAATGAAGTCACAGTCCATGGGTGAGGGGAAAAAAAAAACATTCTTGGAAGCCATAAACTTGTTAAATGAAAAATCTCAGGGCTAGGAATGGGCTACACTCCTATGCCTTGTTTGCCAGGAAGGCCAGGCCTTTGAGACCCCACAAACCATAAAGGCTATCACTACTGTTGTTGGTTGCACACCAGAATCAGATGTTAACACACTTGTGTTGGTTAGTTATTTTTGTCAACTTGACAAACCTAGTCACTTGAAAAGAGGGAACCTTAACTGAAGAACTTCCCAGATCACAATGGCCTGTAGCCTTGTCTGTGACTGTCTTGATGACAGATGATTGATGTAGAAGGGCCTAGCTCACAGGCAGCACCATCACCTAGGGAGGTGAGTATGGGCTATATAAGAAAGCTAGCCAAAAAAACAAACAAACAAAAAAAGCTGGGTGTGGTGGCGCATGCCTTTAATCCTAGCACTTGGGAGGCAGAGGCAGGCAGATCTTTGTGAGTTCAAGGCCAGCCTGGTCTACAGAGTGAGTTCCAGGACAGCTGGGACTGCAGGGAGACCCTGTCTCAAAAAAGGAAAAAAAGAAAAAAGAAAAAGCTAGTTTAAGGCCAGCAATGGTGGCACACACCTTTTAAATCCCAGCACTCAGGACGCAGTGTCATGAGAATGTCTGTGAGTTTGAGGCCAACCTGATGGGCTATATAATGGGTTCCAAGCCAGACAGGGATATGAGACATTGTCTCAAAAAAACAAAACAAACCAAAACCCCAAACCAAAACAAAAAAACACCAAACAAAAAGCTAGTTGAGCAAGCCAATAAGCAGAATTCCTCCATTGTTTCTGCTTCTGGATCCTGCCCTGACTTCCCTCAATGATGATCTGAGAACTGGAAATAAATTCTTTCCTACCCAAGTTGTTTTTGGTCATGATGCTTATCACAGCAATAAAAAGCAAACTAGAACACTACTACTGCTAAAGACACTGTATACTTTAATTGCAAGACACAGAAAAAATCAGACTGGGACTGAGCTGGAAGCTCCCTCCCCACTTCAGAAAGGTTTTTATAGTGCTGGAAGATGTTGTGTGGATTGCTGGGGAAGAATTATCATCAATTCTACTTGGTTATGGACTCTGTGTGTTACATTACCAACATACCATGTAAGATGTGGCATGATTGTCAAAGGAATAATCAATTGCTTTCCGATTAAAGTCTACTCTTCAAGAATCTCTGTCTGCTACTGTAAGTCGAGGCAAAAGTCTGTGACTAGGGAGGGCATAGACACTATTAGTGAGGGATCAATTGATATTGTTTTGTTAAAGGGTATGATGTATCTGACAAACTGCCTTCTAAATATTTATGCTCATGATACTACTGCTAGCAGGCTCAGTCATGAAGGGAAGTATCTTTTTTGCAGTGGGCAGCAGTTATTACAGCTTCTCTTCTGTGGAGTTGCCTCCAAGTTGAGAAAGGAGCTGAGGGGTGAAAACTTAATGAGTTATCAGCTAAGTTGGGGCTGGGTTTTTGGTGATGCAGCTAATTTTGAGTCATCCAGGCTCCTGATACTCCTATAAGAAACTCTTTACTCATGTTCCTATAAATAATCCCAGCAAACTCATTGCTTCACCAAGTTATACTTGAGTATAATGTTTGTATTTTGGGGGGGGGGGGCTGTCATTGGTGCTCTATTTGGGATAGACATTTGTTCACCTTTCCAAATGAAAAGTCATAACACCCAGAGAGTTGACAAATCTTGCTTCTCTAACTCTACAGTTTCTGGACAAATGAACTGGCTCCACTAAACTAAGCAACCACACAGTATCTTAAATCAGTATATTCACTTTTCTTTCTCTTTCAAGGTACCTAACATGAATAGAGCCAATAAAGCCAAGGCTCCTCCTACATGAGGTCTGTGACAATAGTCACACATCCTTAAACACCCAGCTCCTGAATAGAAGCCAGATCTGTGGGGACCCAACACAAGATAGCCATGTAATTCCATGTTGGGTCAGTGAGAGATTGATTGCAAGAGGCCAGAGCTGCCATCCAGTGCCAGGGCTTGCCTGGCCCCTCCACCAACACAAGAGACTCACATTATCCCGGATATTGATGTCAGAGCCCTTGGACAGCAGCAGCTTCACCAGCTCCACATGCTTATATTCAGTGGCCCAGATCATGGGTGTCCAACCACCATCATCCTGAATGCAAGAGACAAAAGGTAGAATGACTGCATGCAGCTTGCTCAGGGACCAAGCTGTTCCTGACAAAAGCACAGGAAGAAGCTACTAAGGTCCTGGTTCCCACCAAAGGTGAAGCCCCTCTGGGTTAGAGGAGGTGAACTGCTGGCTGACATCTCTATCCTAGTTAAAACTGTTGGCAGGACTGAACCCTTGGCCCAAACCAACCTAGGGAGGGCCCATAATGAGGCTTGTGGGATGTTTGAATGGAATGTTTCCACCTATCCTCTTGGCCCTAGAGGTGACTGAGCACAAGACCAACCAGCAGATGAGCAGAGGAATACCAAGCCCAGATGTAACTATCACTGCTTTTTCTAGAAGGACAAGGGCAGAAAAGCCCAACCAGATCTGCTGGGTCTGTAGGATCCATTAGTGATCTCATGAGATGCCTTCCTGATACTATGTCTAAGTACAGTGCATGCTAAGCAGTTTCATTTAGACCAGAAAAAAGATGCTCTGAAGGAACTGAGTGCTCTATTGCCACTCCCCAGTCTGGAGATAAAAAGAGTTTCCCCAAAATTTCCAAAAGGACCCTGCATACCTATACCTGCATGTCTTTGTGGACACACACAGCCTCCACAAATGAAGGAAAAATAAAACAAAACAAAACAAACAAACACCTCCCTATAGTCAACTATTGGCATTGCCTGAGGCAACAGACATGGACATGACAAAAACATTCATGCTGCCTCAGAGGCCAGACCCAGGGGGGACATAAATAAAGATATAATGCTCAGTAAATCAAATAAAACCGTGCAACTTTATTTAGATACTAAAAAAGAAAAGGATCCAATTATAAGCTGCTAGTCTGGCTGGTGGGAGATCACAGTCAAGATGATATAGGAGCCAGGCCTGAACCAGGGTGGCAGGCACTGCCTGGGCTGAAAGGCAGGGATGGAGCCTACTGAGGAAGATGGAAATGCATTCTAAAGCCAAGAGTCAAGGGTTCCCACCATAGTGTGCTTGGAACAGTCTTGAAGCCAATTCTTTTTAGGCCATCCACTGCATTATAATATCTATCATTGTAAATACCTACTGTGTGCCTGGCACCAAAAAGGCACCATAGGTTACAGTGGTGGTGACATTTAATACAGCCCTAACAGAGACTGAGAGGCCCAGAAAAACACCAAGGATGGAGCTACCAGCCAGGTATTAAGAGAGAAGCCCTGCAGAGCAGGTGAAGAATGGGAGGATAAGGCCTTTTGAATTGGCATTAAGTGAAGGGAATGCCATTGAGTAGACAGGGCACCTCTGTCACTGAACAGGAAATTGGCTTTACCTGGCAGTTGACATCCATCTGTCCATTTGAAAGCAGATATTGAACCACATCATAGTGACCTTTCTTGGCAGCCAAGTGCAAACATGTGGAGCCCTCTGCATCCTGCAACACAAATGCCATTCAGTCCAGAGAAACCACTCATCAGTCTTCAATGCAATCCAGAGAACTTATGCTCTGTGATTAAAAGAGGTGCTGTCAATGAACCCACCGAACTGAACCCTCTGGAGAGGTCTGGAGTCCCAAAGCCCCATGGGCCACAGGGCATAGCCAAGACCCAAGACCTTTGTCCCAACAAGGGAGAACCTAAGGTTGAAAGAATCTCTGCTCCCATAACACACACCTGTGGAATGTGTATACCGCAATGAAGATCCTAACCAATTTCTACCCACTCTGGACTAGACAGCCCCAAGTTTTCTCAAGACAACCAGTACACAATACCAGCTCCTGCCAGGAACAGTTCTAACATGAACCTGAAGCCTAATCCAGGCTACAGCTGCTCCTTCAAGGCCTTCAGAGAACTAACCATGGTCACAGAGCACATGTAAAATAGATGGATCAGTAATAGCTATCCATATACTGGAGAATTTAATACAAGGCAGCAAAAAGGCAAGCTTGCCCCACATATGCATCTCAATCATCTTCCCACTTCTTGGTTCCTCTGGATGCTACATATATTTCATTAGCTTTTAGCTCTGCTTCCTCCTAGACTACACACAGGTGACACGAGTTAAGCCAACTCATAAAAAGAAAAAAAAAAAAATGCTTGTGTGGTGGTAGAACTAATCAATAAGCTTCAGAACAGACCAACAGCATCGAGCACCGTATGACAAAGCGTGCCCACCAGGCAGGCATTCCTCTGCTGTTCCTGTTGGCACTGATCACAAGGATCATGTGGACACACTCACTATTGCTCTGAACAGACATTTTCTCCCCACTCTCATCTTTGTACTGACCTTGTCTCTATTACTTTTCTCTCCATTTTCTATCTCAGAGCCCAAACCGTGGATTTTAATACGTATCATTAAGCATGCATCAACACAACTGATGTTAATTAGGATGCCCATCTTTCTGGTGTTGAGAATCGACACTGGAAGACTGCTGCGGGTGGTAAGAACATGGCAAAAGGAATTGGCAGCTGGCTACACTACTATACAGCAAGCAAACACACACACACACACACACACACACACAGGCTTCATGGCACCAAGATGTACTCCAGGCAGTTGGTAAGAACATGGCAAAAGGAATTGGCAGCTGGCTACACTACTATACAGCAAGCAAACACACACACACACACACACACACACACACACACACACACACACAGGCTTCACGGCACCAAGATGTACTCCAGGCAGTAGGAAAACAGATTCCTAGGAGCAGAATGTGGGTATTCTCACAAGAGTGCAGATGGGAAGGTATTCAACCAAAGGAACCTCAAAGGACTAAGACATGAAAGTGGCAAGAACAGGGGCTTTTGATAGGGAGGAGCTGTGGTTCACTGCCCAAAACAGTTAGTTATGTAGTCTCTAAGTACAGCCAGAAGTTTTTACCATACCCACTACAGAGACAGCCCCACAGCATCCTTCCCTTTTCATTCTCTGAAGGGTGATGGTTCTTGAATTCAGTATCTACTTCTATAATCCATCAGTGGACGTTCTGAATAATTTATATTAGTGTGCATCATTCCACAAGTCCTTTTACAACTCCTGTTTCTGATTCAGCTTTGTACATAATACTCATTTGCTGCCTTTGGCTGGGTGAAACTAGCTCTAGGTTCTGCCTTCCTAGCTAAGGAACACACAGCTATTACATATTTCTTGCTATTTAAAGATGTACTAGATACTACAATGTTTCCTTCTTCACCTGTGCCAGGGTTGGCCACACGAGAATTCTGCAATTCCATTTTTGTGCTATAAGTTGCCACCCAGGATGTCTCCACCTCACATAAGGGATATTGTCTGCAGTTCTGTACCTTGTCAGGTATTTTCAGGATGACAATGCTATCTCAGGTTTTAAAGGCTGGGTACTTTTCTACATTTAATGTTACTACTTCCTTTTTCATCAGCTGCTTTTTTTTTTGTCATTTTCTTTCAGATTCTTCATTATGTAACTATAAACGTAATTTTCCCTGTAACTTTCATGCTTACCATTTGAACAGTGCCAAGAGTCCATCCTTGTCTCTCATATCATGTTCATGATCATGCTAAAAATATGCCCCTGCAGGACGCTACTGGCTCTTGTTATTTGTGTTTAATGTCCCATCAGAGTTCAGTCTGCAGCCATGATTGCTGATAACTTGGCTTAAATATGCCACTTTGCCATGTATTCTACTTGCCCTTTTTGTTTTACTCTCTACCTGTAGCTGTATAAATTATTTGGGGGAGTCTATTTTATATCCTCTACTACCGTTTTTAACTTAAAGCTACATGTCTTAGTATTTTCTCCAAAGATTTTGATATTCATTCAGGAATGGAGAGATGGATCAGTGGTTAAGAGCACATACTGCTCTTATACAGGACCTGATATCAGTTCTAAGTACCTATATCAGATGGCTTATGACCACCTGTTAACTCCAGCTCCTTGGAAGGATCTGAAGCCCTCTTCTCACCTCTTCAAGCACTTGCACTCACATGTACAAACCCAAACATAGACAGATATACATAATTAAAACTAAAATAAACCTTTAAAAAAAAAACAGTATTTTTACCTATTAGTCTATTTAATAGTCTCCCTACAATTAAAAAAAAAAAAACCTACAAAGTGAGTTCATTTGTACAATGCCTTCCTCTGTGCTGTTGTTCTCATATACTTTATTTCTAAATCTGTATAAACTTCATTTCATGAATCTTTGCTTTAAACAGCCTCTTGTCTTTTTTTATTTTTTATGTGTATGAGTGTACTGTCTGCATGTAGGTTGGTGCACCCATGTCATGCAATGCCATGGAGGTCAGAAGAGGGTGTTGGATTCCCCTGGAACTGGAGTTAAGGGCAGTTTTTAGCCATCGTGTGGGTGCTGGGAATCAAATCTGGGTCCTCTGTAAGAGCAGTCGGAGCTCTTAACCACTGAGCCATCTCTCCAGCCATCTTTCCTTGTCTTTTAAGAAATTGAAACAGGGGCTGGAGAGATGACCTAGCAGTTAAGAGTGCCAACTACTCTTGCAAAGGACCCAGGTTCGAAACCAGTAACCTACAGATCTAAAAATCTGAACCAACCCCAAGTAAGGTCAATGCAAAGAACATCACGTAGATACATTATTCTGAAATTGTCAAGAGCAAAAGACAAACAAAATCCTAAGAATGATCAGAGCCAAGTTATGTGGTGCCTACAGCCAGGCACTTCAGGGTTGCTGTCAACTTTACCTATGATGGACCAGATGTCAGTAAGAAGAGGGTGTCGTGCCAAAGGAAAGAAACCCAAGAAGGAAAGGTCAGCCCAGAGAAAATATGTTTTAAAAGTGGGGGCAGGTGGAATAAGCTTGTATAGGTGAGCAGAGCAAGACTGATCAGCACATTTCTCTCCCTGCTTTCTGTGCTCATTGTGAGATGTGACCTTCAACTTGCTGCTACAGCCCTGGCTACCATGCTTCCTGCCACAATGGAGTCTGATTCCCTGGAACTGTCAATCAGAGCCACAGAGGCCAGAGAGAGCGCATCCGGGGAGTCCCTGAATAAAGAAGGCCCTGATAGGCCATTTTGTGAAGCTGTGAATGTGAAGCCTGGTTGGCAGCAGAGACCACAAGAAGACATTCGAGATGCCAGACCTGTGAGATATTTGCCAAGGAGAGCTGCATACAGGGAGTGGTACCAGCCTAAGAAAGAGATGTATGTTGCAAACAAAACTGGAAGAGCTGAGCCATCTAAGCCCTTTGGAAGTCAAGTCCCAGAAGTTGAACATGGAGCTACTGGACTTGGTGTTTGCCCTGCTGGTTTTCGGTCTTGTTTTGGTCCAGTATTTCCTCACTATGCCTCTATTCCTCCCTTTTGGAATGGGAATGTGTATTCAGTTCCACTGTATGTTGGGAGTATGTAATTTGCCTTTTGATTTTACAGGAGCTTACAGTTAAGAGATTGGCCTGTGTCTCAGAAGAGATTTTGGAACTTTCGGAATTTTGAAAAGAATGAGGGACTGGTAAAGGACTGGGGCTGTTTATAAGGTTGGACTAAATTGAATTTTGCATCTTATATGTGCTTATGGGGGCAGGGAGTGGAATGTGGTGGTTTTGAATGAGGTGACACCCACGGCCTTTAAGTATGTCAGACATTTTTGTCCTCCAGTGGTGGCATGTTTCTTGGAGGTCTTTAGAAGAGGTGGCATGGGGGGATTATGTCACTGGGGGACAGGCGTTAAGTGAGTTAACAAGCTTGTGGGTCTCCAGTCTCTCTCTCTATCTACGCTCTGAGCTCTCTATCTGCCTATCCTCGTCTCCAATTCTCCCTCTCCTCTCGCTCTCTCTCTCCCTCTCTCTCTCTCTGCCCTGCTTCCTGTGCTCATTGGAGATGTGACCTCAGCTTGCTGCTCCAGGCCGGGCCACCAGCTCCCTGCCACAGTGGGACTCTGATTCCCTGGAACGTCAATCATAAGCTCACATAAAACCTTCCCTTTTTAAAATTTTTTTATTTTTATTTATTTCCTGTATGTGTATGAATGTACTGTCTGCATGCAATTTGTGCACCCGTGTTGGCAATGCCGCGGGTCAGAAGAGGGTGAGGATTCCCTGGAATTGGATTCTCCTGGAAATTGGAGTTCAAGCTGGTTCTCATTCTCCATGGGGTGACTGGGGATTGAACCGGGTCCTTGCAAGAGCAGTTGGCACTTTTTTGTTTTTTTTTGAAGTAAAAAAAAAATTTTTAAATTTTTTTTTTTATTTAATTTTTTTGATTAGTCGGTAGGTGTATGAAGACTGTCTGCGTGCCAGTGTGTGCACCCCGTGCGGTGCGATGCCGCGGAGGTCAGAAGAGGGTCTCGGATTCCCCTGGAACTGGAGTTTCAGACGGTTCTCGGCCGCCATGTGGGTGCTGGGGATTGAACCCCGGTCCTCTGTAAGAGCGGTCGGCGCTCTTAACCGCTAGGCCATCTCTCCAGCCCCGCAGTTGGCACTCTTAACCGCTAGGCCATCTCTCCAGCCCTAAACTCTTCCTTTTATTAAAAAAAAAATGATTGATCGGCACATTTGTATTCGAAGGAACATCAAAGGCCACAAGAAAAACAGCCCTTTAGAAACGAAGAGAAAGGAAAATAAAACAAACATTAAAAACCTGTTTGTTTCAATTTCTTTCTTTTTTTAAATTTTATTTATTTATTTATTTGAATGTACTGTTTGCATGTAGGTTTGTGCACCCATGTCGTGCAATGCCATGGAGGTCAGAAGAGGGTGTTGGATTCCCCTGGAACTGAAGTTAAGGGCAATTTTTAGCCATCATTTGGGTGCTGGGAATCAAATCTGGGTCCTCTGTAAGAGCAGTCGGTGCTCTTAACCACTGAGCCATCTCTCCAGCCATCTTTCCTTGTCTTGTAAGAAATTGAAACAGGGGCTGGAGAGATGACCTAGCAGTTAAGAGTGCCAACTGCTCTTGCAGAGGACCCAGGTTCGATCCCTAGCACCCACATGGTGGCTGAGAACCGTTTGTAACTCCAATTCCAGGAGAACTCCAGTTCCAGGGGAATCCGAGACCCTCTTCTGACCTCCATGGCATTGCACGACATGGGTACACCAACCTACATGCAGACAGTACACTCATACACATAAAAAATAAAAAAAGACAAGAGGCTGTTTAAAGCAAAGATTCGTGAAATGGAGTTTATACAGATTTAGAAATAAAGTATATGGGTGGCGCACGCCTTAAATCCTAGCACTTGGGAGGCAGAGACAGGTGGATCTTTGTGAGTTCAAGGCCAGCCTGGTCTACAAGGTGAGTTCCAGGACAGCTGGGGCTACAGGGAGACCCTGTCTCGGGGAAAAAGAAAAAGAAGAAATAAAGTATATGAGAACGACAGCACAGAGGAAGGCATTGTACAAATGAACTCACTTTGTAGGTTTTTTTTTTTTAATTGTAGGGAGACTATCAAATAGACTAATAGGTAAAAATACTGTTTTTTTTTAAGGGTTTATTTTAGTTTTAATTATGTATATCTGTCTGTGTTTGGGTTTGTACATGTGAGTGCAAGGATCTCTGAGTTCAAGGCCAACCTGGTCTACATAGTAAGCTCCAGGCCAGCTGGGACTAAAGGGAGACCCTGTCTCAAAAAGACCAAAAATAAACAAATAAACAAATAAAATTTCACTTTGTAAATGTACCATATTTTCATTATCCATTCATCAGTTGATGGACCTCTAGGTTATTTCTATTTCTTAACATCTATTTTTAGCTTTTTGATGAACTTCCACAATGATTTCCATAGTAGCTGTACCAGTTTGCACTCCCACCAGCAGTGGCTAAGTCTTCCCCTTTCTCCACAGCCTCACCAGCATTTGTCATCATTTGTTTTTTAAATTTTAGATATTTTGACTAGGGTAAGATGAAATCTCAAAGTAGTTTTAATTTGCATTTCCTTGATGGCTAAAGATATTGAACATTAGCTGGGTGTGGTGGCGCACGCCTTTAATCCTAGCACTTGGGAGGCAGAGGCAGGAGGATCTTTGTGAGTTCAAGGCCAGCCTGGTCTACAGAGCGAGTTCCAGGACAGCTGGGGCTACAGAGAGACCCTGACTCAAAAAGACCAAAAAAAAAAAAAAAAGATATTGAACATTAAAAAAAAATCACTGTTTCTCAGCCATTTGTGCTTCATCATTATCACAGAAACGCACAACTAGTTCATGTGCAGAGTGCTTGGTTCTAAATGGGATACCTCTCATACCCTCTCCTTCCAAGGCTGTTGGATTACTGCTAAAGAAGGGGCAGAAAGATTATAAAAGCCAGAGGTAGTAGATGAATTCAAGGAAGCCATGTTATCTGGACACCACAGGGTAACTGCACTTATGAATCCATGGCATTTTTGACAACAGGCACAAGACCCGTACAAGCCCAAACCTGACAAAACTTCAGCATGGATGCGGGGAGGTTAGCAAGGTGCCCCAGCCCTAGCTAAAGGTCTACTGACAACTGATAGCTGGGTAGGAAACAGAGTCAGTTTTCTTTATTGGTGTTATTCCTGGTAAGCTGACCAAACTCTAGGGGACAGGCCCACAGATCATTTTGGGGAACACACAGAATAGGGCTTTTGGGGCTGGAGAGATGGCTCAGTGGTTAAGAGCACTGGTTGTTCTTGCCAGGCGTGGTGGCGCACGCCTTTAATCCTAGCACAGGCAGGCGGATCTTTGTGAGTTCAAGGCCAGCCTGGTCTACAGAGTGAGTTCCAGGACAGCCGGAGCTACAGGGAGACCCTATCTCGAAAAGACAAAAAAAAAAAAAAAAAAAAAAAAAAAGAGAGAGAGGAGAGAGAGAGAGAGAACATTGGTTGTTCTTACAGAAGACCTGAGTTCAAATCCCAGCACCCACATGGTAGCTAACAACTGTCTGTAACTCTATTTTCAGGGGATCTAACACCCTCTTCTGTCCTCCTCAGGCACTACACAACATGAGTGCACTTAAAATATAGGCAGACATAACACTCATACACATGAAATAAAAATAGCCGGGCGTGGTGGCGCACGCCTTTAATCCTAGCACTTGGGAGGCAGAGGCAGCGGATCTTGTGAGTTCAAAGCCAGCCTGGTCTACAGAGTGAGTTCCAGGACAGCTGGGGCTACAGGGAGCCCTGTCTCAAAAAGACAAAAAAAAAAAAAAAAAAAAAAAAAAAGAATAAAAATAAGAAAAAAATGTAAAAAAAAAAAAAAAAGGCTGCTATAATTACTGTGTCAACATTCTAGCCAGAAAAAAAGGATTAAAAAAAAAAAAAAAAGACAAATTGTAACTGAGGACAGGAATTTGGGGGTAGGGGGTAAGGTAAGGGGGAGGGGGAGAAATGGGTCTGCATATGATCAAAATACACTGTATGATATTCTTAAACAAATAAAAAATGAATAAGCTAAAAAGAAAAATGGCCTTAAATCAACTAACAACACAAGCAATAGTTTATTTCTGAGATCTTTCCTCTGTCTTTATGCCAATATGATACTATTTTCATTACTGTAGCTTTGTAGTTAAGTTTTAAAATAAGGAAGTATATATATTTATTGGCATTATTCTTTCTCAAACTTATTCCAGGTCTCCTAAAATCTATTACATGAACCATAGGATGAATTTTCCTGTATTTTGTTGGAATTTTAATAAGGATTACATGGACTATGTAAAGAAAAAGGAGGTCTTCCATTTATATGTATCTTTTTTTTTTTTTTGCAAGGGGAGGGGTCTCATGTAGCCCAGGCTGGCCTTAAACTCATTATGTAGCTAAGGAAGGCCTTGAATTTGTGCTCTTCCTGCCTTTGCCTTCCTTGTGCTAGGATTAAAGGCCTGCACCACCATGCTTAGCTTTATGAGGTAAAGGAGCCTCATGAAAGCAAGGAAAGCACTTCACCAACTAAGCTACATCCCAAACCCTATCTGTATCTATTTTAATAACTTTCAGCAATGTTTTAGTTTTCAGTTGTCTAAGTTTTTTGCCTCCTTGATTAAGCGTAATCCTAACTATTTTTATTCTTTGTGATGCTACTAGAAATAGAATTAATTTAACTTCCTTTTTGGATAATTAACTGCAAGACTATAGAAATATAAAGCCAGGCATGGTAATACACACCTATCATCCCAGTACTTGGGAGCCTGAGGCAGGATGATCACAAGTTCTAAGCTTGCAGTACATAGTGAGACCCTGCCCTGCCCCCCCCAAAAAAAAAGAAGGGGGGGGAAATCCACATAACTGTTATTTGTCTGTCAATTTTCTTATTCTTCACTAAATTAGTTTATTAACTCTGGCAATACTCTTATAGATCCTTTTGGGTTTTCTACACATAAGATGACATTAACCGTAAACTGAGAGATATTTACCTCCTCTTTCCAATCTGGATA
Organism: Rhizomys pruinosus; assembly: GCA_009823505.1. NCBI lineage: Eukaryota > Metazoa > Chordata > Mammalia > Rodentia > Spalacidae > Rhizomys > Rhizomys pruinosus. The sequence continues at coordinate 3,697,980 of VZQC01014308.1, forward strand.
CTTTCTATTTCTCTTCTTGGCTAACTGCTCTGGACAGAAGAGGGAAAGTACAATGAATGAAGGAGTGAAAAGCTTCTTCATGGATAACTCCTTACTGGTTGATTTGTCTAGTGCTTGCAGCAGATCCAACACTTGCTAAAGAATCTTTACTAGCTGGGTGTGGTGGTGCACGCCTTTAATCCCAGCACTCGGGAGGCAGAGATAGGTGCATCTCTGTGGGTTCAAGGCCAGCCTGCTCTACAGAGCGAGCTCCAGGACACCTGGTACTAAAAGGGAGATCCTGTTTCAAAAATACCACACACAAAAAAAAGTGTAAAACCAAAAAGAAAACAAAAAACAAAAAACAAAATCCTAGCACTTGGGAGGCAGAGGCAGGCAGATCTTTGTGAGTTCAAGGCCAGCCTGGTCTACAGAGTGAGTTCCAGGACAACTGGGGCCCTGTCTTGAAAAGACCAAAAAAATAAAAAGAATCTTTACTAATAAGTCAGGTTGCCAAGTGTTTATGGTTTGCATCTGAAACATTCCCCACATTTCCAGCTTAAAAGCTTTGGGGCCTTTAGAAGGTGGAGCCTGACTAGCAGAAGCAGGTCACTAGAGGAAGTTCTCTGCAGGTTATATTTGCTCTTGGATCTCATCTACAGTTTCCACTTCTCATCTGTCACTATGTGAAAAAGTTGCTACTACAAGCTCCTCCTCTGTCATAACTACCACTCTGCCATGACTTCTGCATTATTATGAACTGAAATCCCCCTGAAACCATGAGCCAAAATAAGTCTTTCCATCCCATAAGTTGTTCTGTCAGGCATTTGTCATGATGACAAGAAAGGTACTGCACCAAACAAGGTAAAGGTACTACTCTGGACAAAGGGGTAAATGTCTGACGGTCACGTATTCCTAAAGGCATTCCAAGGAGAAATTGTCCCCTGTTCATCTAAGAAACATCTACACATGAAATAGGAATATGAACCTGACGGGGTGGGTACCTTCGGATCCACCTGTGCTCCAGCCTTGATGAGGTACTTCACTGCATCCAAGTGGTTGTTTTCTGCAGCCTCCATAAGGGGGGTCCGCTGATCTTCTGAGCAGGTGTCAATATTGGCGCCCGCCTAATAAAACAAAGACTGTTTAGATATGTAAAAGCAATTGCTGTTATCTCCCAACCCAGTAAGAATATGGCCAAGGATCCTTCTGTATTTGAAATAAACAAATTCAAGAAATAACATTAAAACTGTTTTACTGACCAACTATGCCTGAATTGTCAAAACTGCATTCAAGACATAATTGCTAGAGTGAGGCTATACAACAGTAGTACTCAGGCCCTAGATTCAATCACAAATGTGTGCACATGCACATATGCACACATACATACACACTATGACTATCAAGTCCTAGTTTAAGCAAAATATTTTTGCTATATTCTATTTCTAAATCATTCTGATGGAAGACATTCACAGCATGATAACACCTTTAGCAATGAGAAGGGTAGTGTCAACCTCTAAGGCATAAGGAGGGTAAAGTAATACCTCAGGGAAGAGAAAAAGTATGGCAGGACAGAGGACATCCAGTCTATTCTGCCTATTTCTCCAAGTTGCAGTGTTTTACAAAGTGAACAGAATGAAAGCTAGCTCCCAGTGATATGAATTTTAAAGCAACTTATAATTTCTTCCATAACATGAAGAACTTGGGGGCAAATGGATAGGTACATACAGATAAGACCCCAGTTTGACATGAACTGTGGCCAAGAGCAAATCAGCTGAGCCTTCTCTATAGGAGACTCAATCTGACATCTTAGATTATGGACAAAGGGCTAATACTTAGCTTATAAAGTAAACATATTTATTAATAGATAAAGTGAAATTATTTTTACTGTCAGTAATAAGAAAGCAAAAGTAATAAAATGAAAATATTATTTTTACTGTCAGTAATAAGAAAGCAAAAGTAATAAAATTAAGTAAAGAGTTTTTATACAGACCTAGATGCAGTTAAAGGCTACAAATTGCACAGAGACTGTGGTTATTTTCAGAGTTGTGCTCCAAAAGGATAGGGGCTAGAGATCAAGTGACTAAGATGAGACAAAAACTGGTAAAATAAACAAGGATGATTTCAAACATTCAATTTAAAAGTCAAGGTTTAACTGCCAAATCTGAGACAACAGAAAGACAGAACACCATAGGAGCTAATTTTAATAAGCAAATAACTTAAAAAAAAACAACAACACAGATAAGACACAGGGTGAAGGCAGAAGTACAAGCCAGAAAAGAGTGCAAGCTGCACATTGCAAGTAGGACAAAGGCTCTATCTGTACAGAATACCCCCAGCTCTCTTCTTCTAGGACCCCCCCAAAAAATAATCACAGTAAAGAACAAAAGATTATGCCCACAATAGACAGGTGCAAGAGCACCTACTGTGGTCTAACCTGACACTGTACTCAAATCGGGGTGGGTCACAAGCGGGAGAGCACCATAAAGAAAGCCAAACCTATAGCTATTGCTGCAACAAAGCCTCTGAGGTGGGGAACTAGAGAATTCCTGAGAACTGACCCCAAATCTTAGCAGAGCTACATCTGCTGCATATTAGCAGGGCCTATAAAGACACACAGCAGCCAAGGCTTCAGGAAGCATTGATTGTAGTTGAGGGGGAACAAAACAGAACAAAACAAAACAACCTCTTGAGTCCATTAAGACAGTATAAAATGAGAGAATCCAAGTGAAAATCAACCTTCCAAATAAAAAAGACCATCCAAGATGCAGAAATGCTACTGGGTCATACAAACCATCCACCCTGGGGAACACAGATATACTCAGTGCTGGATATAGAATGCTGAATCTGTCAGGAAACTGGTAAGAGCTGCTTCCATAGGCTCCCAAGCCCTCACCACAAGGGTACAGCACCAAGAGAACCCAAGAAAGAAAGAGATAGGTAGGTGTGACGGTTCAAAGACCCCCTGAGGCCAAGTCACAGTTTCTCTGCCAGCCACCAGGTGGTACCTTCCAGGACCCAGGGAACAGCAGGATATACTACTCAAAATGACAGAGTAAAGCCTAGGCACGGTGGCCATCTTTTATCCAAGCACTCAGGAGGCAGAAGGAGGTGGATCTCTGAGTTCGAAGCCAGAGCTACATGGTGAGACCCTGTCTTCAAAAAAAAAAGAAAAAAAAAAAAAAGGAAAGGACAAAGTGTCAAGAAAAAGAGCACACTGTCAGTGAAAAGAGGCCACAGGCTCACAATGCTAATGAAAAGGATAGCTAGGCACAGTAATACTTCTGTGATCAATAGTTAAAGAGGCTCTCAGCCCAGAAGCCATTAGCATGAGCATCCATAGCACTGGCAAAATGATGGGGAAGTCTCTGAAAACTTTCTGCAATATTACAATGTTCTCCATCCATGATGCCCAGGCTGTAGTCCCAAACACCCAAGGAAAAGGCATCATGTTCTCTTTAAACTCAAATAACACATGAAGGAGGAACATTAATATAGCCACAGACACCCAGCATGACACACAAATGCACACACCAGATTATACTAAAACTGCTCTGAATTGGCCTGTGCTGATGCTGAGGTCTTGGCTCAAAATAGCTTTGGGGCATGCCTATGTTTAAGCTGATTGAGGTAAGAAGACCCACCCACTGTGGGTAGTACCAGTCCCTGAGCTAAGATCCTGGACTATACACAAAGGAGAAAGTGAGCTGAGCACGACCATTCATTGCTCTCTGCTTTTTGACTAAGGGTCCACTGTGATCAGCTGCCTCAAGTTCCAGCCACTGTACCTTCCTCTCCAGGATGGATAGTAGTTAACTAATATATCAAATAAGAAAAAAGTCCAAAAGTTGTCTAGTAGAGACTGCCCCAGAAGAAGGGTATGGATGGGCTGGAGAGATGGCCTAGCAGTTAAGAGCGTTGACCGCTCTTACAGAGGACCCGGGTTCGATCCCCAGCACCCACATGGCGGCCAAGAGCTGTCTGAAACTCCAATTCCAGGAGAACTTCAGTTCCAGGGGAATCCGACGCCCTCTTCTGACCTCCATGGCATTGCACGACATGGGTGCACAAACCTGCATGCAGACAGTACATTCATACACATAGAGAAATAAATAAAAATTTTTTAAAAAATTAAAAAAAAAGAAGGGTATAGGAAGTGTGACACAGGTATCAAGCTTCACTAGGTACTCTGGCCAAAGTCTATAGGTAATGTTACATACAAGGCATCACATAAATGCTTATAACCTGAAGAAACAACACCCTTGGATTCAGGAACACAAATACATTTGTTCTTCGTCCTAGAAAACCTTAGGGAAACTGCTTAGGTTCTGGGGAAAGTGGAGGCACACAAAAATAAAAGGCCTTCTAAAAATGGCACTTTAAGCACTACATCTAGGAATCAGACCAAGTGCCACAATAACAAGTAATAAAATCACTACATACTGAATAGAACACCATGTAACGTGTATAATGAGTTACTATATGTAAAAGGCTACCAAAACCATATTTCATTTTGAATGTCTTTAGGCTTTGAAGACATGGTAAAAACAGAGAGCTTATACAGCTACCTTAAAGATGCCATCATACGACCACAACCCAGGGCAAAGACAAGAAGCACCAGGCTACCCTGAGCTACAGAATGAGACTGCCTCAAACAAGAACAAAAAGGACAGGGAAGAGAATAGAAAAGCAACCTGATCAGGTCTCACCTGGATTTCCCGCCCCCATCTCTTTGAGACAGGGTCTTACTATGTAGCCCTGGCTAGTCTCAAACAGGTAGTGTGGGTTCCACTGATCCTACATTTAACCTTTAATCTAATTTAGATATATTCTGCATGTTCTTTTGTGTCTAGCCAAAGAGAAAATGTCCTTCAAAGGAGTAACAAGCTGGGGGTGGAGAGATGGCCTAGCGGTTAAGAGAGCCAACCGCTCTTACAGAGGACCCGGGTTCGATCCCCAGCACCCACATGGCGGCTGAGAACCGTCTGAAGTTCCAATTCCAGGAGAACTCCAGTTCCAGGGGAATCCTAGACCCTCTTCTGACCTCCGCGGCGTTGCACGACACGGGTGCACAGACTTGCATGCAGACAGTACATTCATACACATACAGAAATAAATAAAATTAATAAAAAAAAATTTTTTTTAAAGGAGTAACAAGCTAATCCTCTGAAATCCAAGTCAGAAAACAATAGAATCACTCCAACTGAGGGAAATGACTATGATTTAGAATCTCAGATCAAGTAGAAACATCCTACAGAAACCAGGTACCAACATCTGAAATCATACCACATATCTCCTTTAACCACACTGAAATAAAAGTGCAAATCAACAAGAACTTCAGAAATTGTGCGATACAAAGAAATTTAACGGTATTCTGAATGGCCAACGAATCAATGAAGAAAAAAAAGGGAAAACTTTAAGCTGAGTGTGGTGGGACATGCCTTTAATCCTAGCACTTGGGAGGCAGAGGCAGGCAGATCTCTGAGTTCAAGGCCAGCCCAGTCTATATAGTGAGCTCCAGGCCAGCTAGTACTAAAGGGAGACTGTCTCATAAAGACAAAAAAAAAAGGAAAAACTTTGCTAGATTCGTGAATTAGTCACTTTTCTGTTGCTGTGGAAGAAATACCACAACCAAGGGAACTTATAAAAAGAAGAGTTTAGGCCAGGCATGATGACACACAACTTTAATCCCAGGATTCTAGAGGCAGGGGCAGGTGGAGCTCTGTGAGTTCCTACATAGTGAGTTCTATTTCCAGCTGGGGCTATAGAAGGACCCTATCTCAAAAAAACAAACAAACAAACAAACAAACAAAAAACGACAAAAAAAAAAACCCTCCACTGTTAAAATGTGAATCCTTAAACATGTTTTGGAATTAACCTATAAAAAATATGGAAAACATTTTATACTTGTAACACAAACAAAATATTTTTATATAAAAAATTAAAGTACTGAATAAAAAAGCTTTTGTATTCCATATTCTATATTGTTTAATTTGAACACTTTTAGTAATTATTTAAATTTGCCTATTATGCTTTTGATAAGATCTGTTTCTATGGTTTTCCTTATTGATTGCTCTAAATATTTTAAAATAAATATATCAAGATTTTTTTAAAAAGGAAGCGTTAATTTGAGCTTATCATTCCAGGGGAATCTGACTCTATCATAGTGGGGAGGCATGGTAGCAAGAGGTGCCAGAGCAGGAGCAAAACACAGAGGCAGGCACCAGAAGCAGAACATGACTGGAGATTGACAAGGCTTTTTGAATTCTTGAACCCCGCCCCCAGTGACATGTTTCCTCCAGCATGGCCACACCTTCTAAGAACTCCCCAAACAGTGGCACCAATATTCAGATAAAATGTCAGAATACTTGGAGCCTATGGGGGACGTTCTCATTCAAATCATCACAACCTGGGAGCTGGCTCAGGGTGTAAAAGCACTTGCTATTCAGGTGTAAAGATCATGGTTCAGATTCCCAGTACACAGGATTAGGGTTAGGGTGTTGTGGCAACCTGACTGCAAGTTTAGCACTCAGGAGTTAGACCCTGCTGGCTAGCTAGACCAGCTGAATCAGCAAGCTCTCAGTCCAAGTGAGAGATGCTGACTCAATACAGAAGGTGAAGAGTGAGGGAAGAAGACATCTGATACCAACCTCTGGCCTCAATATATATGCATGCATGTGCATGCATACATAAACACATACACACACACATGCACATGCAAAACAAAATTTCCTAGAACAAATTAAAATGGAAATAACCTAGGAGGTATGGCAAAATCAATACCAATAAATATGTTTATAGCAAGAAAAGCCACATTAAAAAAAAAAAGAAGTCTCAAATAAAGAAACAATGATAGACCTCTAACAAAATACAGAAGAACCAAACCCAAAATTAATAGGAAAAAAAGGAGATGAGAGTGAAAGAAAAAAAAGTCTATTTTTAAGATCAGCACACCAGTGGCGCACGCCTTTAATCCTAGCACTTGGGAGGCAGAGGCAGGTGGATCTTTGTGAGTTCAAGGCCAACCTGGTCTACAGAGTGAGTTCCAGGACAGCTGGGGCTACAGAGAGACCCTGTCTCAAAAAGACAAAAAAAAAAAAAAANACTTGGAGATTTTACCTCCTCTTTCCAATCTGGATACTTTCTATTTCTCTTCTTGGCTAACTGCTCTGGACAGAAGAGGGAAAGTACAATGAATGAAGGAGTGAAAAGCTTCTTCATGGATAACTCCTTACTGGTTGATTTGTCTAGTGCTTGCAGCAGATCCAACACTTGCTAAGAATCTTTACTAGCTGGGTGTGTGGTGCACGCCTTTAATCCCAACACTCGGGAGGCGACAGAGATAGGTGGATCTCTGTGGGTTCAAGGCCAGCCTGCTCTACAGAGCGAGCTCCAGGACACTGGTACTAACAAGGGAGATCCTGTTTCAAAATACCAAAAAAAAAAAAAGATAAACAACAAAAAACAGAAAACAAAAAACAAAAACAAAATCCTAGCACTTGGGGGCAGAGGCAGGCAGATCTTTGTGAGTTCAAAGGCCAGCCGGTCTACAGACGTGAGTTCCAGGACAACTGGGGCCCTGTCCTTGAAAAGACCAAAAATAAAAAATCTACTAATAAGTCAGGTTGCCAAGTGTTTATGGTTTGCATCTGAAACATTCCCCACATTTCCAGCTTAAAAGCTTTGGGGCCTTTAGAAGGTGGAGCCTGACTAGCAGAAGCAGGTCACTAGAGGGTTCTCTGCAGGTTATATTTGCTCTTGGATCTCATCTACGTTTCCACTTCTCATCTGTCACTATGTGAAAAAGTTGCTACTACAAGCTCCTCCTCTGTCATAACTACCACTCTGCCATGACTTCTGCATTATTATGAACTGAAATCCCCCTGAAACCATGAGCAAAAAAAAAGTCTTCCATCCCATAAGTTTCTGTCAGGCATTTGTCATGATGACAAGAAAGGTACTGCACCAAACAAGGTAAAGGTACTACTCTGGACAAAGGGGTAAATGTCTGACGGTCACGTATTCCTAAAGGCATTCCAAGGAGAAATTGTCCCCTGTTCATCTAAGAAACATCTACACATGAAATAGGAATATGAACCTGACGGGGTGGGTACCTTCGGATCCACCTGTGCTCCAGCCTTGATGAGGTACTTCACTGCATCCAAGTGGTTGTTTTCTGCAGCCTCCATAAGGGGGGTCCGCTGATCTTCTGAGCAGGTGTCAATATTGGCGCCCGCCTAATAAAACAAGAGCTGTTTAGATATGTAAAGCAATTGCTGTTATCTCCCAACCCAGGAAGAATATGGCCCCAGGATCCTTCTGTATTTGAAATAAACAAATTCAAGAAATAACATTAAAACTGTTTTACTGACCAACTATGCCTGAATTGTCAAAACTGCATTCAAGACATAATTGCTAGAGTGAGGCTATACAACAGTAGTACTCAGGCCCTAGATTCAATCACAAATGTGTGCACATGCACATAGACACAACATACACACTATGACTATCAAATCCTAGTTTAAGCAAAATATTTTTGCTTATATCTATTTCTAAAATCATTCTGATGGAGACATTCACAGCATGATAACACCTTTAGCAATGAGAAGGGTAGTGTCAACCTCTAAGGCATAAGGAGGGTAAAGTAATACCTCAGGGAAGAGAAAAAGTATGGCAGGACAGAGGACATCCAGTCTATTCTGCCTATTTCTCCAAGTTGCAGTGTTTTACAAAGTGAACAGAATGAAAGCTAGCTCCCAGTGATATGAATTTTAAAGCAACTTATAATTTCTTCCATAACATGAAGAACTTGGGGGCAAATGGATAGGTACATACAGATAAGACCCCAGTTTGACATGAACTGTGGCCAAGAGCAAATCAGCTGAGCCTTCTCTATAGGAGACTCAATCTGACATCTTAGATTATGGACAAAGGGCTAATACTTAGCTTATAAAGTAAACATATTTATTATAGATAAAGTGAAAATTATTTTTACTGTCAGTAATAAGAAAGCAAAAGTAATAAAATGAAAAAAATTATTTTTCTGTCAGTAAGTAATAAGAAAGCAAAAGTAATAAAATTAAGTAAAGAGTTTTTATACAGACCTAGATGCAGTTAAAGGCTACAAATTGCACAGAGACTGTGGTTATTTTCAGAGTTGTGCTCCAAAAGGATAGGGGCTAGAGATCAAGTGACTAAGATGAGACAAAAACTGGTAAAATAAACAAGGATGATTTCAAACATTCAATTTAAATCAGGTTTTTGTTTTAACTGCCAAAATCTGAGACAACAGAAAGACAGAACACCAAGGAGCTAATTTTAATAGCAATACTTAAAAAAAAAAACAAAACACAGAAATAAGACACAGGGTGAAGGCAGAAGTACAAGCCAGAAAAGAGTGCAGCTGCACATTGCAAGTAGGACAAAGGCTCTATCTGTACAGAATACCCCCAGCTCTCTTCTTCTAGGACCCCCCCAAAAAATAATCACAGTAAAGAACAAAAGATTATGCCCACAATAGACAGGTGCAAGAGCACCTACTGTGGTCTAACCTGACACTGTACTCAAATCGGGGTGGGTCACAAGCGGGAGAGCACCATAAAGAAAGCCAAACCTATAGCTATTGCTGCAACAAAGCCTCTGAGGTGGGGAACTAGAGAATTCCTGAGAACTGACCCCAAATCTTAGCAGAGCTACATCTGCTGCATATTAGCAGGGCCTATAAAGACACACAGCAGCCAAGGCTTCAGGAAGCATTGATTGTAGTTGAGGGGGAAACAAAACAGAACAAAACAAAAACAACCTCTTGAGTCCATTAAGACAGTATATGAGAGAATCCAAGTGAAAATCAACCTTCCAATATAAAAGACCATCCAAGATGCAGAAATGCTACTGGGTCATACAAACCATCCACCCTGGGGAACACAGATATACTCAGTGCTGGATATAGAATGCTGAATCTGTCAGGAAACTGGTAAGAGCTGCTTCCATAGGCTCCCAAGCCCTCACCACAAGGGTACAGCACCAAGAGAACCCAAGAAAGAAAGAGATAGGTTAGGTGTGACGGTTCAAAGACCCCCTGAGGCCAAGTCACAGTTTCTCTGCAGCCACCAGGTGGTACCTTCCAGGACCCAGGGAACAGCAGGATATACTACTCAAAATGACAGAGTAAAGCCTAGGCACGGTGGCCATCTTTTATCCAAGCCACTCAGGAGGAGAAGGAGGTGGATCTCTGAGTTCGAAGCCGGCTACATGGTGAGACCTGTCTCAAAAAAAAAAGAAAAAAAAAAAAAAAGGAAAGACAAAGTGTCAAGAAAAAGAGCACACTGTCAGTGAAAAGAGGCCACAGGCTCACAATGCTAATGAAAAGGATAGCTAGGCACAGTAATACTTCTGTGATCAATAGTTAAAGAGGCTCTCAGCCCAGAAGCCATTAGCATGAGCATCCATAGCACTGGCAAAATGATGGGGAAGTCTCTGAAAACTTTCTGCAATATTACAATGTTCTCCATCCATGATGCCCAGGCTGTAGTCCCAAACACCCAAGGAAAAGGCATCATGCTCTCTTTAAACTCAAATAACACATGAAGGAGGAACATTAATATAGCCACAGACACCCAGCATGACACACAAATGCACACACCACCAGATTATACTAAAACTGCTCTGAATTGGCCTGTGCTGATGCTGAGGTCTTGGCTCAAAATAGCTTTGGGGCATGCCTATGTTTAAGCTGATTGAGGTAAGAAGACCCACCCATGTGGGTAGTACCAGTCCCTGAGCTAAGATCCTGGACTATACACAAAGGAGAAAGTGAGCTGAGCACGACCATTCATTGCTCTCTGCTTTTTGACTAAGGGTCCACTGTGATCAGCTGCCTCAAGTTCCAGCCACTGTACCTTCCTCTCCAGGATGGATAGTAGTTAACTAATATATCAAATAAGAAAAAAGTCCAAAAGTTGTCTAGTAGAGACTGCCCCAGAAGAAGGGTATGGATGGGCTGGGGAGATGGCCTAGCAGTTAAGAGCGTTGACCGCTCTTACAGAGGACCCGGGTTCGATCCCAGCACCCACATGGCGGCCAAGAGCTGTCTCGAAACTCCCAATTCCAGGAGAACTTCAGTTCCAGGGGAATCCGACACCCTCTTCTGACCTCCATGGCATCCGACTACATGGGTGCACAAACCTGCATGCAGAACAGTACATTCATCACAGTAGGAAAGAAATAAATAAAATTTTTAAAAATAAAAAAAAAAGAAGGGTATAGGAAGTGTGACACAGGTATCAAGCTTCACTAGGTACTCTGGCCAAAGTCTATAGGTAATGTTACATACAAGGCATCACATAAATGCTTATAACCTGAAGAAACAACACCCTTGGATTCAGGAACACAAATACATTTGTTCTTCGTCCTAGAAAACCTTAGGGAAACTGCTTAGGTTCTGGGGAAAGTGGAGGCCACAAAAAAAAAGGCCTTCTAAAAATGGCACTTTAAGCACTACATCTAGGAATCAGACCAAGTGCCACAATAACAAGTAATAAAATCACTACATACTGAATAGAACACCATGTAACGTGTATAATGAGTTACTATATGTAAAAGGCTACCAAAACCATATTTCATTTTGAATGTCTTTAGGCTTTGAAGACATGGTAAAAACAGAGAGCTTATACAGCTACCTTAAAGATGCCATCATACGACCACAACCCAGGGCAAAGACAAGAAGCACCAGGCTACCCTGAGCTACAGAATGAGACTGCCTCAAACAAGAACAAAAAGGACAGGGAAGAGAATAGAAAAGCAACCTGATCAGGTCTCACCTGGATTTCCCGCCCCCACTCTTTGAGACAGGGCTTACTATGTAGCCTGGCTAGTCTCAAACACGGTAGTGTGGGTTCCACTGATCCTACATTTAACCTTTAATCTAATTTAGATATATTCTGCATGGTTTTTGTGTCTAGCCAAAGAGAAAATGTCCTTCAAAGGAGTAACAAGCTGGGGGTGGAGCGATGGCTAGCGGTTAAGAGACAAACGCTCTTACAGAGGACCGGGTTCGATCCCCAGCACCCACAGGCGGCTGAGAACCGTCTGAAGTCCAATCCAGGGCAGAACTCCAGTTTCCAGGGGAATCCTAGACCTTCTTGACCTCCGCGGCGTTGCACGACACGGGTGCACCAGACTTGCAGCAGACAGTACATCATACACATCAGAAATAAATAAAATTAAAAAAAAAAAATTTTTTTAATAGGTTAGGTAATACGGAGAAAAGCTAAAACGCTCTGAAATCCAAGTCAGAAAACAATAGAATCACTCCAACTGAGGGAAATGACTATGATTTAGAATCTCAGATCAAGTAGAAACATCCTACAGAAACCAGGTACCAACATCTGAAATCATACCACATATCTCCTTTAACCACACTGAAATAAAAGTGCAAATCAACAAGAACTTCAGAAATTGTGCGATACAAAGAAATTTAACGGTATTCTGAATGGCCAACGAATCAATGAAGAAAAAAAAGGGAAAACTTAAGCTGAGTGTGGTGGGACCTGCCTTTATCCTAGCACTGGGGAGGCAGAGGCAGGCCAGATCTCTGAGTTCAAGGCCAGCCCAGTCTATATAGTGAGCTCCAGGCCAGCTAGTACTAAAGGAGCTGTCTCTAAAGACAAAAAAAAAAGGGAAAAACTTTGCTAGATTCGTGATATTAGTCCACTTTCTGTTGCTGTGGAAAGAAATACCACAAACAAAGGAACTTATAAAAAGAAGAGTTTAGGCCAGGCATGATACACACCAACTTAATCCCAGGATCTAGAGCAGGGCAGGTGGAATCGGAGGTCCACATAGTGAGTTTCGTGCCGAGGGGCAGAGAAGGACCCCCACCAAAAAACACAACAAACAAACAAACAAACAAAAACGACAAAACAAACCCCCACGTTAAAATGTGAACAAACAGTGTGGAATAACATAAAAAAAGATGGAAAACATTAACTGTAACACAAACAAAAAGTTTTATATAAAAAATTAAGGACTAATAAAAAAGCCTTGTGATCCATCTTCGAGTTGAATTGAACACTGTATGAATTAAATTTGCCTATTATGCTTTTGGAAGATCTGTTTCTATGGTTTTCCTTATTGATTGCTTAAATATTTTTTTAAATAAATATATCAAGATTTTTTTAAAAGAAAAGCGTAATGAGCTTAATCATTCCAGGGGAATCTGACTCTCATCAGTGGGGAGGCATGGTAGCAAGAGGTGCCAGAGCAGGAGCAAAAACACAGAGCAGGGGCACCAGAAGCGAAAATGACTGGAGATTGGACAAGGCTTTTGACTTGAACCCGCCCCCAGTGACATGTTTCCTCCAGCATGCCACACACCTCAAGACCTCCAAAACAGTGGCACCAATTCAATGTATTAAAATGTCGATACTTGGAGCCTATGGGGGACGTCTCATTCAAATCATCACAACTGGGAGCTGGCTCAGGGTGTAAAAGCACTTGCTATTCAGGTGTAAAGTACATGGTTCAGATTCCCAGTACACAGGATTGGGTTAGGGTGTTGTGGCAACCTGACTGCAAGTTTAGCACTCCGGAGTTAGACCCTGCTGGCTAGCTAGCCAGCTGAATCAGCAAGCTCTCAGTCCAAGTGAGAGATGCTGACTCAATACAGAAGGTGAAGAGTGAGGGAAGAAGACATCTGATACCAACCTCTGGCCTCATATATATTGCATGCATGTGCATGCATACTAAAAACCTACACACACACATGCACATGCAAAACAAAATTTCCTAGAACAAATTAAAATGGAAATAACCTAGGAGGTATGGCAAAATCAATACCAATAAATATGTTTATAGCAAGAAAGCACATTAAAAAAAAAAGAATCTCAAATAAAGAACAATGATAGACCTCTAACAAAAATACAGAAGAACCAAACCCAAAATTCATGAAAAAAAAGAGATGAGAGTGAAGAAAAAAAAAGTCTTTTTTAAGATCAGCACACAGTGGCGCACGCCTTTAATCCTAGCACTTGGAGGCAGAGGCAGGTGGATCTTTGTGGTTCAAGCCACAACCTGGTCTACAAGTGAGTTCCAGGACAGCTGGGGCTACAGAGAGGACCCTGTCTCAAAAAGACAAAAAAAAAAAAAAAAGATCAGCACACCAGCCAGGTGTGGCGGCGCAATCCCTTAATCCTAGCACTTGGGAGGCAGAGGCAGGCAGATCTTTGTGAGTTCAAGGCCAGCCTGGTTACAGAGAGAGTTCAGAACGCTGGGGCTACAGGAGACCCTGTCTCGAAAAGCCAAAAAAAAAAAAAAAAAAAAAAAAGGTCAGCACACCTGACAGACCTTTAGCCTAACCAGGGGGAAAAAAGGACCTAACCAAATGAAATCAGAGGGAAAAGGAAATACACATTAATTGATAACACAGAAATACAAAGAACCATTAAGGATCACTACAAAAAAAAAAACCCAAAAAACAAAACCACAAAGCTCTAGGACAACAAGAAATGGGTGAATTTCTGTACAATCAAAAAACCAAAAACTAGGCTGGGAGGATGGCCTAGTGGTTAAGAGCACAAACTCCTTGCAGAGGACCCGGGTTCGATCCCAGCACCCACATGGTGGCTGAGCCATCTTTAAACCAGTTCCAGGGGAATCGAGCCCCTCTCTGACCTCCGCGGCATTGAATGACACAGGTGCACAAACCTGCAGCAGAACAGCATTCATACACAATATGAAAATAAATAAAGGGCTGGAGAGATGGCCTAGAGTTAAGAGCCCGACCGCTCTTGCAGAGGACCCGGGTTCGATCCCCAGCACCCACATGGCGGCCGAGAACCGTTGAAACTCCAATTCCAGGAGAAATCAGTTCCGGGGAATCCATACTCTCTTCTGGCCTCCCGGCATTGCACGACGACACGGGTGCACAGCCTACATGCAGACCGTACATTCATACAGAAATAAAAATAATAAAATAAAAAAAAAAAATTTTTTTTTTAAATAATAAAATTCACAAACAAAACCAAAACAAAAACTAGGTTGGAGAGATGGCCTAGCGGTAAGAGCGCTGACTGCTCTTGCAGAGGACCCAGGTTTAATCCCCGGGCCACTCCCACATGGAGCTGAAAACCCCCGCTTTACACTCCAGTGCAGGGCAATCCACACCCTCTCTGAACGCTCACTCGCATTCCACAACACGGGGTGCACAATACATACACAGAAAGACTAAATACGAAAATAAAAAAAAAATAAAATTAAAAACAAAAAAAACAAAAAAACCTAGGGGCTGAGAGATGGCTCCGCAGTTAAGAGTGCCAAGCCCAACATGCTCTTGCAGAGAATCCAGGTTCAATTCCAGGCACCCACATGGCAGGCTAACGAAACCATCTTTAACCCCAGTTCCGGGAATCCACACCCGTTCTGACCTCCCCAGCATTCCACAACACGGTGCAAAAACCTACATGCAAAAAAAAAAAAAAAAAAAAAAAAAAAAATAAATAATTTAAAAACAAAAAAAAACCAAAAAAACCTAGGGGGTGCGAGGAAGTGGATAGAGGCTGAGCAAGTTATAAGAGTTCGCCAGCCAAACTGCTTCTTGCAGACAATCAGGTTCACTCTCATTGCCACCCACATGGAGGCTACGAACCCTCTTTACTCCAGTTCCAGGGGAGTCCGACTCCTCTCCCTCTTCTGACCTCTGTGGCACTGCACAACACAAGTGCACCAACCTACATGCAGACAGTACACTCATACACATAAAAAAAACAATTGATTAATTAATTAATTAATTAATTTTAGAAAACCCAAAACTAGGGTCTGGAGAGATGGCCTAGGCTAAGGGCGCCAACTGCTCTTGCAGAGGACCTGGGTTCGATCCCCAGCACCCACATGGCGGCTGAGAACTGTCTTTAACTCCAGTTCCAGGGGAATCCGACGCCCTCTTCTGACCTCCGAGGCATTGCACGACTTGGGTGCACAAACCTTCATGCAGACAGTATATTCATACACATAAAACAAAACAAAACTAAATGATGGGGACATAAAAAGTCTGAAGATGCCAATATGTAACAATGAAACCAGTAAAAGTCATCCAACAAAGATAAGCCTGGCATGAGATTATTTCACAAATTTTTGAAGATTAATACCCAAACCAGAAAGGACATAACAACCACACACACACACACACACACACACACACACACAGAGGAAAGTTACAAAAAGTTATCTCTGATGAATATTTAGAAATTCTGAACAGCCAGGCGTCGTGGCGCACACCTTTAATCCCAGCACTTGGGAGGCAGAGGCAGGTGGATCTTTGTGAGTTCAAGTCCAGCCTGGTCTACAGAGTGAGTTCCAGGACAGCTGGGGCTACAAGGAGACCCTGTCTCGAAAAGACCCCCCACCAAAAAAATTCTGTATTAAATAGCACTTTGAAAACATCACCCAGGGGGGTGGGGGGAAGGGAAAGGGAATATGCCTGAACTGAATTGGAAAATGATGTAGGAAATGCACAAAGCATCAATAAAAAAAAATGTTAAAAAAAAAAAAAAAGAAAAGAAAACATCACCCAGATCAAGTAGCTTTTTCCCTAGAGATGTAGGTTGGATTAATCCCTGCAAATCAATAAATGTAGTATACCTTATCAACAGAATGGAGGACAAAAACTATATGATCACCTTAATAGATATAGGGAAAAAACTGACAAAATTTATCATCCCTTCCCAATAAGAATATTCAAGTGAGGAAGGTAGCATAAGTCAGCACAGTAAGGGTTACAATGTAACAAGTGAGGGGAGAAAGCAGAGATCATTTCCTCCAAGATCAAAAACCAAGCAAAGATGCTCACTTTTACTATTATTACATAGCACAGTATCAGAAGCAGTGTCTTGAGTTTCTTTTCCTGTGGCTGTGATTAAAATACTCTTACAAAAGCAATTGGCAAGAGAATGGATATTACATAGCTCATGGTACCGGTTACAGCCCACCACTGCAAGAAAGTCATAGCAATAGGAATTCCAGTGAGCTGGTCACAGTACATCCATTGTCAAGAAGCAAAGAGAGCAAGGAATGAATGAAGGTGCGCTGCAGCTCAGCTCTGTTCTTCACTTCCACAATCCAGGATCCCATCCAAGGAATGGTGTCATATACTGCAGACAGGTTTTTCCACCTCAATTACTGGAATCAAAATGCCAACAGGCCAAACACCCAGGTGATTCAAAATTCTGTAGAGCTGGGCTGGACAGATGGCTCAGGGGTTAAGAGAGCCAATTGCTCTTGCAGAGGACTGAGGTTCGATTCCCAGCACCCCCATGGTGGCTAAGAACCTCATTAAGGGGGGGCGTGGTGGTGCATGCTTTTAATCCTAGCACTTGGGAGACAGAGGCAGGTGGATCTCTGTGAGTTCAAGGGAAGCCTGGTCTACATAGCAAGCTCCAGGCCAGCTGGAACTGAAAAAAGGGAGACCCCGTCTCAAAATTACCACTGAGAAAAAAAAAAAAAGGAGCACTGGCTGTTTTTGCAGAGGACCCAGGTTCAGTTCCCAGCAACTACTTGGAGGCTAACAACTGTACACAACTCCAGTTCCCGGGGATCAGATATCCTCTTCTGGCCTATGCAGGCTTGCACAAAACAGCTACACTTACACTCATATACAAATAAAAATAATAAGCCAGAACACTCATATACAAATAAAAATAATAAATAGGGCTAGAGAGATAGCCTAGCAGTTAAAAGCGCTCTTGCAGAGGACCCGGGTTCAATTCCCAGCACCCACATGGCAGCTGAGAACCATCTTTAACTCTAATTCCAGGGGAATCTGACGCCCTCTTCTGACCTCCAGGGCATTGCACAACATGGGTGCACAAACCTACATGTAGACAGTACACTCATACACATAATAAATAAATAAAATTTAAGCCAGGCATGGTGGTGCACACCTTTAATCCCAGCACTTGGGAGGCAGAGGCAGGAGGATCTTTGTGAGTTCAAGGCCAGCCTGGTCTACAGAGTGAGTTCCAGGACAGCTGGGGCTACAGGGAAACCCTGTCTCAAAAAGACCAATAAATAGGGGCTGGAGAGATGGCCTAGCGGTTAAGAGTGCCGGGATCCCTCTTGCAGGAGGACCGGGTTCGATCCCCAGCACCCACATGGCGGCCCGAGAGCCGTCTGAAACTCCAATTCCAGGAGAACTCCAGTCCGGGGAATCCGAGACCCTCGGTCGGACTCCGCGGCAGTGCACGACAAGGTGCACAGACCACACAATCCTACATGTCCCAAGACAGAAATAAAAAAAGAAAAAAAGCCCAATAAATAAATAAATAAATAAACAAAATTTAAAAAATAATAAAAAAATATTTTTTAAAATTCTGTAGAGTTTATAATATCCCATCACTAGCAGTAAGACCCCCCCCAAAAAAAAAAAAAACAGGTAATCCAATTAGAAGAGAAAGAAGAGAAAGGACCAAATTATCACTGTTTGAAGACAATGTGATTTTTTTTTTTTTTTGGTCTTTTTGAGACAGGGTCTCCCTGTAGCTCTGGCCGTCCTGGAACTCACTCTGTAGACCAGGCTGGCCTCGAACTCACAGAGATCCTCGCGCCTCTGCCTCCCAAGTGCTAAGATTAAAGGCGTGTGCCATCACCCCCGGCCTGGCAATGTGATTTTTTTATACAGAAAAACTAAAGACTCAGACAAAAATCTCTTAGAACTGATACAAAACTAACATACAGTCATTTTTAATATAGTAACAATGAAATTGCTGAGACAAAATAGTGAAGCAAACACAATAAGCTTAAAAAAAACAAACAAAAAAACCCCTGAGACCTCCACTGTGCATGGTCTGCAAAAATTAATGACACTGAAGAATTAAACCAGAAGCAAACAATTCACTGTGTAACCTCTATCACTTTACCACAGATATTCTGCATTAAAGTTAAAAATAATACTCTTAGCCGGGCGTGGTGGCGCACACCTTTAATCCTAGCACTTGGGAGGCAGAGGCAGGTGGATCTTTGTGAGTTCAAAGCCAGCCTGGTCTACATAGCTAGCTCCAGGCCAGCTGGGACTAAAAGGAGACCCTGCCTCAAAAAGACCTAAATAAATAAATAAATATTCTTAAGCAAAAGAATACAGCTGAAGCCACCATCATACCTGACTTCAAAACACACTAAAAAGCCACAGTAACCCAAAGAGCTAGGTGCTGGCATAAAAACACACCAATGGAAGAGAATAAAGACTCCAGAGATAAATCCACATATTTACAGCCAACTGATTTTTGACAAAGGACAATCTCCACTAAATGATGTAGGATCTGAAACTAGGAGGAAACAGAGAAGGAAACCACAAGGGAAACGTTTCGGTAGACTGGACTGGGAAAAGAATTCTTTTCCCAGAAATGACTCCAAAAGCACAAGCAACAAGTTTAAGAACTGACCAATGGGACATTTGCAAAGCATAGGAAACAATTAGCAGAGTTAACAGATGACCTAAGGAATGGAAGGAAATATCTGTAAAATATTCATTCAACAAGGGATTAACTTCCAGAATCTGTAAGGAACTCATACAACTCAACAGCAAATATGTCTGTTTTTGAAATGGATATGTGTCCCAAATATCTTAAGAGAAGATATAGCAGGGGCCAAAAGCACATGAAAAAAACTGCTCAACATTACTACTCATCAAACTACAGTGAGATGTTATCTCATGCCATTAGAAAGGCTACTTTCAAAAATATTTTTAAATGCCAATGCTATAAAGATGAGGAGAAAGGGAAACTCTCTTACACCATCAACAGGCAAATAAGCAAATAAGCACCATGGAAGACAAGTGTGATAGTTTCTCAACATCTGGAGCTAGAGTAAGCAAGTGATCTAGAATATGTACTCCTGGGTATGCATCCAAAGAAAGGAAAGAATGTTCAAGAGACATGTACACATGCACATCTACCATAGCACTGTTCACAGGAGCCATGAAAAAGAACCAAACTAGGTATCCATCCACAAATGAGCCATAAGCAAAAGGTGGTATAGAGGTATAATGTAATATTAGCAATAAATGAAAGACTGCAATCCTGCCATTTGTGCTACATGACAGAAGGAATATTGCACATTCTCACCTAACAGTGGTTAACACCAGCTGGAAAAGGTGTGAGGAGGATAGTTAATGGGTTCAGGAGTGTAGCTGGATAGGAGAAATAACTTCCAATGTTCTAAATACAACAGAGTAAATGGGTTGACACAATTAATTGAATCCTTCAAAATAACCAAGAAAATATTTCAAATGTTCTAACCACAAAGAAATGGTACAGGCCTGAGGTAATACGCCAATTTCCCTGATCTGATAATACATTATACAGTGAAACATCATTCTGTACCCCATAGATGTGTGCAATGAAAATGTGTCAATTTAAAAGTTGAATTTTTTAAAGTACTTACATGATCATAAAAATTTTTTTAAAGTCTTAACATTTTTTTACATTTATTTATTATTTATTTATTTCACGGAAGTGGATGGAGAGTGAATACATGCCACAGAACATGTATGGAGATCAGAGGACAATTTGTGGGAGTCTGTTCTCTCCCTTCACCATGTGGGTTCTAGGGATCAAATTCAGGTTTTAAGGCTTGGCAGCAAGCACCTTGAACTAAGCCATGTCAAAAAGTTAAAGCAGATTGTGGACACCATTTAAACAATTTGGAAGATGTACCTTTAGTCACTGAGAATAGAAGAGGAAGGGTCTGGACCTAAGTAAACCCCCATCTTCTGCAGTAGGGATCAGTAAATATTAAAAGCCAAAACTAAGCTAAAATTAGAAACAAGCTGAGAGAGCCACATGGCAGTGTGGTACTATAAACAGAAGCAAATGTCAGAAGAACAGTGGGAGAAGTCAACAATGCAGGGCTAGAAAGAAAAGCCTAGAGGTACTACTGATGTTTCAGCCAAGTACTGGAAATCTGATACTTCACTTTGATAAATACTGAGAGTGAATAAGTTTAGGAGAGCCACCCCTCCGAACCTGAACCAGCATGTGGCAGATGTCCACGTGGCCAGCCTCTGCAGCAGCGTGCAATGGGGAGCGCTTACTCTGGTGCTCCATTTTGAAGTTGGGATCAATTCCATCAACTGTGAACAAACATGGTTTTACTAATTACATCAGATGTAGCCATGATGTACTTCCAGATACTTGTGATGGCTGGTAGCACTCACAGAGACAATTATCTTCAAGATAAACAGCGAACTCTGGAGCATGATGGAGCCACCACACCAATCTGCCTGTCTAGGGGGATGAACCAGGTCCCACTTCTTAAGACTAAGGGAACCTGTACCAGCTCTACATGAACCCTGATAGGCAGCCTATCCAGAGTGCCATACTATGCCCTTCTTAACTCTGAAGTTCTTTTGCTTTCTTATGTCCCTGTCTTAGCCTCCTGCAAGTTCATGAGAATACTGACAAGTGAAAATAGACATGTCCCAGGGGGTAAGAGTCAGGCCTTGAGACAACAGACGTGTATTTGTTTGTTTGTTTGTTTTTGATTTGGGTGGTTTTTTTTGGGGGGGGGTGGGATTGGTGGTATTTTGGGGACCATGTTTCCCTGTAGTACCCACCAGCTGGTCTGGATTTCACAGAGATCTGCCTACCTTTGCCCCAAGAATGCTGGGGATTAAAGGTGTGCACCACCATGCCTGGCTTCTGGACTTGGGCCTCACTATGTAGTCTAGGCCAGCCTTGAACTTCAAATCTTCCTGTCTTAGCCTCATAAGTGCTGGGCATTTTTCTAGCCATTTAATCAAGATACTAGCCAAGTAGCAGTGAAGCAGCTTAACACTACATACAGTCCACAGAGAAATCGACATTTTGGTTAAAATTAAATGAATTTTCCTACCCCCGCCCCAGACTCTAGCTTCTTTCAAGATTTTCCATTAAGCAAAGAGCTCTTTATGTGTTCTTTTCAACTTAGATAATATGAACTTCAGAGATCAAGCCTAGAACTATGAGCTTGGGCATCATATGGCTACTGGGCCAGCTCTAACAAGCATATTCTCAGGCATGAAGGAGCTAAGCCAAGAGGCTCGACTGCTGCTACAGCACAGAATGTGACCAGCTTCATTGAGCCCCACTCTGTACCAGTGCTGCTCCTGTCAGTACAGATGCACTGGCTTCCTCATTGCAGCATGTCACAACAGGACACAGTCATGCTAAAGTTGCTAT
Source organism: Rhizomys pruinosus (assembly GCA_009823505.1). Taxonomy (NCBI): domain Eukaryota; kingdom Metazoa; phylum Chordata; class Mammalia; order Rodentia; family Spalacidae; genus Rhizomys; species Rhizomys pruinosus. The sequence goes on from VZQC01014308.1 coordinate 3,720,164, forward strand.
TCCTGCATCAACATTTCTGCTTTAGTAACTACTTCACTAATTCCTTTCTAAAAACTCAAATACATAAAGGGCATTTCTAGTGCCATGAAGTGACTATGAATATCATGAGCAGGCCAAACACCAGTGAGTACTCACTTTCACAAATCAGAGGAACAAAGGGATTATAAACATCAAAACAGTGCAGTACAGTGGGGCTCGTGAGAAAGGGGGTAGCCAACAAAACTGCCTTGTGTTCCTTTTGGGGCCTCAGGCATAACAACTCACCCAGCATGAGAAGCACCTTCTGTAGCTCACCCTGCCTGGCAGAGAAGTACAGCTGCTTCGGGTGGAAGCGAAGCTTCTTGGGTCTGTGAGAAGCAGAGGACAGCAATCAGTACCACCTTGTTGCACCAGCTGTGAAGCTGAAGGCCTAGGGACATCTCCTTGCCAATTCCTCAAGGTCAAGTATACCTAACCCACTGGTCTTAAGTCTCTTATTATCAAAGCAACAGGGTAAGGGGTGCAGCTCAGTGGAAGAGCATTTGTAAGCATGTACAAAGCCCTAGAGCACTGCCCAAAACAAAACAAAACACTACAAACTCAAGCAACCACCTTCTTGACAAGCCATGAGAGTACTACACATGACACTTCTTATACACAATGTGACAGAGAACCTACCTGGGCATACACAAGCTACAGATTTGTAGAGGTCAGGGAGCCCTAAAGAATAATCATCTATACAAAGCATGGCAAATGAGATGCCAGCAAGGATGGCCATGGTAGCCTCTGTAGCAGCTCAAGTGAAGAGGGTTGCCATGGGGTGACACTAGTTACCCTTGAGCAGCAAGAAAGGAGCCTGGCGTAGAAGGGATCAGGAAAAGTCTGTGGCCTAGTCAGTGGCCAGGGACTGTGGTTATCAGGTGGGTGATTCTGAGGAAGATCAGCAGGGAGACCTGTCAGCACCAGACTTTTCTATTAGGTAAGAATGAGTAAACCACTTTTCTTCCAGGTACCCTAAGGAGGGCAAGGCCATCACCAAGGAGAGAGGACATGGGTGGTCCACTGAGCCAAAGGAAAGCTGAAGGATGTGGGGCCTGGCAAGTCACCTGAGAAGTCACCTGGTCCAACCCACGAATAGATGGGGCTGGGCAGAAAGGTGGATGACAGGAGTTCACATAGTGGCAGTAGTATCTGCTCCTGTGGTCTTCAGATGGCTCACCTAGTATAAATCGTAAGACTACCCTTCCTCAGGATAAGAGTCTTACTTCTTGCTCTTAGCATGACAAAATGGACAATAATTTGCAATAATTTACCCCAGATAGTGGGAAAGACATGTGACCTTTTTCTTGGTTGGTTTTTGTTTGTTTTGAGACAGGGTCTCACTATGTGGCCCTGACTGACCCGGAACTGGCCATATAGACTAGGCTGGCCTCAAACTCAGAAGATCCACCTGCCCCACTGCCCAAGCACTGGGATTAAAGGACACATGACTACTCAAAAAGTTCAAAAGTACTAGGGACCCCTGGGGAAGAATATGATCCTGAATTGTCTCTGAAAATACAGGCCAGCTCTTACTTTTCTGAGTCCAGAGCAATTAGAGCACTTTCCAAGGTTTCCTTTCCTGGGCCCTGGGAAAGGCCAGAAGTTGGCCTCACAAACCCAGTTGGCCCTACAGGATCGAAGCCCTCTGGTGCCTGGAGAGCTGTGCTTTGCGATTTGTCGTCCTCTGAGGCTCCAGCAATGCTTTATGGGGATGAAAATATTGAAATATTGAGGTCCGTTATTGGAAAATGCCCCTTTCTTGTGGAAACCAATGAAAACATAAACCAGGACCTGTTTAACCTGCCCACATACACTCCTGAGTGGAGACAATGGCCAGTACATTTACTACCTGTAAGTCCCAAAGGAACTGTCTGAAATCAAGAACCCCAGTCCCTGATAAATAAGATATTCAGAAGTCAGGATTAACATTGCTAGCATTTTCCACCCACCCATACAAACCAGTTTTTATTTATTTTTACTTTATTTTGTTTGAGACAGGGTCCCCTGTAGGACCAGCTGGGCTGGAACTTGCTATGTAGACCAGACTGGCCTTGATAATCACAGCTTATACCCCCTATGCACTGGAAGTGTGATGGGCAAATTGCAGCTCTGGGGCCAAACCACTAAAGGCATTGTGAAAACTGGTTCAACATAGGTATATTACTTTACTAACCAAAGCTGAAAGAGACCCTGGTACAAATGCCATTAAATGAACCTCACTATTTCTTAGATGTCAGAAACTATAATAAATAACCAAGTTTGCTAAAAGTTCTGGATAAAGCATCAGAAACTAATAACTAAAAAGGATGTATCTTCAGGGACTCCATAGAAAAGATGGCCACAGAGATTTTGCTTAGTACCTGCCCGTGGTCGTGTCGGCCCTGCCCTCAGCAACCAAGCTCTTCTCCTGTCCAGGGGCTGGGGTCACTGTGGAGGTCGTGTCTGCTTTTGCTATGGTCACCTCTTTGGCCTTGGAAGTCTCTTCCCCACAATGGGGACAATAGCTGGCATTGTTGACTCGAGAGGCACAGTCCTTGTGGAAACGGTGAGAGATGCTGCTCTCTGGCTGGCATTCCATGAAATTACCCTAGAAATAAAAAAGTGAAAAACATGTTTAAAAACTGGGGATGGCCAAGGGTGGTGATACATACCTTTAATCCCAGACCAGAGGCAGAAAGATCTCCCTGAGTTCTGTCTACATAGTGAGTCCAGGCCAGCCAGGGCAACGTAAAGATATTCTTTTTTTTTTTTTTTCCTTTGGGGGGGTGTTTTTGAGACAGGGTCTCCTTGTAGCCCCAGCTGTCCTGGAACTCACTCTGTAGATCAGGCTGGCCTTGAACTCACAAAGATTTGCTTGCCTCTGCCTCACAAGTGCTAGGATTAAAGGCATGCGCAACCACGCCCAGCAATATTCTGTCTTAAAGCAACAACAAACAAATCCACCATGGTCAACCTTCAGAAAAACACAAAGCTCTACTGAACCATTCATATTGTGCAAGTGAGGGAAGCGGGCGGAATCCCAGTTTTGGCCCAGTAATTGGCAGGAGAGAAGCAAAACACTGAATCTGTAAGGAGCTCACAAAGTAAACAGAAGCCACAGAGGTCACCTCAACTGCTGCCACTACCTCTCCTGCCTAGTGACCAAGCTGGATGAGGCTTCATAGTTCAGCCACACTAACCAAACAAGAAAGCTGTATGAGAAAACATAATCCAGAATTAGACTATGGGCACACACTGCAGGGCTGATAGCCAGATAAGAATCAGAGCCCCCAAAGTGGCATTTTGGTGAGCACCAGTTAGAATAGCTATACTTGCAGAGAGCTAGAAATTGTGGAACTCAGAGAAGTGTACTCTTCTTAGCATCAGCACAAAGAGGGTGTCTGAAGACTGTAGAAGACACAAAGTATAGAAATTCAAAGACAAGCTCTTGGAGCTGGAACAGAAGCTCCAGGTCCAGTTCACAGAGGAGCAGCAGGGCATCTGTCAGTACCTAAAGCTACAGAAGAAAGTAAGTGCAGGTATCCATCCAGACTTCACAGAAGAAGCCTCCTGTGGTCCTAGTGGGTGTACACAAAATCAGATGAAGAGAGTCATCAAACCAAGGTCCCAGGGACAACAGACAGATCCTAGAGAGTGCAGCAGAGGAAGCACATAGCCCCCTATACTCAAGGCAGGAGTTTACAGTACAAAACAAGGGGACCTGGGGGCATCAGGCCATTTGTCTATAGCAAAAAGGCAAAAGAACTGTGCCAAAAGCCTTTGAGGCAATGGGGATCTCTGTGGAGTAGGCCTCAGATGGGGTGTGATGCTGGGAAGAGCCTCTTAGAGGACTCCTGGGGCCCGGCAGGCGGGCTGGGCTCTTACCGCCGTGCAGAAGTAGCCGCAGCCAGGACAGCACTGGTGCTTCACCATGCGGCCCCGATGGTCTTCACACAGCACCAAGAGTGGTGCCTTGTTGGATGGGCGCATCAGCTCATACTTGACCACGCTGTTTGTACACCGGCCCAACTGCAAGCAGATAAGACCAGGGGTCAGTGATAGAGCTGCGAGGGGCTAGCTTTCCCACCCACTGGGCACTGGAAAGTGCCTGACACATGGAAGGTTCTCAGCAAGTCTCAGCTGACTTGCAAGAGCTATGAACCCTCAGAGGCAAACCTAGATTCATAAACAGTACAAAACACCTACCACAAACTGGCTAGCCCCAGGAACCTGAAAAAGGAAGCTACTATCTACTGCCCAGCCAGGGAAGATAGCAGCACATAACCACCTTCAAAGGGTTAGGTGACCAGTCAGAGAACTAAAGGTTCTGCTCAGCATAAATTAAGGAAAACATCAGGATGAGAACAGAGCTGAACCATGAACATACTCCAAGTAGAAAAGCCAACGCTACCACAAGTGACTAGTGGGGAATGGTGCAGTCCACCTCCAGGAGGTCCAAAGCAACTGGAATCAGAGCTGAACTATAAGAAACAGAGAACAACATCTCCAGCACCTGCCTGAGAGATATGGGCACAGGTGATCTGGAGAAGACCAAGATTCAAGGACAGCTGTCAAGGTAAACACAAAAGCCACTTGATGAGGTATTCCTATTTGCTACAATATGCCAGAAAAGAGCTGACAGTTTACTTTGTAAACAAATGAGTGCTGGTTCAGTGTGTGAAGCTTCTCTGACAACCAATCAGCAAGCAAACAAAAGAGCCCAACAGGAGAAAAAGATGAATGGTAATTCACAAAAGAACTACTATAGATGCCCCCCAAACAAATGTCACATATTGACATGCCAATAATCAAAGAAATATAACAGCTTCCAGCAGTTTTCTACTCTGCTGGTTCAATGCCATTATTTAGCTGGGCTACAAATGCAGGCCAAAAGCCACAGGTTCTACAGAAAGGGACACAAGTCTAAATTCTGACCAAAGTTTGTGGCAAACAATCTGAAACACAAATTTTAAAAGCTTTCAAGGGCTGCAGAGATGGCCCAACAGTTAAGAGTGCTGGCTGCTCTTGCAAAGGACCCAGGTTCAATTCCCAGTACCCACATGAAAACTAACAACCACCTGTAACTCCACTTCCAGTGGATCCAACATCCTCTTCTGACCTCTGTGAGTACTGCACGACATAAGTACACCTACCTGCATGCAGACAATATACTCACACACATAATTAAAATAATAAATAAAATATATTTTAAAAGCTTCCAAATGCTTCTACTCCACCTAAAAATATCACTAAGTTATTCAGGGTATGGTGGCGCACACCTTTAATCCCAGCACTCGGGAGGCAGAGGCAGGTGGATCTCTGGGAGTTCAAGTTAAGGCCAGCCTGGTCTACACAGTGAGTTCCAGGATAGCTAGGACTAGAAGAAGACCCTATCTCAAAAAGACAAAAAGACAAAAAAAAAAAAAAAAGAAAGAAAGGTCACTAAGTGTACCAAACAGGTCCTACCAGAACTATGTGAGTTTGTGTTATAACCATCCAGGAGGTGTCCTTTGAAGACAGCCTAGAAATCTCATCTCCATGGAACAAAACTCAGAATGGGGAAAGCTGGGGAATGTATATCCTGAAACACCACCCCAAAATCAACACCACCAAGTGATTCTCTATGAATCTTAGTCATGGCCTGTGGACAGTTCTTTATAATGATTTGGGCAGAATATGAATTATTTTAAAAGAAAATGTGGGAGCCAGGTGCCCTTACTCTCAGTACTTGGGAGGCAGAGGCAGGTGAATCTCTGTGAGTTCAAGGCCAGCTGTGGCCTCAGGGACACACTGTCTCAAAAAAAGGGGAAATAAACTGGAGACAGAGCTCCAAGATTAAAAGCACTTGGCTGCTCTTGTAGAGGACACAGGTTAAGTTCTCTGGACTCACAGGGCAGCTAACAACCATCCATAGCTGCAGTTCTAGGGGATCCAAGCCCTCTTCTGACCCCCTCAGGGATTGAACAACATGGGTGCACTTACATACATGCAGGCAATACACTAATACACATAAAATAATAACAAAATATTTTTTTTTATTTATTTTTTTTTTAATTTTATTTATTTCGGTATGTGTATCAATGTACTGTCTGCATGCAGGTCTGTGCACCCGTGTCGTGCAATGCCGCGGAGGTCAGAAGAGGGTCTCGGATTCCCCTGGAACTGGAGTTCTCCTGGAACTGGAGTTTCAGACGGCTCTCGGCCGCCATGTGGGTGCTGGGGATCGAACCCGGGTCCTCTGTAAGAGCGGTCGGCGCTCTTAACCGCTAGGCCATCTCTCCAGCCCCATAACAAAATATTTTTAAAAGGAAATGTGATACAGTATAGGTTCAGGTAAGTCTAGAAAGATATACAAAGATATTAGGATCAAATCTCTAATTCTGGATAAGAGGTTTTATGCATGCATTCAGTATCTGAATTGTTTTACAAAGAGTGTGCAGTATACGGTCTTAAAAACAATAAAGGTGGAAGCTGGGCGTGGTGGCGCATGCCTTTAATCCTAGCACTCAGGAGGCAGAGGCAGGCGGACCTTTGTGAGTTCAAGGCCAGCCTGACCTACAGAGTGAGTTCCATGACAGCTGGTACTGCAGGGAGACCCTTTTGGTCTCGAAAAGACCAAAAAAAAACAAAAAACAAAAAAACAATAAAGGTGGGCTGGAGAGATGGCTCATCGGTTAAGAGTGCTGTATGCTCTTGGAAAAGACCCAGGTTAAGTTCCTAGCACCCATATGGCAGCTAACTACCATCTATAACTACAATTCCAGGGGATCCTACACCCTCTCCTGACCTCTGTGGGCACTGCACAACATGGGTGCACTTACACGCATGCAGGCAATTACATTCATACACATAAATAAGAATAATATTTTTAAATGATAAAGGCAATAATTTTGTTCAGCTGCTGAAATAAGAATGGCAACAAAGTTGAGAGTTAGGGGATGCTGATCAAACAGCACAATACAAGGTACATGATCTTTGGAAAAAAGTATCTCAAAGTAACAGCAGTGCAACTTCATTAGAATTAAGACAGAATAGAAATAGTTACTGAAATGGAGAGTAGAACCATATCAGTGATGAGGCAGCCCTAGTTTTACAGAGAGCAGGTTATGCCCAGAACAAAGGAAAGGAGCCACCTGTTTCCTCACAAAATGGAAAGCAAACAAACAGGTACTGACCTGGCAAAGCAGAGGGGACTCAATCTGCTTGCCTTCACAAATTTAGAATCTGAGGAGACTAGAGAGATTGAGCCTACTCCTTAAGAGAAAGCAGATTTGTGACAAAAGCGGGCAAACCTGAGCCCCAAACCTGCTCTCTATACACTTGTTGCTACAAAGGCTTCCAAGATGGCAGATTACCTGCTGCTTTACTACATTTTCTATTAAGAAAGGTTTTAAGAACACAGACTAAGGTTTAGTGAAGCCCTATGAGCCCACGTCTTTTAAAAATTACTAACATTCCCATCTAAGCATTCCACCCTAACTGCCCTGCTGGAAAGATGTATTTATAGGTGAAATCATACTGTTCTGCCTATAAATAGTCAGGTGTATTGCTAATATGCCATATTTAGTATTACTTTAAGACAATCCTTATACCCAACAAAAATGATAATTTTCCCAAATTACGTGGCAACCCAGAGCTTGAAAGCTCTTTTTTTCCTGGTGTATTAGGACACACATAGTGAATACATGGGCCAGCTTGTCTAAAAGCACATTTTCCTTTGCTCCTGTTTGTGCTACTCACCTGTAGAAGAAGCTGGATAATGCCTGCTACAGAACCTTCTTCTGACTTGGTTAGTTATACAATATTCCCTTTCACATGATTCTTTACCATCTGAGAATAAGAGACCTGGCTATGGGTCAAGATATGGTTCAAGCTGAGACAAGACTTTAAGCTGGGCTCAGGCAAGTCATCTATGTCACAGTTTAGATTAAGTCCACAGTAAGGACTTCCTCTGTGACAAACTACCTGACTGTAGAGAGAAGTAGCTAGGGGAGTCAGCTTTAGGCCAATGTGCCTGACACCCCTGGCTTGCTCAGACCGCACTTGTCCAGCACAATGTTTGCCTATGGTAAGCTCAGATGGAAGACCTTAAAGAAAAAAACCTAACCAGAAAAAAATCAGAACTAGGAGCACAGAGAAGGTGCCAGAGAGAAGGGCAAGAAACATCAACAGACATTCTGAGAACGACTGTAGAAGCTCTGGTGGTAAATTAGAGAAAAGTTATCAGTAACACATGACAGAACATTCTGGAATATAGTTTGAAAAACACTTCTTTCCCAAGTGACCTTACTTGATTAAGGACTGGAAGGCTGTACTCTACCAATACAAAAATGAGCTAAAAATCTGTAATCATCACGAGAAAAAATACTTTAAAGAGACCCACAAAGATACAAATCTCATTAGTTAGGGATGAGTTTAAAGTAAGTATATCAAAATAAAAATGGGTAACAAATGTGTTATCCTGTTTATATTTATGTTTAGTGATTCCAGAAAGGAGATACAATTACTATCCAAACCTCTCTGCACACAGTTGTGCATACTCCCAAATGCTAAGAACTGGGGAACTAGGTGAGACCAGATGAACCCAGATTTCAGATGTGCTGAAAGAAAATTACAGAGGAGGAAAACACAAACTGATGATCCATCAATGTGGAAACACAGTAAGATTCAAAAAGCCATCATTTAGGGGCTGGAGAGATGGCCTAGCAGTTAAGAGCACCGACTGCTCTTGCAGAGGACCCGGGTTCGATCCCCAGCACCCACATGGCGGCTGAGAACCAATTCCAGGAGAACTCCAGTTCCAGGGGAATCCAAGACCCTCTTCTGACCTCCGCGGCATTACACGACACAGGTGCACAAACCTACAGGCGGACAGTACACTCATACACATACAAAAATAAATAAATAAAAAAGCCATCATTTAAAATCTTTTATTACACCAGGCGTGGTGGTGCATGCTTTTAATACTAGCACTTGGGTAGGCAGAGGCAGGCGGATCTTTGTGAGTTCGAGGCCAGCCTGGTCTAAAGAGTGAGTTCCAGGACAGGTGGGGCTACAAGGAGACACTGTGTCAAAAAAAAAAAAAAAAACAAGCAAACACCACAAACTTTTATTACATTGACTGACTGATTCATGGTGTCTGTATACATGCCTCAGTTCTGAGATTACACAAAAGACTACCTACCCCACATTGCTCTGAGAAAAGCAGGGAATGATTTCTGCCACTGTGGTCAGAAGTCAGAGTGGTGGTTCTAAAGGCAGCATGAGGTAACTCAGAACAGATGTGGATTTTTGTCTGTACTTTGGTAAAAGTTAAAGCAAGAAAAGTAGCTCTGGCCCAAGTGCTACTTCCTTGTATAGGATAGAAGGCACTGTACATGAAGCCCATATCGGTAGCAGAAAAACAGAGAAAGCTTTTACTGATATGTCAAGTGAGGGCATGATATGGCATATGAGGGCATGTGCCCTGGGGGTACACTCTCTGGGAGCTAGCATGTAGTTGTGCCCAGGAGTGTGGGATTAGAAGATACTTCCTAGGCAGAAGTCCATAGGGGTTCTTCTCACTTGACGAACAAAACAGAAGGCTGTACACAAGGAGATCTCACTGTGCCTTGGGGAAGGGTTGGCAAAAACAAAAATCTTCTGTGCCTAGGGATGGCACCAGACAGTCCTGGCTAAGACTCTGTGGAGAAGTGGTTGTCTTCTTGCTCAATATAGGCTGATCTTCCCCCAACCTGGCATGGCTCAAAAGTAGTGAATCACATATTCCCAAAGCCTGGCACCCAGTCATAAGCCACACAGCAGTGGCAGGGGGCAGGGCTCGAGGAGGACTCCTCATCAAGATAAAGGCACAAAGAAGGCAGAAGTTATTTTCAAAACAAAATTATATGAGTGACATTTCTCTCCATTAACTGAAAAACTCTTTAATGTCTAATAAAATATAGTAAATTATTTATTTCCACAGTTAAAAGCTGACAGTGGACATTTCTTTTCTTTTTTTTTTTTTTTTTTAAATCGTTTCGAGACAGGTTCTCCCTGTAGTCCCAGCTGTCCTGGAACTCACTCTGTAGACCACGCTGCCCTTGAACTCACAGAGCCAAGTGCCAGGATTAAAGCCACGCACCACCATGCCCGGCTATTTCTTTTCTAATACTATATCAAATTACATAAATGGTAGTTTTTCTTGAGACAGGGTTTCAATATGTAGCTTATACATCTTCGAACTCACAATGTAGCTCAAATTGACCTCAAAATCACTCTGTAATACAGGTTAACTGTGAATGCCATCCTCCTGCTTCAGCATCCCAAATGCTAGAATTACAGGTATGTGCCACCATATCCAGTTTGACACGTGGTGTTTTCTTAAAGATATATTGTAATATGGCATCTCAAACCACTATCAACAAACTTTCAGTGCTGATACATTAACATCTAGTGGTAAGCTTGCACTCAGAATGGCTCTTTCACCCCCTACATAACTCTGTAACACTTAAGTGACTATAACTGAGCACTCAGTGGTGCTGGTTTTCCAAATGTACACTATGTGGAAGACTGAGGGAGAGAAATCATATAACCTCTAGTATCTTCTGACCTGGAGAGACTCCCCCCCTCTGCCCTATGAAAGAGTCAACAAGTCCTATGTAAGGCTACCTGAGCTTAATAATGGCACAAAGAATTAAACCTGCCAAATACTGAAATACTTCAGTTTATAATAATATTGTAAAAGAACTAGAAAACTTCAAAAGCCAAAGAAAAACCAATTTAAAGAATGGTAGACACAAGGTAAGAATCACACACCTATGCTGCTTTGCCTCTAAAAGACATGCAGCTGGTTAATGAAGCAGATATATTTCAGCCAATAAATTCCATGCCAGAACTAGAGGACCATTTTAAAACCTCTAATGCATGATCAAGGTAGCAACAAGCATCAGCAGCTGCTAACATCAGATAAAAAGGCATCAATCTTATAATGGTCTATCTTAACCCACACTTAGCCTAGGCTCCATATCAAGTTGCAATTTTCCCAGAAATATGAGGCAGGTGATCTCTGAGTTCAAGGCCTGATCTACATAGCAAGCTCCAGGCCAGCTGGAACTAAAGGGAGACCCTGTCTCAAAAAGACCAAAAAAAACCCCAAAAAAACAAAAAACCAAAAAACCCAAAACCTGATGAAATGCAACCTGAGTATAGGGAACTAGATGGTAGGAACCTCCAAAGCCAAGCAGCTTGGGAAGGGGTGAAGGATCTGGGGTTTTTTTGTTTTTGTTTTTTGGTCTTTTTGAGACAGGGTCTCCCTGTAGCTCCCTGTAGGGTGTCCTGGAACTCACTTTGTAGACCAGGCTGGCCTTGAATTCACAAAGATCCACCTGCCTCTGCCTCCCATGTGCTGGGATTAAAGGTATACACCACCATGCCTGGCTCAGGATCTGTTTCTTGAACTTGACAGTTCTACCAGAGGATACCTAAGATGTGGTTACTAAATCCAGATTTAGGTTTGCAACCAAAGAATTTATAATTCAGAAAAGACCATGAGTTTCAAAGACCACTGTAGGAAGGGGGGAGAGAGAAGTAAATCATACCCAGGACACAGCAGAGGCCAGAGCACAATGCCCTGCATTCTGCCTTTCCAATGTGAAATCACTGCAGAGACACCACACCACTCCAGCAGATGACAGAACTTCAACTGTACGAATGAAATCTAGCCACAGAAGGCAGAGAAAATGATAGAAAGACAAAATTCAAACTTGTAATGAAGTAATAAATTCAGGCAGTAGTCACTGAGGAGTTAAAACTTTCAAGCCAACAGCTGAGGAGGAGGGACAGGAAGTCCTGTCACTTTAGTATCCCCTGGCTCAGGGTGTATACACTACAAAGTCCTGTCACCTTAGTACCCCTGCCTCATAGTATTCACTACAAAACATCTTTGCCAAGATTAAGTCATAAAAGTCTTCAGTTGGGCTGGAAAGATGGCCTAGCAGTTAAGAGCGACAACTGCTCTTACAGAGGACCTGGGTTCGATCCCCAGCACCCACATGGCAGCCAAGAACTGTCTGAAGCTCCAATTCCAGGAGAACTCCAGTTCCAGGGGAATCCGACACCCTCTTCTGACCTCCGCGGCACTGCACGACACAGGTGCACAGACTTGCATGCAGACAGTACATTCATACACATACAGTAATAAATTAATAAAAAAAAATAGAATAAAAAAGTCTTCAGTCTTAAACCTCCAATGTCTTCAGATCTAGTTTTCAGGAACTAAGGAGAATGAGTTAAACAGCATAAGAAGGCTATCAGCTAAATCCAGGATCCAGGATCCATTTTATCATAGGTCAGTGGCACAGAGAACTAGAGAAGAGGTGGCAGAGAAACACTTCTAATCCAGAGATACAAAAAGTTCTGAAGACTTTACAACAAATACAATGAGTAGATTCTGTTCAGCCCAATGAATAGGGGAGAATTATGTTTAAAAGCCAGCCAGAGTGTGAAAAAACAAAGTACTGGGCTGGAGAGATGGCCTAGCGGTTAGGAGCACCGACCGCTCTTACAGAGGACCCGGGTTCGATCCCCAGCACCCACATGGAGGCCAAGAACCGTCTGAAACTCCAATTCCAGGAGAACTCCAGTTCCAGGGGAATCCGAGAGACCCTCTTCTGACCTCCTCAGCATTGCACGACACGGGTGCACAAACTTGCATGCAGACAGTACATTCACACACATATGGAAATAAATAAAATTAATAAAAAAAAATAATAATAAAAAAGAAAAAACAAAGTACTGTTTTTTACCCAGGGAAAACACACAGGCTAGAAACACAGACAAATTGAGAAAAGATAAACTTTGAAATTGAAACATAATTTCACTTGATCTTCCCTAACACCCATGTCAAGACAACTAGAGCATCTGTGACTTTCAAAGTATGGTCCCTGGAGCAGAGCTTAGTAGAAACTGCAGTTTGTTAGAAAAACAATATTCTGCCGGGCGTGGTGGTGCACGCCTTTAATCCTAGCACTTGGGAGGCAGAGGCAGGTGGATCTCTGTGAGTTCAAGGCCAGCCTGATCTACAGAGTGAGATCCAGGACAGCTGGGACTACAGGGAGACCCTGTCTTAGAAAAACAACAACAACAACAACAACAGAACAATATTCTAGCCTAGCCAAATCTGTTAAATCAGAAACTCTGGTTGCATTAACAGGTAAAAGGTACAAGACAAGTTTCCAGCAACATCTACCTTTCACAGTCAACTGACCCCATACCATACACAAACACTAGGTCCTCCTCCTATTAATAGGAGACTAAAATGTGGCAGCTCAGGATTGACCTTTGGAACCAACTCTATTCCTGCCCTTTCCCTGGAGCCAGGGACCTAGACATAGGAGCTGGCCTTCTCTGCCCTCTTCCGGGAAGCACAAGACTGTAGGTGCCATGTGTGAACTCTCAGGACAGCACCCCTGCATCCAGAAACATGGTGTGTTGTTGCTACTGTAAATATATCACTTGATTCTAAAACTTACAGTTAAAGATCAATACTTTTGTTAATGAGAATGGCTCCAAAGATCAAATGGAGTGGGGAAACCCCACTGGAATGAGTCCTCCAACAGGGAGTAAATACAATCAAAACACCATGTACTGACTAGACCTTCTCCCAGAGAACAAATGGCCAGGTGCAGCTTGGCAGAGGACACCAAAGGCCATGTGACCAAAAGTAGCACTTCTCTTGGTATAAGGTCAACAAGCTTGCTCCTTGACTCTTTTTCTTGTCCAATAGGAAGCAAGTAGCTTGATGGACTAAAACAAAAAAATGTTGCCACAAAGAAGTGGAAAAACTCTTAGAAGTAGTATGCTCTCTGCATGCTGCCTATTTCTTCTAATCAGAAGGAACAAGGATCAAGGGGGTCTTTGCAGGTACATGTCAGACAAAGCTAGAGTAAGTCAGACAAAATCAGTGCTTGGGCTTGCTGGGCTATCCCAGGCACAGACGACCTGGAGCAACTTTCCTGTCTTAATTTATTCACTTCTGAGTACATATAACAAGGTTGTGAAGACCTCCATAAAGACATGGTAATGAAACAAACAGGCCACTTTCATCATAGTTTATATGCTACCTTGTTTAGCTCTAGACTCATGTTCCAACTTTACAGCTCTGGGTATCTCATTATTTATCTGCTTCATCAGTTTTGTGGAAAGTCTATGTAGGTTCCCTGGTTATATGACACCTCTGACTGATGTTTAGCCAGAAGGGCTAGGATTCTGAGGCATGACAGTTCTTTTTGCCATTTTAAGTAAAAATGAACATGCTTACTTCATGATCCACGCTCTCGGTGGCCATGCACTGGTTGTTGGCCAGGGTGCTGATCTCACGGCTCTTGGGGGTTTCCATGCGGCAGCTGCAGAGAGGCACTTCCTGGAGGCCATCCGTCTCCAGCACGTCCGGACCATTGGCCAGCCCTAAGTCACACAGACACGCATCAGATCATGCAACCCTGACCTACAAAAGGTTGTCCAGAGAACAATCAACTATACTTGTTATAGTGATCTCATATGCACGGAAATTATACAACAGCTCTGCTCAGTGGAAGGTATCCATATACCTCTTGTCACCCACCTAGATGGGATGTGAAGGAGCAGGCTGTACCTCACCCACAAATATGACACCTACCAAGAATTATTTATTAATATATGTTCTCAGGGTCCATGCTGTAGGTCAGAGGAAATGATTGCATGTTCATCAGCAACTCCTAAATTTGGCTTTCAAGCAAGAAAAGCATTTACTACACGTTAGAAACTTGTTTTCCTCACTCGGTTATAAAATTATACCAATTAAGCCAGGCACGGTGGCGCATACCTTTAATCCTAGCACTTGAGAGGCAGAGGTAGACAAATTGTTGTGAGTTCAAGGCCAGCCTGGTCTACAGAGTGAATTCCAAAACAGCTGGGGCTACAGGGAGACCCTGTCTCGAAAAGGCCAAATTAATTAATTAATTAATTAAAAATAAAATTATACCCATAAAAAGAAATTCAATTTGGAAGGCTTTAACAATGGTTTATTACCTATATTATTCATCATCCAAAGAGTCCATATATTAGGCTGAGAAGGAGAAAAAATAGGGAAAACAAAGACATACAGAGACTAATCAGAACCACAAATGTTCACAAAAGCCACAGTGAAGACCAAAGAGGTGACAAGCAGTGAGGCTTAGGCAAAGCCCGAACACAGCAAAGCTAAGCACCCCCCACCCCCCAGTAGAATCTGCAAAATGAAAGGTAAAATGGAGGGTGCAAGCTGCCAAAAAAAAGACAAAAGAACTGCTGCTTCCAAAGGAAGCTGGAGCAGGACATGTTCTCTTCCTTGTGAAAGAGAGCACATATAAAAGGGGAACTCAAGTTTCAAGCATTAGTACATCTCTAAAAACAATGAAACTCATATTCACATCTAAAAATAGACTACCAGCCATCCGGGCACGGTGGCGCACACCTTTAATCCTAGAACTTGGGAGGCAGAGGCAGGCGGATCTTTGTGAGTTCGAGGCCAGCCTGGTCTACAAAGCAAGTTCCAGGACAGCTGGGGCCACAGGGAGACCCTGTCTTGAAAAGACAAAAAAAAAAAAAAAGACTACCAAAGCAAGTCTTGCTAAGACCAGGCCCAAAGAACCCTGAGTTCCCCACACCAGTAGAGGACCTTGCTTGTCTCACAGAAAAATGAATTATGAACCATTTATTGTGAATGTGGGGATTACAGAAAAAAGAAAAAAAAAAAAAAAAGAAACAAGTTCAATCAGTCAGAAGCAGAAGTAACTGTAACCAAAATTAATTTTCTGGCTGACTTTTGGTTGGCTCTAGACAACCCTTCCCTGAAATCTCTCAGGGACTCCTAAACTGCTTCTGGTTTAGAACCTGATTCACAAATCATCCAAACTCTACAATATATCCACAATCCCTCAGTTGGTCTCTAGCAATACTATGCTGAAACCAGGTGCTTATCTTCACCTCAAGAAGGCTTCACCTTTGCCATGTTAGTAATGTGATATGGGTCCTGGAAAAGAGGGACCTAGTTTCTTTAGAGGGTTAAGAGATGAGGGACAGAACTAGAGATATAGCTCAGTTAGTAGAGTTTGTCACCATGCATGAAGAAGCACTGGGTTTGATCCTCAGTACCACATACAATGTATGCGGTAGCACAAGCCTGCAATTATGACACTCGGGAAATAGAGGCAGGAAGAAAAAAGTCAATGCTGACTAAAAAGTGAGGCTTAGGGCCACCCTAGGCTACATGAGATCCTCTCTTAAAACAAAATTTAAAATCCCAAAAATAAATGAGACAAGGTAAGCCACAAATCTCTATGAAAAAAGGAACTTGTGGGGCTGGAGAGATGGCCTAGCGGTTAAGAGCACCGACGCTCTTGCAGAGGACCCGGGTTCGATCCCCAGCACCCACATGGCGGCTGAGAACCGTCTGTAACTCCAATTCCAGGAGAACTCCAGTTCCAGGGGAATCCGAGACCCTCTTCTGACCTCCGCAGCATTGCACAACACGGGTGCACAGACCTGCATGCAGACAGTACATTCATACACATACAAATAAATAAATAAAGAAAGAAAGAAAGAAAGAAAGAAAGAAAGAAAGAAAGAAAGAAAGAAAGAAAGAAAGAAAGAAAGAAAAAAGGAACTTGTGACATACAAACTCCAGATGCCTGGCTTCCCTCAAGTAACCATACCCCAGAAGATCAAGAAATAGCAAGCAAAACTCAAATTAGAATCACTAATAGTATAAACGTGGGGCCACTGAAGAGTTCCTGCTCAGGAATTTGGTTGTAATGGGGGAACAGCAGGCAACTGTCCTCTGTCAAAATAACCACCATATGGCTAAGGAGGCTTGTCCAGGCTCCACACTCCTAGGTAACCCTGCCATGACATAAACATCTGTATGGACTTAGATGTTCTTCAATCCCCAGAAGTGAAAAACTGCAGAGACTAATTAAGAGAAATGACTGACAAGACTTCCATGGACACAACCTCTCCTTATTACCCGCACTACCACTTGTCCTTGGCTACTGTCTTCTCTGAAGCCTCTATGACCTACACATACCTACAAACAGAAATAACGGAAAAATAAGACAATGCAAACCAGGATTTCTGACCTCAGCACAAATATTCTCCTAGATCCAAGGCCCTCTTAAATCAAGACTGGATTAGTCACCTCCATCCACTGTTCAGGCTCAGCAGATTCCCAAGATCCTTGCACATGTCTGAGTACCAGCTCTCCTATAACCTCCTCTCAGACATCCCAACTCCACACTTTTAAGCATGAACACAAGTAAGCAATGCTGCTTTTCTTCAAGATGCTGATTCTCTAAGTCAAAAACGTGCAAACCAATCATTCAGGCCAACCACAGATAGGTTACTTTGGGAAGTCAATCTATACAGAACCCAAAGAAAGCCTCCATAGATTGGCATTTTCCCATCTCTATAACCTGGATTCCAGGGCTATGGCCTATGATCCCACTCTTTTTACAAATAAATTACATTACTTTTTTTTTTTTTTTTGTCTTGAGATAGGGTCTCCCTGTTGCTCTGGCTGTCCTAGAACTCACTCTGTAGACCGGGCTGGCCTTGAACTCACAAAGATCCACCTGCCTCTGCCTCCTGAGTGTTAGGATTAAAGGCGTGCGCCACCACGCCCGGCTTATATTACCATTTTTAAACTTTACTTTTTTACAGAGACAGAAGAGACACTTTATTTTATATTTTATTTTAGGTAGAAACGCTCTTAAATGCTTACCAGCAATAGGCTACACAGTGTGCAAGTTGATTTAATAGAGTACTTTTCCTACTTACAATCAAATCTCTAACCTTCAAACTCTAAAAGTTTAGAATATTTAAACAGTTTTATATATATATATATATATATATATATATGGTGGGGTTTTTTGGTTTTTTTTTGTCCTTTCCTGGAACTCACTCTGTAGACCAGGCTGGCCTTGAACTCACAAAGATCCGCCTGCCTCTGCCTCTCAAGTGCTAGGATTAAAGGCGTGCGCCACCACAGCCCGGCTATCAGTACAGTTATATTTAAACTTCAGCTATTGGCTTGCTGTGCAATTTTAAACAGGGCGCCCAGAATCTAGTTGTTTATTCTATGAAGTGGTTAAGAAGATAATGATATCCAGTTTGTAGTTCTGCAGGACCACAAATACTGGGGGCAGAGAGGGGCATGTTATTGCAGTTCATTTTTCATAAACTTTCTTCTTTATTTCCATTTGTGTGAGTTTTGGTCTTTTTTGAGATAGGGTCTCCCTTTAGTTCTAGCTGGCCTGGAGCTCACTCTATACCAGACTGGCCTTGAACTCACAGAAATTCACCTGCCTCTGCCTCCCGAGTGCTGAAATTAAAGGCCTGTGCTACCTGCGACCTGCAACTTTTTTTTTATTTATTTTTTATTTTTTTATGAATGTACTGTCTGCATGTAGGTCTGTGTACCCATGTAGTGCAATGCCGCAGAGGTCAGAAGAGGGTCTCGGATTCCCCTGGAACTGGAGTTCTCCTGGAATTGGAGTTACAGACGGTTCTCAGCCGCCATGTGGGTGCTGGGGATCGAACCCGGGTCCTCTGCAAGACCATTCGGTGCTCTTAACCGCTAGGCTATCTCTCTAGCCCCTATTTTTTTTATGTGTATGAGTGTACTGTCTGCATGTAGGTTGGTGCACCCATGTCAGGCATTGGTTTCCCCTGGAACTGGAGTTAAAGATGGTTCTCAGCCACCATGTGGGTGCTGGGAATCGAACCCGGGTACTCTGCAAGAGCAGTTGGCGCTCCTAATCACTTTGCCATCTCTCCAGCCCCTCACACCAGTACTCTTAAATGTTAAAGTGGATAGAGGAAACAGGATGCCAAACCCATGAGAATTCAATCTGAAAATCCATTTTGCCGTGAACCTAGATTTGTCTTCACTGGTTTTCGTTTGCTTGCTTGCTTGCCCCTTGTCTATGCTCCTTTTAGGAGCTTAAAATTGTTTAAAATGGAAAAATTGATTTATTTGTATTTATACATTAAGTATCACAAGTTAAAAAGTTCAAATTTTAGCCAGGCGTGGTGGCGCACGCCTTTAATCCTAGCACTTGGGAGGCAGAGGCGGGTGGATCTTTGTGAGTTCAAGGCCAGCCTGGTCTATAGAGTGAGTTCCAGGACAGCTGGGGCTACAGGGAGACCCTGTCTCAAAAA
>VZQC01014308.1:3740410-3751104 GCA_009823505.1 Rhizomys pruinosus
AAAAAAAAAAAAAAACACTAACTGAAACACCTACTACCTGGGGCACTTCATTTCATTCCCTGCATATCATCTTGTTAATTCCTCATGCTTATCCAGTATAAGAAGCAGGTGACATCAAGAAAAATAAGAAAGCTGGGACCAGCAATCTCAAGAACATGAACAGTCTTTGTAGAATTTTAAACACTTTAAATGAAGAAATAAAACTCAGGGCTGGAGAGATGGCCCAGCGGTTAAGAGCACTGGCCACTCTTCCCAGAGGACCAGCACATGGAAGATAAGGCAGGAGGATTACCTCAGGTCTAAAGCCATCCTGAGTTAAATGGTGAGTTCTAACTATCTTGGGCTACAGAGAAAGACCCTATCTTGAAAAGAAAAAGAGGGAAGGGGGGAGGACAAAAAAAAACCAAAAACAAACACATTATGAATACATTCTTACAGTCAAATCTGCTAAACTGGTCAAATAAAAAAATGGATAGAAATATGCTAAGTATTCTGTAATTTAAAGTTCAACATATTAAAATAAGACAGAAAAAACTAATTTACAAATTTGAACAACCCACTGACATGGAGAAACAGCCTAACTACGTAGAATGAATGACTAGAAATTTATGATGATGCTAGTCTTCTTGTTGTCCTGGCCCACACCCTAAGATTACAAAACAGAACCAACAATTTACCTTCATCACACCTGGAAGTCTATGAAGTACACCACTCGATAAAGAGGAACAAACCATAAATGCCAAGAAGAAGAATGGTTCTAAAGCAAGCTGATTCCCCTAGTTCTGCAGACCACATGAAGGAATAAAGATTTTTGTAGCCACTCATCCTTCAGAACTTAAAGACTACTGCAGTAGCAGTAGGCCAGTCAGTCCACACTTCCCAGACTGGCATGAGAGATCTGTACAAAGTTGAATATAACTATAAAGACATTTCATGAGGAAGTCTCTTAAAAGTGTGTTTACATTACATAACATCTAATATCAGCAAAGGGTACAGACGACTTATGTTTTACAGTGAACCTTCTAAATAATAAGTGTGCAATATTATGTCAATAACTATAAATTAATACAAAGGAATGGTACCAACATCTTTTAATTAAGATTATATTTTACACCTAGACCTTATACAAGAAAAGTGAAAAAGCAGTCTCAAGAACATGAATAATCTTTGTAGAATTTTAAACACTTTAAGTGAAAAAATAAAAATTGGGGCTGGAAAGATGGCCAACAGTTAAGAGCACTGACCACTCTTCCCAGAGGACCAGGGTTCAGTTCCTAGCACTCACATGGTGACTAACAACCATTTGTAACTCCGATTCCAGGGGACCCAATGCCCTCTTCAGATCTCCGAGGGGATTGTAGGACATGGGTGCACTTACATACCTCCAGGTAATAATATATTCATATACATACAATAAAAATAATGAAAGATTTTAAAACAAAATAAAATTCATATTCCTATTGAGTAAATATTTAAGTATGCAATTTACACATTAAAGCCAAGATAACAAAGATAGAATCTCCACTCTCAAAACAACATTTTTTTATGAGGGCAGGAGGAAGGGTTGAGAAAGGGTTCTCTGGTAGAGTCCTAGCTAGCCTGAAACTCAAGATGTAGACTAGTTGGCCTCCATCTCACAGATTCCACTGCCTCTGCCTCTGAGACTAAAGGCATGAACCATCCTACCCAACTCAAAACAACCTTCTTTTGGGGGGGGGGGTGTCTTTCCCTGTCACAGCTGACCCAGAACTCCCTATGTAGATCAGGCTGGCCTTGAACGCACAGAGATTCACCAGAGCCTCTGCCTCAGTGCTGGGATTAAAACTGTACCAACCAGAGACCAAAAAAAAAAGGGCATGGTGGCACACACCTTTAATCACTTGGGAGGCAGAGGCTAGAGGATCTTTGTGAGGTTCAAGGCTAGCCTGGTCTACAGAGTGAGTTGGTGTGGGGCTCTCGGACCAGTTTAGCCATCTAGTAATTTTCCACTAGCAGCTTCCCAGCACTGAAATAGTCACGAGGAGGTTGAAGTCCGTTGTGACTTATCACAGGAGGTGTTGCAAATGTTTGCCTTAAGTAAAGATCTGTATCTGCACATTCTTTCCAATATGTAAGCACTGAGGTGCCTGTGGTTTGGCAATGCTTCCTCATTCCCTGCCCTTTATATTCTACTTGTGTTCCTACAATAAATGAGACTTGATCAGAACCTGTCTAGTCTCCATTCCTTGTGTCTCTTGCCCCTTCCCCTCACTCCTTCTCTTCCAGGACCTCCATTGACTGACCCGCAGAACGGGTCGCATGGCACCCGACGTGGACTCGAAGCACGGAGGACCCCGTGAAGGGGACGCGGTGAGAGGGCCCAGAGAAAAGAGAAAGATAAATTCAGTGTGCATCGTGGGAACCTGCCGCTGCATAAACTGAGATAAGTGCTGTGTTAAGATGGGGCAGGAATTAAGTCAGCATCAGTCGGATGTTGAACAATTATAAAGCAGACCCTCAAGGGGCGAGGAGTAAAGGTTAAGATCCAGCATCTCCTTAATTTTTTTGACTTCATTAAAGAGATTTGTCCTTGGTCCCCTCAAGAAGGGACTATAGATGTTAAAGTATGGAAGCGAGTGGGAGACGCTTTTCAAGACTATTATCAAATCTTTGGGCCTAGTAAGATTCCTGTAACTGCCTTTTCTTACTGGAACTTGATAAATGAGGTATTGGATTCCCATTCCACTGCAGTTGTGGCTGCTGTAGAGGAGGGACATAAACTCTTAACAGAGACTAAATAGCCTAATTATCCTGAATCTAAAGAACAATCACCCGAAGCCAGTAATCTATCTAATATCCATTATGAAAATGAATCTGTCTCCTCACTGCAGCCAAGTCCTGCTCCTTCAGAAAAAAGCCAAAATTGTCCCCGCCTATTAAAAGGCCTCCCAAGATATATCCCAGTTTAAAATTATTGACTAAAGATTATCCAGAGGTAAAAGATGATGATCTTAGTCCATCAGATTGGGAAGACATAAAGGAAGGGGTCGCTAAGTACAAAAGGGAGGACTTGCCACCATTTCAAAAGCCTCCCCCGTATGCCCCTAGTGAGGATCCCTTCACCATGCTGGCAGCTGACCCTCAAAAGGACCTCCAACAACAAATTACTGCCCTGGAAAGGCAAATCCAGTTAGAACAAAAACATCAAGAATTAATTGTCTGCTTAAATAGACTCAGGACTGGACAAGATGACTCTCAGACCCCAAATTCATATCCCAGCAATCCCATTCCTCTAGGGCCGCCTATAAAACCATTAAAAAGAGGAGATATGCCTGCCTCAGCTTTTCCAGTCATGGAACGCGTGGTTGAGGGCCAGCCAAATGAACAAATATATCAAACTTTAGAATTTAAAACTTTAGCCGGGTGTGGTGGCGCACACCTTTAATCCTAGCACTTGGGAGGCAGAGGCAGATGGATCTTTGTGAGTTCAAGGCCAGCCTGGTCTACAGAGTGAGTTCCAGGACAGCTGGGACTACAGGGAGACCCTGTCTCCAAAAGACCAAAAAAAAAAGAATTTAAAACTTTAAAAGAATTAAAAACGGCTTTGGGTCTTCAGATGCCTATTGGATTCAGGTATTAGGTAAAGAAAAGCCCCTTTTCACCCTATGGATAGAAGAAAAAGCCTTTCAAGGTTTAATAGATACTGGTGCTGATGTAACCATCATAAAAGAAAAAGACTGGCCAAAAAGGGAATTAACTCCTACAATCACCCACCTACAAGGTACTGGACAAAGCCAAAACCCTAAACAGAGCTCCAGACTATTAAATTGGAAACATAAAGAAGGCAATACAGGTCAAATTAAACCATATGTCTTACCTGGCCTCCCCATTAACCTCTGGGGAAGAGACATGTTACCTCAAATGAGCCTTTTTATGCTAAGTCCTAATGATACTTTAATACAGGTCAAATCAAACCGTATGTCTTACCTGGCCTCCCCATTAACCTCTGGGGAAGAGACTTGGTATCTCAAATGAGCCTTTTTATGCTAAGTCCTAATGATACTGTTGGCCCAGATGTTAAACCTTGGGTACTCCCCGGGTTAAGGATTAGGAAAGCATTCTCAAGGAATGATACAGCCAATTCAGCCTGTTCAAAACCCTAGGCAAGGCCTAGGACACCCTTAATGGGGGCCATTGTATCCTCTGCACACCCAGTCATTACTGCTGATCCAATTACTTGGAAAGACAGTCTACCTGTCTGGGTAGATCAATGGCCCCTTACCCAAGAAAAGTTACAGGCAGCCCAGTTGTTAGTGCAGGAACAACTTGTGGCAGGACATCTTGAACCTAGTAACTCCCCATGGAATACGCCTATTTTTGTCATCAAGAAAAAATCAGGAAAATGGAGGCTGTTACAGGATCTGAGAGCAGTTAATCAGACCATGGTACTTATGGGAGCTCTTCAGCCTGGCCTCCCATCACCAGTAGCTGTTCCTTTAGATTATTACAAAATTGTCATTGACTTAAAAGATTGCTTTTTCACTATCCCCTTGCATAAAAATGATCGAGAAAGATTTGCTTTTTCAGTCCCCTCTATTAATTTGAAAGAACCCATGAAAAGATATCAATGGTGTTGCCATAAGTCATGGCCAATAGTCCCACTTTATGCCAAAAATTTGTGGCCAATGCCATTCAACAGGTCAGAGATGTCTGGCCTAACATCTACATTATACGGATGATATACTATTAGCAGGTTCCCAAAGTCAACAAGTTCTCAGCTGCTTTAAGGATATGCAAGAAGCTTTAAGCCAAGCAGGTCTACAAATTGCCCCGGATAAAATCCAACTCCAAGTTCCTTATACGTATCTTGGTTTCCATATTCATGGCAGAAAAATAACTAGTGCTAAGACCTCCTTTAGAACAGATCATCTTAAAACGCTCAATGATTTCCAAAAGCTGTTAGGAGACATTAATTGGCTAAGACCCTATCTCAAACTTACCACTGGAGAACTGAAACTGTTATTTGACATTCTTAAGAGGTGATTCTGACCCCTGGTCCCCTAGGACCCTGACTAATGAAGGACAACTAGCCCTGCAAAAGGTAGCTGCCGCCAAAGACTCACAATTTGTCACTAATATTGACTATTTTAAGCCCTTGTCTTAATTTTCAACACTCTATACTCTCCCACTGCAGTGTTCTGGCAGTCTGCGCCCATCATGTGGGTACACTTGCCCTCTTCCCCCAAAAAGGTCATTTATCCCTCCTATACCTCAGTTGCTGACCTTATCCGACTTGGCTGGGAAACCAGTAGAAAATATTTTGGTAAAGATCCAGAAAATATTGTACAGCCGTATACCAAAATTCAATTAGATTGGCTGTTACAAACCACTGAAGAATGGCCTATAGCTTGTGCATCATTCTCGGGGAATTTAGATAACCATTAACCCCCTGATAAGTTTATACAGTTATGCAACAGACATGAGTTTATATTTCCAAAAGTTACCTCCTCTGAGCCTCTCCAAACGCTTTACTCATATTTACAGACGGGTCCTCATCAGGCCATGCTGCTTATCATTATCTTTTACTACTCCCTCCAAATCCACCCAATTAGTAGAGCTCTATGCACTCCTAGCTGTTTTCCAGGCCTTCCCTCATTCGCAGCTAAATATTTACACTGATTGCGCTTACTTGGCTCTGTCCATTCCTTATCTAGAAACAGCCAGTCAGCTAAAACATACCTCTACCGCTGCTCAGCTCTTTGAACAGTGTAGGACTCTCATCACCCATAGACAGCACAAATTTTATTTAGGACACTTAAGGGCTCATTCAGGGTTACCTGGTCCACTGTCCATGGGCAATGATAAAGCAGATCTCGCCAATCAATTAGTTATGATCTCTCAACCCATGTCTCCCATTGACCTAGCAATTCAAGCTCATTCTCTACATCACTTAATGCTCACACCCTTCGTTTATTATTCAAAATAACCAAAGAACAAGCTAGAGACATTGTCAAAAATTGTTCAACTTGTGTCACCCACTCACCTGTTTTACACCTAGGTGTAAACCCTAGAGGTCTCATACCCAATGCCTTATGGCAGATGGATGTCACTCATTATCCTGAATTTGGCAAATTAAAATATGTTCATTTCTGTATTGATACATTTAGTGGCTTCATATTTGCTACTCTCCAACCAGGAGAAGCTACAAAAAATGTCATTACACACCTTCTACAAACCTTTCCTGCCCTAGGCATTCCTACTACCATCAAAACTGACAATGGCCCAGGATACACTACTGGCTCTTTCAAAACTTTCTGTAAAAAATTAGCTATTAATTTAAAAACAGGCATTCCTTACAACCCCCAAGGACAAGGCATAGTTGAAAGAGCTCATCAGACACTCAAATCCTATTTTGAAAAAGTAAAAAAGGGGGAATGGTACCCTACCAAAGGGTCCCCACGTAACTTTTTTTTTTTCTGTATGTGTATGAATGTACTGTCTGCATGTAGGTTTGTGCACCCATGTCGTGCAATG
Organism: Rhizomys pruinosus; assembly: GCA_009823505.1. Classification (NCBI taxonomy): domain Eukaryota; kingdom Metazoa; phylum Chordata; class Mammalia; order Rodentia; family Spalacidae; genus Rhizomys; species Rhizomys pruinosus. The sequence goes on from VZQC01014308.1 coordinate 3,746,924, forward strand.
CCACGGAGGTCAGAAGAGGGTGTCGGATTCCCCTGGAACTGGAGTTCTCCTGGAATTGGAGTTTCAGACGGTTTTTGGCCGCCATGTGGGTGCTGGGGAATCGAACCCGGGTCCTCTGTAAGAGAGGTCGGCGCTCTTAACTGCTAGGCCATCTCTCCAGCCCCCCACATAACATTCTTAATCATACACTCTTAATTTTAAATTTTTTAACCTTGGACCGTGATGGACGCATGGCTGCAGAAAGATTTTGGAAGACCACAACAAAAGAACATTATGCCTCAGTCATGTGGAAAGATCCTCTTACTAACAAATGGAATGGACCTGATCCAGGCCTTATCTGGGGACGAGGATTAGTATGTATATACTCCAAAGAAGCTGATTCAGCCAGATGGGTGCCTGAAAGATTAATAAGACAAACTAACCAATTATCCAGGAATAACTCCCATTCCTGAGATAAATCTAACCCTTTTCATTCACAGGCAGTACAAAATGTTGCATTTTCTGATCGTGAGCCTCCTACTCAGCAGTTGCACACCCTGGGAGTTCCCAACCTCCAATATCCATGAGCCTTGGAATATAACCTGGCAAATCATTGCACCACGCTCTCGGTCTGTGGTGACCCAAGTCAGCGGAACTCACCCTCGAGGTACCTGGTGGACTTCACTGAAAGTAGATATATGTTACCTGCTCTCCCAGGATCCTGAATCAAGCAAGTTTACTAAGGACAAGCCCCCCCACCCATGGCCATCCTGGATGCAATACAAATTCGGCAACAAACATGTTTAAAAAGACTGTTTTTTATGCCTGCCCTGCAGTTAACAGCTGGGGGAGGGGACGTGGGGAACACAGTGATTATTATTGTGCTTACTGGAGATGTGAGACCTCTGCTGAGGGGTGGGTATCTTCATCTAACTATTCTCATTAGCTGAGGTTGTCCTGCAAAATCGTAGAGGCCTAGATCTGTTACTATTACAGCAGGGAGGTTTGTGTGCTGCCCTAAAAGAAGAGTGGTGCTTCTATGCTGATCATTCTGGCGTGGTTAAAGATTCCCTACAAAAAGTAAGAGAAGGTTTACAACATAGAAAGTTACAAAGGGAAAAAGAACAAGGCTGGTTCAGCAATTGGTTTAATACTTCTCCTTGGCTGACCACTCTTTTGCATACCATTCTTGGTCCTTTACTTGGGCTCCTCCTCGTGATATCTCTGGGTCCAATGCTACTTAATAAATTAATGGCATTTATCCGATCCCAAATCAAGGCTATTCAAGCCAAACCTCTCCAGGTCCATTACCAACAATTGCTTATGGAGGACTTTTCCTCTTCTTATACTGAGACCTGTAACTATGATGATACGGCTTACTAAGTTGCTTTGCCAAAGACGCCCCAGGCTAGCCTACCTTACCAAGCTAAGACAGGGGGACGACGTTGGAGGTCGCCTACCCAATGATGGCTAAGGAGGGTGTCTGGGCAGATTCCAACCTAAGACAGGCACAACTTCAGTTTCTTCTGCTTTTTTATATGTAATAACAAATAAGGGGGACCTGTGGGGCTCTTGGACGAATTTAGCCATCTAAAAATTTTCTACTAGCAGCTTCCCAGGACTGAAATAGTCACGAGGAGGTTGAAGTCCGTTGTGACTTATCACAGGAGGTGTTGCAAATGTTTGCCTTAAGTAAAGATCTGTATCTGCACATTCTTTCCAATATGTAAGCACTGAGGTGCCTGTGGTTTGGCAATGCTTCCTCATTCCCTGCCCTTTATATTCTACTTGTGTTCCTATAATAAATGAGACTTGATCAGAACCTGTCTTGTCTCCATTCCTTGTGTCTCCTGCCCCTTCCCCTCACTCCTTCTCTTCCAGGACCCCCATTGACTGACCAATGGGACGGGTCAAGTTGGAGGACAGCTGGGGCTACAGGGAGGCCCTGTCTCAAAAAGACAAAACAAAACAAAACAAAAAAACACAAAACTGTACCAACCAGGCTGAAAAGATGGCTCAATGGTTAAGACCACTGGATGTTCTTATAGAAGACCTGGGTTCAGATCCCAGCACCCACACAGCAGCTAACTGTCTGTAACTCCATTTCCGGGGGATCTAACACCCTCTTCTGTCTTCCTCAGGCATTGTACAACATGGGTGCACTTAAACACATACTGACCTAACAATCATATGCATAAAAGAAAAAATACAAAAATAAACTGTACCACCACACCCAGCATTCAAAACAACTTTTTTTTTTAATTTTTTTTTATTTTTCATGTGTATGAGTGTACTGTCTGCATGTAGGTTTGTGCACCCGTGTCGTGCAATGCTGCGGAGGTCAGAAGAGGGTGTTGGATTCCCCTGGAACTGGAGTTAAAGATGGTTCTCAGCCGCCATGTGGGTGCTGGGGATCGAAGCCAGGTCCTCTGCAAGAGCAGTCGGTGCTCTTAACTGCTAGGCCATCTCTCCAGCCCCCTTTTTTCGGTCTTTTCAAGACAGGGTCTCCCTGTAGCCCCAGCTGGCCTGGAACTCACTCTGTAGAGCAGGCTGGCCTTGAACTCACAGAGATCGGCCTGCCTCTGCCTCCCGAGTGCTAGGATTAAAGGCCTGTGCCACCACACCCGGCTCAAAATAACTTTTCATCTTGATCTACAAACCTTTGTGAAGGCCAACACAGAAAACCACATGGGTTTTCTGATTTCAAAAGGTAACTGGAGGTGAAAAGAAATGCAAGCATGACAGAATGGGCAGGTAAGATACAAAGGGAGTCCAAGCTCCACTCTCTAAGGGAAATTTCATCACTGCCTCACAGAGACCAGCCAACAAGCCTCTGCTCTGTCAAAAAACCTAGAACGTTGAAAAGCAGTGAGAAGAGCAGGGTACTACTGTCATGAAGATATAAAATAGGACCTGTGCTCTGGAACAGTTTAGTATTTTCAAAAAAAGTTGACTACATAGTACATGACTCAACCATGCCACCCTTGGATAGTCAGACACAGAACACCAGTGCAATGGCGGCACATGCAGACATTCACATCAGCTTTCTTGCTGATAGCCTAACCCAACAAAGGGTAGGATCCACCCAAGGGAGAATGAAGAACAAGCGATAGCATACCATACTAGCTGAAGATAATTAGCAAATGAGTAAATGGAGCAGACTAGAAAGCTCAAAAAAGAGACACACGCCCAGGGTATGCACATACACACTCGTCAATTATTGACAAAAAGGCCCCTAGACAATAAGCAAGAAGTCAATTTGACCCATGGTAGAAGATCAACTGCATACCTACAGGAGGGAAATGACTCTTCCTTATACAATCAAATATGGCCTCAAAGTATACCAGGGAACTATAAATGAATGTTATAAAACTTCAGGGAAAAAAAAGTATGTAATATACCCTGGTGTCTTGGTTTACTCTTCCACAATGACTTACTGAAGCCCCAAAGACATGAACCATAAAGAAAACAATTCATAAATTGGACTTCAGTTAAATTTTTTACTAGCTGCTCTTACTTAAATATACTGTTAGGAAAATGCAAAAAGGAAGCTACAGACTAGGTACACAAACTTATAAAACATTCTTCTGATTAGATTTGTATCCTGAACGTTTAAAGTATTCTTATAACTCAGTGCACTATAATTTTTCTGTTGTACAGCATTATCTTGTAAGCATTCTCTTTTACCTGTAGGATGATTTAACTTAAAAAATTAAGTTTGTGGGCTGGAGAGATGGCCTAGCGGTTAAGAGCGCCAACTGCTCTTGCAGAGGACCCGGGTTCGATCCCCAGCACTCACATGGTGGCTGAGAACTGTCTATAACTCCAATTCCAGGAGAACTCCAGTTCCAGGGGAATCCGACGCCCTCTTCTGACCTCTTCTGCATTGCACGACACGGGTGCACAAAACCTACATGCAGACAATACATTCATACAAATAATTAAAATTAAGAAAAAAAAAAATAGGGGCTGGAGAGATAGCCTAGCGGTTAAGAGCACCGATGCTCTTGCAGAGGACCCGGGTTCAATCCCCAGCACCCACATGGCAGCTAAGAACCGTCTGTAACTCCAACTCCAGGAGAACTCCAGTTCCAGGGGAGTCCGAGACCCTCTTCTGACCTCCGCGGCATTGCACGACACGGGTGCACAGACCTGCATGCAGACAATACATTCATACACATATGAAAATAAATAATAAAAAA
>VZQC01014308.1:3751678-3858360 GCA_009823505.1 Rhizomys pruinosus
CTGCCTTCTTTTTTTTTTTTTTTTAATTTATTTTTGTATGTGTATGAATGTACTGTCTGCATGTAGGTCTGTGCACCCGTGTTGTGCAATGCCACAGAGGTGAGAAGAGGGTCTTGAATTCCCCTGGAACTGGAGTTCTCCTGGAATTGGAGTTACAGACAGTTCTTAGCTGCCATGTGGGTACTGGGGATTGAACCCGGGTCCTCTGCAAGAGCAGTCGGTGCTCTTAACCGCTAGGCTATCTCTCCAGCCCCAAAACTGCCATCTTTAATTGACTAATAGACAAAGGAACTGTGAAAAGGATTATATTCTATTCAGAACCAAATATAATACTAAAGTCTCTTTAAGCTGTGCATTTAAGCAAAATATATTAATACAGGAGAGCTCTGATACCTGCAAGGGATTATTCTACCAAGGAAATGTTGGCCAGGGGATCCAAACCCCCCAAAAGGTAAAGGCTTCTTGCCTGTAAACTGGGATGCCTGCAAGAAGAGAGGCAGTAAGGCCCTGCTGTCAAAGACCTGATGTAAGCATGGGAAAGATGTATTGAGACCACACTTGCAAGTGTACAGTTGGTCTCTGGAATACCAGAGAGTGTTACCAAAGGCCACTAAACCAATAAAGCAAATATTGGTTTCCTTGAGTCAAGCAAGACTCCTCCATCAGCACCAGCTACACCTCACCTGCCTAGAAATACTGTGCAGCAGTAGCAGCCATATGTCTGTATATCCCAAATCTAACTGGCTAGTAGCTCTCTCCTTGGAGGAATAACCCATGGCTGATGCCACAAGCTTACATCCTCTAGTGGTTAGGAGATGTTATAAGCCACAGTAAGACCCTGTCATATTTTACAGAAAAAACATAATTCATGGATTAACATACCATCCAGACATCTGTGTCTATACCAAAGTAACCTACCATAACAATTAGTACTGTTTAAATACCTATATATCGCCGGGTATGGTGGCGCATGCCTTTAATCCTAGCACTTGGGAGGCAGAGGCAGGCGGATCTTTGTGAGTTCAAGGCCAGCCTGATCTACAGAGTGAGTTCCAGGACAGCTGGGGCTACAGGGAGACCCTGTCTCGAAAGACCAAAATATAAATAAATAATAAATAAATAAATAAATAAATAAATACCTATATATCTAATTGCTTGTGCTTCATTAGTAGGATTGAAAGGTTATTCCTGGACAGTGGACAAATTGTCAGCCCATGAAAGGAAACAGCCAGAACTGACCAGAGTCCAAAACGACAGCTCCAGAAAAAGTAGACTGTTTTGCTTCTCATCCACCTGTGCCCCTTTTCTAAGCCTAGGAAACAATCTGTGGAAGAGGGGGCATGGTAGAATGTAAGGGCTGCGATTGGGGTGAATGATGAAACTACAGCAAGATAGACTAGACACTTATTTGATCAACTTGATTGTACATATAAGCCCCCCCCAGCTGGATGGTAGGACCCTTGGGCTGTGTGGGTTTGGGCACAACTGCTTGCAAATTGGTTTTACATGAAGGATGTTTGTACTCATAAAATATTACTTACTGTTAAAAAATGAAAAAATAAAGAATAGGAAAAAAAAAACTCAGTGTAAAGACCATGCCTAAACTTAGAAGTGAGCAAAAGACACAAATAAGCATTTCACAAAATGAAATACACACAAACTAAGAATCTCATTATTGATCTGATAAAAGCAAACTGAAACTACTAGTAAACACCACCTCACACCCTCTGGAACTACTGAAGTTATAAAGACCAACCCCAACAAGCAATAGCAGGAAAAGAGAGGATTTGTAAGTGCTGTCGTGGAGGTATAAAATAGGACCTGTGCTTTGGAACAGTTTAGTATTTTCATAAAGAATTGACTACATAGTACATGACTCAACCATACCACCCTTGGATAGTCAGACACAGAACACCAGTGCACTGGAGGCACATGCACACATTCACATCAGCTTTCTTGAAGAACAAGCCATAGCATATCATATACTTGGAGCACTTCTCATCAAGGAAGAAATCAAAGTGGTATGGACACAAACAGGAGAATGCTAAAACAATTACCTCAAAGAAACCAAAGAGGAAAAACGACCCAAAAAAAAGTCTCAGCTAATCAATTCCACTCAAACAGAAGTCTACAAAGTGATATGCATCAGCAGAACAGAAAAGAACAGAGGTGCCTGGGAATGAGGAGGTGGTCATTGGGTATGGTAAGGTTCTCCAGGGTAGCAGGGACAGCAAGACCTAGAGGGTGAGGAAAGTATTATCCTGGTGAAGGTATGTATGTATGTATATACATATATACACATATACATATATACATATATATATATATACATATACATATATATATAAATATATGTGTGTGTGTGTGTATCAGCTCATCTAACTACACTTTGTACATTTCAATGCATAAAGCTTTACAATGAACTTGGCAGATTAACCCTTTGTCCTTCTAATCTGAAGGACACCTTCTATCATTCACTTTAACAAACTACTACCAGAGCAATAGCCACTGACCCAAGGCCTATGGATGAAACATAGACTACTAAGGCCAAAGAGGCAGCCAGAGGACTACAGACTTCCTCCTTCTACACAGCACTGAGAAATGTCCACCTAGGTCATAGATCACTAGCTGCTTCATGCAGGTGAAAAATAATCTACCTTGGTCCAGTATTTGGTAAGGAAGCCAGAATCAACTAGGTTTACTAGAAAGAACACTTGAGGATCATTCAAATTTCTCTTAAGTTATTTCAAACTTTTTTAATAGAAGACCCTCTTTTCAAGTGGCACAGAACACTAGCCCCAGGGTGGCCTCCTACTGAGATGCCCCACACTGCCTGTAGAGGCCCCAGCTCCACCATGCTCACCAAGCATGCTGCTTGGCTTCTTTCTACTTCTCCGCCTCCTTTTCCGAGTAGGCTTGATCCAGGGGCTGTCAGTCTTCCCTCTCCTCTTGAGAAATTTCTTCTTGATACTGGATTCAGAACTCTGGAGGACCAAAGGGCATGTACGTAAGAGGCAAAGACAGTGGAGCTCCTGAGAGCAAAAAGGACTAGAAATTTTTCACCTCCAAGAGAAAATACTTGCTATATTTTGATTCTTCCTCTAAGATTCACTTCCCTTTTAGACATCTTTCTGGGTTACATTCTAAAGATACCCATACTGTTCCCTAAACATCTCTCCAAGCTAGTCCTTTTAAGGGCAAAAGAGACAAGAAAATTAAAATAGAATTTATAACTCCTGTCTGAGTTTGGCACAACAAAAAGAGAATAAATTAGAAATTTCTACTCAGGATTGAGTAAATAAGCTCAAAAAGAAATCTACTTTTCATCATACATATCCACTCATTTTCCTCAGAAAAGAACAATGTTCAATGTACCTCTGAATCCACAGGACAAGAACTTACTCTGTGGAGAACGGACAAGAGCTATAATCAATTTGTAACAATGCAAGATGTTGTTTATCTGTTGCTATGATGCAGATGGAGAAAGGGCATCTAACTACCATAAAACACAGCTGATAAACAGCACCAATTCCAGTGCTGGGGACACTGCTTTTGCTAAAAAAGCAAAAGCATGTCTCAATTCTGCTTCCTAAGGACATGCAAACACTGAGGACATTATGCTGACACACAAAGAGCAGCAAACAGCCATTTCAATATACTAAAGCATGGCCTTCCACAGCTACTTGCAAATCCCTGAGTTAGATGCCTGAGTCTTTGTCAGTCACCCCAGCACAAATGGTACTGAGGAACCATCTTCAGGACACACTCTTGTGCTATCTAAATTCCTTCTCCTGTACTTCCACATAGAAAAACTTCTGGAAGCACACTGCAAAACACAGTCTTCCACTATCAGGATTATGCTACAATACCCCAGAAAATAATGCTTCCTCACCAAACTCAACGATCCCTTACGTGTTCTTCTCTCCCTTACTACTGCAGCCTGACACTAGGGGCCACTTTCTCTCTCTTATGCTTTCCCACAACAGCATAGAAACTTCTTCCTCAAGCTCACAAGCTTCTCACCTCCTGTACTCAAGACATGTAGGGTATTCCTGAAACTCCATGTCCCACCTCTTTGGCTCCTACAGATCCTCAGGCTTTGCCTCTGTCAGCCTATCTCCCAGGCAAAAGAGGCTTCAGTGTGGGGTAGAGCAAGACCCTGTGCCCTCCATGCCACTTCAACACACTCAAATCCAGCACCTCTTTCTCAGTAGTCAATGAAGCAGAACCTACTACTTACCACTTGTATGGACAACCAGAATAGGAATCATACCCTTTCCTCAGAACCAAGGAGCTCTAGGCCAGGCCGGTTTTTGCTGTTAGATCCTAACACCTAGATCACTATAACAGTTCTGTCTGGCCCTAAGCTACAACTCTATGAGGCCTCTTCACCACACTCCCTCAAGCAGGACCCTGCTGCATAAGTCTCAACATACTTGAGAGGTCACAGCAGCTTTTCAACTATGTGGAATAAATGTTATATTACCAGGTCAGACTCATCTCCACCGTCTTCATCCTCCCCTGTGTCAGCTGACTCTTGCTCCTCCTCTGAATCACCATCCATCTGATCAAGCCGCATGGGGTAGAAAACCAAATCAAAAACAAAAACCAATTAGATCCTTTAGTGGAAAACAAATAGATCCAAAATAAATGTTTAAAACACACTCGCATGCATACATGGAAGAGAACTCATTGTTTTCCCCTTGCAGAGATAAAGCTACCTGACTCAACTACCCAAGCAAAGAACAAGACAACCATGATTTCTGTTCCTACTCCCTGTTAACATGCACCATCCCAAATGGACCCACTCCTCCATGGTATCTGTATACCATGACAAGAAGGAGACCACTCTGGAGGTTACCATGCACACAAGGCACAACAGACCTCAGTAAAAAGTGGTAACACATATACAGCAAGTTTAATATACAATTAAACCTATCCCTACCTGCCTAAGGGCAGTCCAAGCCCTAGAGCCATGTTCATTGTGCTGGTCCACCCCTTTCAACCACAACTGAGCCTGTATCTAAAACCTGCTTCCATGTTGGGCATACTTCAGTGAATTTATTTCTTTCTCACTGCAAACATGTTTTGGAATTCTTTTTATATCAGAGATGCAGAGGTACCTTGCTTTCCTGTGGTATTTAATCTATCTAACACTGGCAATGCATAGATATAGTGTCTATTTGCACTACCTACTCCTGAGACAGGACCTTGGTCTCTGATGTGCTGTGCACTGACTCCCTGTGGGGTACACTCCAGAGTGTTCTGCTTCTTTCTGGATTACCAGGTCACCTGTATCTCTGAGGTTCCTAGGATAGCTACATTCCACACAAGCAAGGTCCTCTGAAACAAAGGCAGAATCAGACAGATGTGGAGCTTCTAGGTCAAAGGGTACCCCCCCTCCAGTGGTGACCTTCATCATCTACCATTCCACTGTACACATGACCCTTGTGTGCCCCTACCAAGCACTGCTGACTAGTCTCCTATTGTTGTTACATAATTCCCACAACCACCCTCAGCTCTCCACAGCCCATTAACTTTAGAATTAGCGGCTCTACAGAAAGTTCCATTAGGATTTTAATGGGAACTGTTTTGAGCTTACAGGCAAACCTGGAGACAAAACAATGCATCATCTCATTCACAAAAATGGCTGGTCTCTCACATCTGTCAACAAGCTTCTACTGCTCTGGTCTTATATCACATTTTGCTGAATTTGTTCCTAGCTGCCTTAAGGGTGCTAAGAATTGCAGCTAACCTAGATATGATTTCTGGTTTGTCTTTCAGATTCCTGATTGGAATCTGACACTGATCAGTCTTTAAACAACCTGAACATGAATACTGAGATCTGGACTCTGGACCTCTGTGTAATTTTCCACTTAATGTTTAAAACTGGGGCTGGAGAGATGGCCTAGGTGTTAAAAGCGCTGACTGCTCTTGCAGAGGACCTGGGTTCAATCCCCAGCACCCACATGGCGGCTGAGAACCAACTCTGGCTCCAGTTCCAGGGGAATCCGACACCCTCTTCTGACCTTCGAGGCATTGCATGACATGGGTGCACAAACCTACAGGCAGACAGTACACTCATACACATAAAAAAATAAATAAATAAATAAAACCATACATAGGTATCTAAGGATTTGCTGCAGGTGCTGATGCCACATTCTCTAAGTATTTATAGCATCTTCACACAAAAACAACTGATGTCTATGTCATTATCAAATAGAAGTTAATTAATTCAATAGCTATAATAATTTTTGAACTGACTTTCCCAGAATTTTGGATGGATATTTATATTCTCATCAAATTCTCATCCTCTGTCTTTTAAATATTAATGTCTTTTTCTGGCTTTTCTTTTACAGTATCACAGTCAAAATTGTTACTCTCATACTAGAGATTTTAAAAAAAGGCAATCTGACTCTCATTTTATGACTGATAATAGAAATAATTTATATCTTCACCATTTTTATTGGAAGACTAGGATACTTTATCAGTTTATTTAACTGTAAAAGTTTTCTTTTAATTCATTGGGCTCTTTAAAAAGTTATATGCGGGCTGGAGAGATAGCCTAGCGGTTAAGAGCACCGACGCTCTTGCAGAGGACCCGGGTTCGATCCCCAGCACCCACATGGCGGCTAAGAACCGTCTGTAACTCCAATTCCAGAACTCCAGTTCCAGGGGAATCCGAGACCCTCTTCTGACCTCCGCGGCATTGCACGACACGGGTGCACAGACCTGCATGCAGACAATACATTCATACACATACAAAAATAAATAATAAAAAAAAATTTAAAAAAAATAAAAATAAAAATAAAAAGTTATATGCATGAATGTTTAAAATCATGGAACTCAAGCTAGGTGTGGCGACATATGCCTTTAATCCCTGCACTTGGGAGGCAGAGGCAAGCGGATCTCTGAGAGTTCAAGGCCAACCTGGTCTATGGAGTGAGTTTCAGGCTAGCTGGGGCTACAGGGAGACCCTGTCTTAAAAAGACAAAAAACGAGGTGCAGCTGGAAAGGGGGCTACCCTCTTGCCCATCATGGAATGCAAGTTCATGTGGAACCTGCCGCTAAACCATTTGTAAACGATCTGCTTCTGGGTTGGGGTTTACAGCTCCCTCACTGTGATCTAATGAAAGTCAGCCCTTGACACAAGGGTTTATAAAAATAAGAAAAAAGAAAAAAAGAAAAACAAACAAATAAATAAGAAAAAAAACACAAAGAAATAAAAAGATTAAAAAAAAAAAAAAAAAGGAGCTGGTGGCGTATGCCTGTAATTCCAGCACTTGGGAAGCAGAGGCAGGTGGATCTTTGTGAATTCAAGGCCAGCCTGGTCTACATAGTGAGTTCCAGTCCAGCTGGGTCTACAGGAAGACTTTGTCTCAAAAAGACCAATAAATAAATAAATAAAAATAAATTAAAAAAAGACAAAAAACACCACATGGAACTCTTCTTGACTTTGTGTACCATCTTTTGCACAGGAGCCATGGTAATCTCTGTATCATTCTAATTTTAATGTATGTGCTACTTAAAGTGAACGTTCATCAGGCTGCTGCTATTATTATTATTATTATTTACAACTTCCTTCTAAAACTTCAGTAAAGGAATTGCACAAGAAAATAAAGTCACTGTAAAAGGTGCTGTTAGTCAGTTATACATGACAGGTTTAAGGAAGAATGCACAAGCTGAAATACCAAAAAAGAAGGGAAACTATGGGTAAAGACTGGCAAAGAATACACAGGAAAGAAACAAGTAAGACCCATGTAAGGTAGAAAGAGGCAGAGGGGTAGGGGCTGGAGAGATGGCCTAGCGGTTAAGAGCGCCGACTGCTCTTGCAGAGGACCCGGGTTCGATCCCCAGCACCCACATGGCGGCCGAGAACCGTCTGAAACTCCAATTCCAGGAGAATTCCAGTTCCAGGGAAATCCGACACCCTCTTCTGACCTCCGCAGCATTGCACGACACGGGTGCACAGACTTGCATGCAGACAGTACGTTCATACACATACAGAAATAAATAAAATTAATAAAATAAAAATTAAAAAAAAAAAAAAGAAAGAAAAATGAGGCAGAGGGCAGGAGACTCAAAGCTGCCATCTGGGTGACAGCCAGGATCTGAGAATCCTACTAGTCCCAGATGGAAACAACTCTCCTCAACAGATCCAGCTTCCAGCTAAGAGGCAAAGGTCTGGCTCTCCCCTAACCAACACTCAGAACAGCAGCTGTACAGAGCTGTCTGAGCATCTCAATTAGCTTCTGATCCACATAGCTAGCTAGACAAAGAAAATGCAAACCACAGGGAACACAATATTGTGCTATGTATGCAAGACTCATTTCTTTTTTGTTTCATTTTCTTTTTTTTTTTTTACTTTTTTTATTTCATTTTTTTAAACAATAATAAGTTATGAGTACAAGCATCCTTCAGGTAAAACCAATTTGCAAGCAGCTATGCCCAAACCCACACAGCCCAAGGCTCCCACCATCCAGCTGGAGGGGCTTGTATGTACAATCATGTTGATCAAATAAGTATCCATCTATATTGCTGTAGTTTCACCATTCACCCCAAACGCAGCCCTTACATTCTACCATGCCCCCTCTTCCGCAGGTTGTTCCCTAGGCTTAGAAAAGGGGCACAGGTGGACAAGAAGCAAAACAGTCTACTTTCTCTGAGATGTCATTTTGGACTCTGATCAGTTCTGGCTGTTTCCTAAGACTCATTTCTAAATCAAAGAATTCCTACAAAATATTAAAATAACCTAATGCTGAATAGATGAATGGTTAAAATTTATCAGGTACTTTACAAAATAATCACACAAAACAGTACTCAACTTTCTAGAAATCAGGGGAATAAGAAATAAAACTATAATATACTAGCACCTCACACTCATAGGAGTAGGCTGTGACAAGCCTGGCAAGCTTAGAAAACCAGCACAGATAACAGCACAAAGGCAGCTGGCAGAAATGTAAATGGGTACAATCCTCTGCAAACCTGTCTGGCAATGTCTTGGGATTAATAGTCACAGTTACTGACTCCTAGTATACACCAGGGAATCACTAATGCATAGGAGGCTGGTGGCACTGTCACCTCAAACAGCCCTAACTAGAAACAACCCAAATGCCTCAAGTGGAATGGACACCCAAATGGAAAGAAATGGAGTCATACAAAGGATCATTATACAGCCGGGCATGATGGTGCATACCTTTAATCCCAGCACTCAGGAGGTAGAGGCAGGAGGATCTCTGTGAGTTCAAGGGCAGCCTAGTCTACAAAGGGAGTTCCAGGTCAGCTGGGCTACAGGCAGACCCTGTCTCAAAAAACAAAAAAAAAACAAAAAAAGATTGTTATATTACGGTGGTTCTCAAGCACACAAAGAATTCCTGAGAACTATAAAGACCTTCTACTTATTTACCTAACATTTATTTCAGAAGAATTTTGGGCTGAGAATGTTCAAACCATAAGGACAATTAACTAGGTACCAATGCAAAATCAGAACAACGCAGGTTAACTCTTCCAGACGACAGCAAGAGGCAGACAACATCTTAGCACATTATGATGACAGCTCTGATCTTAAAGATCTCTTTAAACAAATTCAGAGATCCCCAGTCTACCTGGATTCTACAAGAAGAAAAATTAAGGCCAGGCATGGTGGCACATGCCTTTAATCCCAGCACTTGGGAGGCAGAGGCAGGCGGACCTCTGTGAGTTCAAAGGCCACCTGGTCTACATAATGAGTTTCAGAACAGCAGGGGCTACAGGGAGACCCTGTCTCAATCAATCAATCAATCAAAATATATAAATAAAATTAATAAAACTCCTAACTTAGGAAGTGAAATATGCCATAAAACAACAACAAAAAAATGAAATGTGATTCTATTTATATAATACCCAAACCAAACAATTCTAGTGTCAGTACTCAGGCAAGAGGCACTTCTCAGGGCAAGTAACTGCAGAGGACAGAGGAGAATAGACTTGAGAGGTGCTGATAAATACAAGGCTGACCTGGGTGGGGCCACAGAGGGGCATCAGTCCTTAGTTTCCACTGAGCTGTGGGTCTGTATATTGTACTATAAAGTAGTCTCAATCTCTGCAGCCCTTGGCTAAGAACAAAAAATAAAATAGTCCCCCCAAATTCAAAAAAATGTAAACTTTATAAAGTTTGCTTTATAAAGTTGGCTCACCTGGTCTTCCTGCTTCATTCCCCCCAAGTAGCTGGGGGGAGTGAATACCTTGCCTGGCTTAAAATGTTTTTTAAATATACCTTATACTCTGTGGCTTTTCTCATTAACCTATTAATTTAGTAAATCCTGTTAATAGAATCAGTCTTTTCTGGTCATTACTATTTTAGCACATAGCTGCATTTGGCTAACGTTAGGATTTTAAATGAATGTAGCCTAAGAAAGAGGAAGAATACTTTTTCTGTCTTTGATCTTCAAAAACTGTTTACATAACAAACTCACTACTGATTCAGTGAGACTTGCTCCAACCATCTTATTATTTTCCACTGATTCAAGTTTTCTTCTTGGTCTGCACTTTCTTTCTTGGTTCTTTTGTTGGCTCAACAATTATTTGATTTATATAAATGTTATATGAATTTTAAATAAAAAGCAAGAAGAAAATTTCACCAATGCCTAGCAGGGCCCAGAGCACTATCACTCAGGTTTTGTAGTCAACTTCATAATTCCCTTCCCTTTTATCACCACCTGGGGAAGCAGAGACCTACCTTTGTAGCACGGTCAGTCTCAGACATGCTCTCTTTAGAAGTCCTGCTGTCCTCAGTAGGAAATGCAGCAGCCTGCTCAACTCCATTGTCCTCATCCTCCTCAAGCTCATCTGAGTCATCATCCTCTGAGTCCATCTCCAAGCTCTCCCCGTTCACAAGCAGGGTACTGTCGCCCAAGGCCTTCTCGCCCTGGAACACGGCAGTGCACAGCTCTCAGAAGGACCACTGCCTAGCATCAAAACCTACTAACTCACTTTGACCTCAGATGGAGGGAGACCCAAAGGCCTGCCAGTGTTAGGGGACGGCAAATCCTACCACCTACAGAAGAGCCCTGCAGAAAGGACTACTGCTGGAGGGATGGCAGGTGAAGACAAGCCACCTGCACAAGAAGACTGTGCCCAAGATAGAGGAGCTCAAGAGCTCTGGTTTCTTCCACAGGTATCAAGGTCATCCAAATTACTGATAACCTCAACAGAATGTTCTTTTGGCCAAAGAGTCTCTGGAACCAGAAACACAACTCTCACATCCCTCTTACCTTGGGGCCCACAGTGGAATGAGTTATGCTCTTAAACATCTCAATCACCGTCCTCTGCTTTAATACTTTGGTCTTTTTCTTGGGAACTAGGCTATAGGTTCCCATTCTTCGTTTTTTCTTCCGAGATACTGCAGCTGCTAAAACAAAAGGCAAGCAAGCTAAAAAAAAAAAAAAGTCAAAGGGGGACAAGAAAGGAAAAGAAATACCATTCAAATGTTTTTAGAGGCAGAAGGGAAGTTATAAAATCTGAGCACCATAATAATCAATAATCGACATATTTTTAGACCCTCCAACTCAGAGTCTCCATGGCCTTAAATACAAGAATCCCTGCCCTGAGAAATTCTCCCTCTCTATCACATGCTTAAAAGCAACATGTGTACACCAGGAAGGATCAGAGCCAAGAAGGAAGAGCTCTCACCATACAGTGAGGCCAGCTAGTCCTCTTAGGATGTGGAGATCTCATTCATAGATGGAACAGATACCTGGCTTCTCTGTATGTCCAATTTCTGGGACCCTTTCCCCAACCACCCATTCATTAAGGAGAAAGAAAATCCCTGAAATGCTGTCCAGCCCACTTAAAAGACAATTCTAGGGGGCTTGAGGCAGTAGGCTTTAAAAAAGAGGCAGCTTCAGGGCATAATGATGAATGCCTTTAATCCCAGCATTTGGAAGGCAGAGGCAGGTGGATCTCCATGAGTTCAAGGCCAGCCTAGTCTACATAGCAAGTTCCAGGCTAGCTGGAGCTACAGGGAGACTCTGTCTCCCTATTATCCCCCAAAAGAGGCAACAAAGAAAAAATACAGATGGAGCATCTCGGGAACTTCTGAACAAAGCAGCACCAGAATGAAGACTTTACAAAGTAGATTCTCTACAGTATTTAATTCTCAGGTTAAAGATCTAAAGATCACTGCTTTAACACAGAGTAATCTACTAGAGACCTGGGGGGGGGGGTGGGAGGTGTGCATCATGTTTTAGTGTACAACAACAACAAATAAGTTTAGTCTACAATAGCACAATGGGTAAGTCAAGCGACAGTGCTTGCAGCACCATCTCCAGAGCCCAGCTCCATTATCACAGTGCTGCAGGGAGCCAATCTCTCTCGTGGATAAAAGTGATAACTGCATGCACCTTCTCAGTGGTATATTTTCTTTCTTTTTGTTTTTAATATTTTTATTAATCTTTTGAGATTTTTTAAATACATGCATACTCTTTTTTATTTATTATTTTTTATGTGTATGAGTGTACTGTCTGCATGTAGGTTTCTGCACCCGTGTCGTGCAATGCCCAGAGGTCAGAAGAGGGTGTTGGATTCCCTTGGAACTGGAGCTGAAGATCATTTTTAGCCACCATCTGGGTGCTGGGAATCGAACCCAGGTCCTCTGCAAGAGCAGTCAGAGCTCTGAACCACTGAGCCATCTCTCCAGCCCCAGTAGTATATTTTCTTAAACTTATCACCATAACCCTCAATAATTAATATAACAGACCAATGCATACTTCCTTGATCTATTATATACAGCCCTGTTATTCTTTATGTAGTCTGAGGCTACTGTCATGTTACAAGGTGAATCAGAACATTCACCTTACAGCTTGGGGGGGGGGGGAGGTCCTGCCTGTTCCTAGAGACTATGCTGGCTTCCACAGAGACCTGAATGAGGACAAGCTAGACAAATGCACCTGCTAATTTTATCTGTAAGACTGCAGGAACCCAGCAAGCAGGACTTCCTTACTGGGTTAACTAGTTAGACATGTGAAACATCATGCTAGAGCAGTACAGAACTTAATGTGCTATGGAATAGTAGAGAAATGCCTCTAACTTCAGAAAATACAGTTCTATTGAGCACGTGGACATTTATGAACAGGTGGCTAAAGCAAAGAAGGCAAGGTGCTGCCATGCTGCAGGGAGGCCTTATAATACCCAGGTGGCAGGTCAAGGCCCAGAACCAGATGACTGAGATCCAGCATAGTTAGGACCAAGAAGGAGAAACCACATGAAGCCTGGCAGTTTAGAAGAGGTTCAAGATATGATGCCTGGTACACAGAGTATCAAGGTGGGCAGAGGTAGGATGATCTCTGTGAGTTCAAGGTCTACCTGGTCTACACAACACCTTCCAAGCCAGCCAGGGGCTATGAAAACCAAAAACAAAACCAAAGGAAACAGCAGCCTCCAGAGAATGGACAAGGCTGATAGGGAAGGGAGGTGGGGTAAGCAGGTACACAGGAAATGGATTTCCCAAGACACAACAGCTGCTACTGTATGTAGCCTTAAGTGATTTCTTCCCTTAAGTCACAGGTTAAGGCCATAGCTGGCCTTATTCCTGGGAACTGAACCAGAAAGTACTGAGTCACTCATTTTCTGAACCTGTACATTTCCCTAGACACCATCAGTCATATTCTAGATTCCCTGCATATATCATTTAACATTTTGTTCCCAAGAGATTAAAAAAAAAAAAAAAAAAGAAATCTGGGAATAAAAGGGGCTCTGGCCCTTTAAGTATCCTGGCAGTTGGGGGAGGATAACTCCTTGGTTTGTAACAATAGAAGTTCAGCAGTTTTAAGTTTTAAACAATGTATACATGCATGAAACATCATGTGATCCTATAAATATGTACAACTTTATATTTGTATATGTCAGACAAAATAAATTAAAAAAAAAGAGGTGCGAACAACTAGCCCATTAGTCTCTTGGCTGTTCATAAAGCTCTTTGGAGGGCAGGACCCTTTTTGCATCCCATTGTATCCAACAAGCTGAGTGCATGCTGCTCCAGATACTCACTCATAGCTATGATGCACTACAAAATGTAGACCTGATCTAGGTCACCACAGACTCAAATCCTATTCCTCCCTGGGTAACTGCAAACCTTCCATAGACTCAAACTACAAAGGAGCTATAGTAGACACACTACAAACACAACCTGGCATAAATAGGGCAACATCTCCACTACTTTCTGTTCCATCATCTCCCAAATCCTCTGAAAAAAGATTTTGTGTTTTCTTTTTTAAAATCACAAGCCTTGGGGCTGGAGAGATGGCCTAGCAGTTAAGAGCACCGACCGCTCTTGCAGAGGACCTGGGTTCAATCCCCAGCACCCATATGGCGGCCGAGAACCGTCTGAAACTCCAATTCCAGGAGAACTCCAGTTCCAGGGGAATCTGACACCCTCTTCTGACCTCCGTGGCATTGCACAACACAGGTGCACAGACCTGCATGCAGACAGTACATTGATACACATACAGAAATAAATAAAATTTTTAAAAAAATTTTTTAAAAATCACAAGCCTCTACATTTAGAAAATAGAATGGGTAAAATCAATCCACTTTGTCAAAAGAACTAAGGCTCACTCAAGGCTAAATGCTGGATGACTAGGAGTATGGGCTAGCTTCCCCCTCCTCATTGTTGGATAGTACTCTACTAAATGAGATGCACATAGCTGCAACCCTCTGGCCAGCACTGGGTCTTTCACATTTGACACTAAAGAACAGAGGGGTGAGATATGGGTCCTGTGAACTTACATCTGCCTGAGATGGGAAAGAACTGTTTCCTATATAGCTTGTCTACAGCTTCAGTGATAAAGTGCACTCTTAGTCAAAGGAAAATCTGTTCATCTTCTCTGACTGTAATAAACTCACTGGTTCAACAGGAGGGAAAAGAACAGAGCCTTCTGTGATCATCACCACAGTAATATTTAAAGATTAATGGATACCATCAGACATCTCTGATGCTGACTCTGATTTCCTGCTAACAGGGAGGCACAACAGAAGAGGCAGAAGAGGACAGAAACTGTCTACACACTGGGATATTAGGTCTGTACAGATGCTTCTGCAAAGCCTTGGCTCCCTTTCTGCCACACCAATAGAGCCTCCCTCACTCTCTCCACCCCAGGACACTTTGCCAAAGACAAGTGCATTTTCTTAGAAGCCTGCTGTATTGCCCTCAAAGTTGAGCTCTTGCATTTCCAGAAAAGAAAAATGGACAAGTGACAATGTGGGCATACTTTTGTCTGGGAAACACTTTCAGGCACAGAAATTCTGACTTCTTCACCATCCTGGGAGGTAGAACAAGCCCTGAACAGAAGAACACCTGGGCTCATACAGAACCAAAACAAGTCAGCTACCTGCTGGAGCATATAACATTTATAGTTCGAGGTCACTTCGATAGACATGGAACATGCTGATTAACTACCAAATGCCCATCTTACAAGGAGAGCAAAAATCTAAAAGGATATGGAAGAATAAATATAAGAACTGCTAAACATACTGAGCATCTTGGTTTTGGTTTTGTTGACACAGGGTCTCTTTGTAGCCCCAGCTGGCCTGGAATTCACTACTTAGACCAGTAGGTATTGATTTCACAGAGATCTACCTGCCTCTGCTTCCCAAGAGCTGGAATTACAGGCATGTGCCACCACGTCCAATGGTGCATCTTGGTTTTAAAAGCTCTTATCCAAAGATGAAATAATCTGGAAAGAATTTGGCACCAACATCAAGCTTGGTATGATTGAAGACCACTCAAATAGAACACAGCTTGCTAAACTTCTTAGGTTCCAGTCTTCTCATCATCCAAATCTTCTCCATTTGTTGAGCGACTTCTGAAAAAGGGCCATGAAGTTATTTACCTAACAGAACCTGTGGGTGAATACTGTATTCAGGCCCTTCCCAAGTGTGTTGGGAAGAGGTCCTAGAATGCTGCCAAGGAAGGAGTGAAGTTTCATAAAAGTCATCAAACAACTGAGAAGGAATCTGAGCCTCTGCTCAACTGGATGAAAGACAAAGCCCTTAAGGACAAGATTGAAAAGGCTGTAGTGTCACAGCACCTTACAGAGTCCCCCTGTGCTCTTGTGACCAGCCAGTATGGATGGAGTGGCAACATGGAGAGAATCATGAAGGCACACGCTTACCAAACAGGCAAAAACATCTGCACAAATTACTTTGCCAGTCAGAAAAAAACATTTGAAATTAATCCCAGAATCCACTGATCAAAGACATGCTTCGACAGGTAAAGGAAGATGAAAATGACAAAAGAGTCTTGGATCTTGCTGTAGTTTTGTTTGAAACAGCAAGTCTTGGGTCAGGATATCTTCTCCCAGACACCAAAGCATATAGAGATAGAATAGAAAGAATGCTTCACCTCAGTTTAAACACTGACCCTGAAGCACAGGTGAAAGAAGAACCAGAAGAGCCTGAAGACACAACAGAGGATACAACTGATGACACAGAGCAAGATGAGGAAGAAGAGATGGATACAGGAACAGATGAAGAAGAACAAGAAAACAGCAAAGGAATCCACAGCAGAAAAAATGAGTTATAAATTATATTCTCACCATGGACCCTGTGTGGAGAGGGAATGTAAAAATTTTAAGTATTTTATTATTATTATCATTATTATTATGAGAGAGACTTGTTTTGGATGCACTCCCAAACCTTCTCCCTTGCACTGTAAAATGTTGGAATTGTGAGTCACAGGAAGTAGGTTTTTTAGTTGAATTTTTTTTAACATTCCTCATTCATGTAAATTTGTACTATTTAAATGACTATTGGTGTAAAATTTTGTCATGTGTATAAAATAAAAAAGAACCCCAAAAAAAATTTTTTTAAAAGAAAGCATTTTAAAATAGAAATAAGTCACAGGACATAACAGAAACACTGAGTTTCAACATTCCTTTTCAGTCCTTATATATACAAGTGCACTCTATACAATTTTGGAAGGTGCCATGTTTAACTGTTTCAAACTAATTAACAGAGATAACAGCCAAAAAGTAGGGCTATGAAGTGGGGAGACCAGTTCTTTAACTACCATACTCCCTAGAAGCAACCAACACAGGCCAACAAAGGGAAAGAACAAGGTGAGGCAGGGACATCTAGTCTAACCACAAGGTCTCCAGAAAGTGATGAGCTGTGTCTAAAGATTAAGGCTCCAGGGGAACAATGCCCATCCCCAATCAAACCTAGATGATTCAAGTGGCAGACTAATGGCGGTAATAGCCTAGAAATTCAACCAAAAGTTCACAAGTTGCCTTTACCTGTCTGTGACTTTGTGGTGGCCATGTAGCATTGGTTCTGAGGTAGCGACTGGTGAAGGGCTGGGAATGTGGGTAAAAGCTGCTGTCGTCCACATTCAGAAATATTTCTGCTGTTATCTTCTTTTGGTTCCTTATGGTCTCGAACTTCTCTGTGGTCTTTGCTGGTTGCATGCTTCAAAACACAGATAATTAGTAACAAGACAGTGCAGAAGCAGATGGTCACTGAAATTACATGCATCCAAAGATCACACTTCTTTTCCCAAATAATTCCCATTTATTGAAAGACAGGACATGATGGAAGAAGGTAGAAAGTTTGCGATTCACACAGTGCAACTGCCATCAAAGCTCTAGAACATGTGTACCTGTTACCCCCAAAGGATGAGTGAAGTCAATGTCACAAACATGGTTCAAACTAAGAACAAGATTTTCAACAGAAACTCAGTGTTTCTGTTATGTCCTGTGATTTTTTTCTATTTTAAAATGCTTTTTAGGGCTGGAGAGATGGCTCAGCGGTTAAGAGCAACAACTACTCTTGCAGAGGACTCGGGTTCGATCCCCAGCACCCACATGGCGGCTGAGAACCGTCTTTAACTCTAGTTCCAGGGGAATCTGACACCCTCTTCTGACCTCCGCAGCATTGAACGACACGGGTGCACAAACCTACAGACAGTAGGTTCATACACATTAAAAAATAAAATAAAAATAAAAAAATAAAATAAAATGCTTTTTAGGCCAGGTGTGCTGGCTCATGCCTTTAATCCTAGCACTCAGGAGGCAGAGGCAGGCAGATCTCTGTGAGTTCAAGGCCAGCCTGGTCTACAGAGTGAGCTCCAGGCCAGCTGGGACTTAAAGGGAGACCCTGTCTCAAAAATACCAAAAATTTAAAAATAAAAAATAAAATGCTTTTTAGTTCTAAGGAATAAGAGCCAGGTATGGCAGCACATGACTACCTGAAATACCAGTATTCAAGACAGAGGTAGTTCAAGGAGGATCAGTAGTTCAAGGAGTCATCCTCCACTACATAGTGAGTTAAGGCCAGCCTGGGCTACGTCTGTTTAAAAAAAAAGGGGGGGTCTTTACTCGGTCCTAGTGATCTGTTAGATAAAGAAGTGAATGCTGCCGGGCGTGGTAGCACATGCCTTTAATCCTAGCACTTGGGAGGCAGAGGCAGGTGGATGTCTGTGAGTTCAAGGCCAGCCTGGTCTACAGAATGAGTTCTAGGACAGCCAGAGCTACAGGGAGACCCCGTCTCAAAAAGACAAAAAAAAAAAAGAATGCCAAAAGAGAACTGGTTCCATAACTGACACATGGTTGAGATAAGCAGGTCATTTAATAATGCTCCTTAGCCACTGTAATGAGGACTCAATTTAAAATACTAACCCTAAGGAAGAGAAGGACACACAAAGGGGAATTCCTAACTTTTATGTCTCCCAAAGAGTATGTGCTCTAACCTAATACATGGTGAGGGATGGGTGCTCTAACCTAATAAATGGTCCTCTGTACAGAGAAATAGTGACTTGGAGGCACTGAGATAATCCTGACAAAATCTGAGCTGGTCTGGGCTAGGCGGTAGAGCAGCAGCTATGAATGAAGTCGGGGAAGGGAGCACTATTAGCATACTGCTGCTATACCTGCAAGGGATCGGGGCTGAGGGGGAGACTGGGCTGCAGCGAGGCAAGACTAGATCTCTCCTGGACTGCCTTGTCCCTTAAAAGTGATCTTAGAGGCTGGAGGGATGGCTCAGTTTTTAAGAGTGCTTACTGTTCTTGCTGAAGACCTGGGTTCAGTTCATATCACCCAGGTTGGGTGTTACCACATGTAACTCTAGCTCCAGGGGATCTAACACCCTTCTGGCCTCCACAGGCACCTGCGTGTACATAGGTACACATAAATTTACTAAGGCACATGTAAACACAGATAAATACAAATAATGGAATCTTTAAGAAATTGAAAAGTAGTCTTAAAGGTTAGGTCCATGACCTGACAAGCTCCTGAATTGGTTTTTAGTATCCGCCTCACAGGACCTCAGAACTCCCTTCAAAGCAATGAACTATGAAACCAAAAAGAACCCCAGGACTTAACACCCCTGCCTTTACTCTAGACTGCCAGGATATGAGAATATGACTAAATCTCCCACCTTCTGTGTCTATAAACTCACCCATACAATAGATACACAGTTTTATTTTTCAGTTTAAGCCAAATACAATTCAGTCTAAATTTTACTCAGCACACAAGTTAACTGCCACAAGTAATGAAAAGTATTCAATGACAGGGCTTCCTCCAGCACATGATACTAAGAAAACAGGATGTCCACATGCAAAAGAAAAAGTAGGTCAGGTGTGGAGGTATGTGGCTTTAATCTCAGCATGCAGGGGGCAGAGGCAGGGAGATCTCTGTGAGTTCAGAGCCAGCAAGGAAATTAAGAACCCTACCTCATCCCATGTACAAAAGATAATACACGGACACAGACATACAGACACAGACACAGACACAGACACACACTCAGCCCAGCACACAAAGAGAGAGGCACACATGCCTTCTCCCTTCTCCTCTCGACATCTTTACCTTCTGGTATTAACTGCTCAGTCTTCTACCCAGCAGACCAAGGCCAGCAGTGTGAGTTCTCACAGCCTGAAATTTTTTTTCCTGAGTTTTTTTTTTATATATATTTTGTATAAGATTATTAAATCTAGACCTGTGTTCCCCACCCTATGCCCCCACCCTGCCAGAGCTCATGTATTCTACAGCCACAACTCAACACTGAACTGCATCATTACTAAACACCAACCTCCTCCCTGTAATAGAATGCCAGCACCACCTCCCTCTCCACACCTTAAGCTCAATAGCTACCGCATGTGAAAAGAGCAGGGTGCAGAAACAGAGCCAGGAAGGGGGGGGGGCACAGACAGAAACCAACCTAGGGGAAAAAGCTGATGGCCAACTAACTAATGCCTGCCAGAGCACATGCAATTCAAACAGGAAAGAAATTAGAGAAACTTTAAAAGAGCTAAATGAAGAATTGTCACAAATGACACTTCACACAACCCAGAAAATGAACTCAATTCCATCAAAATCGAACATCAGGCTGCAGTTCATCAAAATGAAAAATCAGGGCAGGACACTACATGTGGTGGCACACGCCTTTAATTCAGAAGGCAGAGGTCCAGATCACTGTGAGACCGAGGCCAGCCAGAGATGGTCTATGGAGCAAGTAAGTTTGAGCCCAGGTGGGGTGGAACCCTAACCCAAAAATCTAAAAAGAACAAAAACAAAAATAAACAAAATCAGGGCTGGATGTGGTGGGAAGCAATGGCAAAACTAATATTTAAGAGGCAAAACAAGAACCACATACCTTGGCAATTATACTTTTGGATACTTAACACGGAAATAAAAAAAAAAACTTAAGGACACATAACACATGCACAAAAATAGTCAAAGCGGGTGTGGTGGCACACGCCTTTAATCCTAACACTTGGGAGGCAGAGGCAGGCAGATCTTTGTGAGTTCAAGGCCAGCTTGGTCTACAGAGTGAATTCCAGGACAGCTAGGGCTACAGGGAGACCCTGTCTTGAAAAGACAAAAAAAACAAAAAAAAAAAGTCAAAACAGTTATAACTTAACAACCCCAAACTGGAGACAGTGACTCAAGAGACAAAGGCAGAAGGACCACCACAAGTCTGAAGTTAGACAAGTCTACCCAGCCAGTTCCAGACAAGTTCAAGGTCAGCCCTAGCCACCTCAGAAGGACTTATCTCAAGAGGGAGTAGGGGAAGGAGACAAACAGGACTGACTTCTTTAGAAAAGACACCGGAAGCCGGGCGTGGTGGCGCACACCTTTAATCCGAGCACTTGGGAGGCAGAGGCAGGCGGATCTTTGTGAGTTCAAGGCCAGCCTGGTCTACAGCGTGAGTTCCAGGACCGCCTGGGGATACAGGGAGACCCTGTCTGAAAAGACCAAAAAAAAAAAAAAGAAAAGACACTGGAAAGGAAGAAGGAAACAGGAGAACATACCTCATAGCTGAAAAAGGGCTTCTATCCAGAAACCCCGGAGCTGGAAATTTAACTCAGTGGTAGAGAGCTTGCCTAGCCTACCCAAGGCTTTGGGAAAAGGGGCCAAGTACCACCAGAAATTTTTCTTTTTTTTAGCCCCAGTTGGCCTGGCACTTCCTATGTGGACCAGGCTGCCCTTGAACTCACAGAGACCCACCTGCTTCTACTCCCTGGGTGCTAGATTAAGGTAATGGCACGCATGCCCCACGCCAGGAAATCTTAAAGCTAAACAAAACACCTAATCATTAAAAGCGAAGATGTGTAGGACATTTCATAGAAAGACAGAGCTCAGGGCGAGATGATGGCAGTACGAGTGCCGACTGCTCTTGCAGAGGACTGGGGTTTGATCCCAGCACCCACATGGGACTAAAACTGTCTTAGCAGGCTATGGTGCACACGCCTTTAAAAAAAAAAAAAAAAAGGACTGGAACTGGCCTATCGTTAGAGGCCGACTGCAGACTTCTTTGCAGAGGACCTGGTTCAATCCCCAGCACCCACATGCGCGCTGAAAAACTGTCTTTAACCCAGTTCCTTTTGGGGGAATTTGCCCACCTCTTCTAACCCTACGCGGCATTGCATACCACACAGGTGCACAGACCTACATGAGAAAGTACATTCTACTACAAATACAACAAATAAAATTAAAATTCAAAAAAAAAAAGAAGAAAAAGAAATAACAGCTGGCATGGTGTACACACCTTAATCTAGCACTTGCGAGCAGAGCAGAGGATCTTTGTGAGTTCAGGCCACCTGGTCTACAGAGTGCATTTATATGACGCTGGTGGGCCTACAGGAAGACCCTTCTCAAAAAGAACAAAAAAAAAAAAAAAAAAGAGTTGACAAATGAGCACTGAGAAGAGCCCACTCTACATTGGTAGTACAAGAAAGTTTAAGTTAAACCATATCAAGACACTAACACCAAATCTCCAAGTAACAGAAGCAGCAATACAAAAGCTAGCAAGGATACCAGAAATCTGGTTGCTCCAACAATGCCAGGAAACAAAATGTGCAGCCACTCTGGGAAATAGCTTGCCTACTTCTTATAAAACTGAAGGTACAATCAGCAATTATACTCCTAGACACGTAAACCAGAAAAATGAAAAGTTATATTCACACAAAAATATATATAAATGGTCAGAGCAAATGGAATTTAACAGCCCTAAACTGGACACACCAACTCCAGAGGCAGAAACAGACAATGACAAGTTTGAGCTCAATCAAGTCTATATAGTCAGTTTCACCCCAGGCAGAGCTACATAAGAAAACCTATCTCAAAAATAAAGGTCCAAGGTCTGATGTGGTGGCACACACCTTTTATCCCAGCACTCAGGCGGTAGAGGCAGGTGAATTTCTGTGAGTTCAAGGCCAGCCTGATCTACTAGTAAGTTCTAGTATAGCTGGAGCTACAGGGAGACCCTGTCTCATAGATGATAGATAGATAGATAGATGATAGATAGATAGATAGATAGATAGATAGATAGATAGATAGAGTAAATAAATAAATAAATCCCCATAAAATTTTTTAGCACTTAACATTTGTGACAAGAAATGCAGGTTTAACCTGATCTGTATTTTCTATTTGTGGTGGTTGTTTCCCCCGCTTGAGGGGGGGCTTGAACCTGGGGCCTCAAACATGCTTGACAAATACTTTTTTTTTTTTGAGACAGGGCCTCCCTATATCCCCAGCTAACCAGGAACTCACTCTGTAGACCAGGCTGGCCTTGAACTCACAGAGATCCACCTGCTTCTGCCTCCTGAATGCTAGTATTAAAGGCATGGGCCACCGTGCCTGGCTTAAGGAAGAACTGTTCTTAGCTGCCATGTGGGTGCTAGGAATCAAACCCAGGTCCTCTGGAAGAGCAGTTGGCGCTCTTAACTGCTGAGCCGTCTCTCCAGCTCCAACAAATACTCTTTTTTTTTTTTTTTTTGTCTTTTTGAGACAAGGTCTCCCTGGAGCCTCAGGCTGTCCTGGAACTCACTCTGTAGACCAGGCTGGCCTTGAACTCACAAAGATCCGCCTGCCTCTGCCTCCCGAGTGCTAGGATTAAAGGCGTGCGCCACCACGCCCGGCTCCAACAAATACTCTTAATTGAGCTGTATCCACAGTTTTTTTTTCTCATTTTTATTTTGAGACACAATCTTTCTAAACTGTTCAGGCAGGCACTGAACTCATTCTATAGCCCAAGCAGCCTTTAACTTGTAACTGTCCTGTTTGCTAGTTTTATAAAGAAGAGGATTAACAGTTGGAAAGTTACTTTGCTTCCTACAGAGAGAGCCTAGATACTGGAACACAACAACAAAGGCATTTGGTAAGTCCTTTAGAAACAAAGAATCCCAAATTATGCATGATACCGCCCTGTCAGCAGCTGAATAAAATCCTCATGTGATCTGCCTACACTCTGCAGTCTGAGGCATTCTGATCTTGTGAGAAACCGATGCGTATTTACCATTAAAATTATATTCACCTTAAAACTTATAAACCTGGGGCTAGAAAGATGGCTCAGTGAGGTTTGATTCCCAGCACCTCCATGGCGACTAACAACCTTCCATAACTCCAGTTCCAGGGGAATCCAAAGCAGCCTTCTGACTCTGTGGGCATTGCACAACACAGGTGCACTTATACACATGCAGCAATAAACACACACATAAAATAAAAATAATATTTTTTAAAAACTTATAAACTGATTCACAACAAATTTTGCATTAAGTGGTCTGTCCCCACTCCAAATGCAGGTGGGAAGATGGGCAAGCAAAGCAAGATCAAAAGGAAAACTATGTAGTTAGTCCTAATGCTGCAGAACCATTGCCAAGAACACAAAATGTCTAGATGATTCCCATTTACATTTCTTTAGTAGGGCCAGAAATTCCTAATTGAATTTTAACCTTTAATTTTCTTTCATTTTTCACTTATTTTATTCATTTTCTAGGGGATTTTTGTATTTGCCTCCATTTATGTAAGTGCGCCTGTGTTGTGCAATGCCTGTGGAGGCCACAAGAGGGAAT
Organism: Rhizomys pruinosus; assembly: GCA_009823505.1. Lineage (NCBI taxonomy): Eukaryota > Metazoa > Chordata > Mammalia > Rodentia > Spalacidae > Rhizomys > Rhizomys pruinosus. The sequence continues at coordinate 3,776,001 of VZQC01014308.1, forward strand.
CAGATCCCCTGGAACTGGAGTTATGGACAGTAGTTAGCTACCAAGTGGGTGCTGGGAACTGAACCTGGGTCCTCTGAAAGAGCAGCCAGTGCTCTTAACAGCTGAGACATCTCTCCAGCCCCACTTATCATATAACCTTTAAAGAAAAACAAAACACTAGGTGTATGTGTGTGTGGGGGGGGGGAACGGGACTAGGCACACCCCAAATATATTTCAACAGTGAGAAGCTAACAGACAGCTACACAGCCTAAGGAAGAGCAGATCCACCAGACAATATGGACAGGTCTCAAAAATAAGGAACTATGCTGAATGAAAAAAGCCACTGACAAAGATTACATGGAATATTCCATTTACACAATCTCTAAAGTAAGAAATTATAGACCTGTAGACCAGACAAGAAGGCTGCCAGGAGTGAAGCATGGATTCACTTGGGATCTGTATGTGTGATTAAACTACCTAACTACAAGCACATATGCACACATGTGTACAAATTATACTAAATCTAGGGGCTTCGTGGTTATAAGCACTAGCTTCCTTTGCAGATGGCCCCAGTTCAGCTCCCAGCACCCACATGGTGGCTACAAACATCTTTAACTCCAATTCCAGAGTATATGATGCCCCCTTCTGGGCACTGCACAACATAGGTGCACTTCACTTATACACACAGATGAAACACTCATATACATACATGGCCGGGCATGGTGGTGCACATCTGTAATCCCAGCACTTGGGAGGCAGAGGCAGGAGGATCTCTGACTTCCAGGCCAGCCTTGGTCTACATAGTAAGTTCCAGGCCAGCTGGGGCTATAGAGAGACCTCTCTCTAAAAGACAAAAAATAAATAAATAAATACACACAAGCACAGGCACAATATGAGTGAATGAATGATTAAAGATGGTACAACTAAGAGAAGACTGGAAAAGGTAGATGCACGTCTCAGTACTATTTTTGCAGCTTCCTGTTTTTACCGAGAGTTTTTATTGTTTCTTTCTTTTTTTTTTTTTTTTTTTTTTGGTCTTTTTGAGACAGGGTCTCCCTGTAGCTCCAGCTGTCCTGGAACTCACTCTGTAGACCAGGCTGGCTTTGAACTCACAAAGATCTGCCTGCCTCTGCCTCCCAAGTGCTAGGATTGAAGGCGTGCGCCACCATGCCCAGTTTACTGTTTCTTTTTATTGGCATATTTTAATTATACATACTGAGTTTCATGAAGAAACTTTCTTATACATATCTAATGTATTTTGGTCACATTTACCACCCTCATTGCCCTCTCATTTGTTTCCCTCCCAGTAATCTCCGCCTCCTCTTCCCATATAATCTCCCTTGCCTTGGGGGGCAAAGGAAGAGCAAAACCACTAAGTTTAACTAAGGTTACTTACATACAGGAGCGTGGGGAACTTATCAGTGGATATACTGAACAGTGTCCCTCCCTCTGCAACCATTAACTACCTATAGACCTTGAAAGACGGGAGGAAGACTCAAGAGCCTCTCTCCTTTTTTAAGTTTTTTTTTGTGAGGCAGGGTCTCACTCTAGCCCAGGCTGAAATAAAACTTATCCTGTAGCTCAAATTAGCCTCAAACTCACAAGTGATTCTCCTATCTCAGCCTAAGAGCTGGATTACAGGAGTAAGCCACCATGTCCACCTAATTTTTTCAAGTTTTGACATATACAGTATCCTGCTTAAAAGGTCAGAGTCAAGTGAGGCTGGTGAAGCTTGGAATTAGGGGGTCTTGGGGTAGGACAACTAGTAGGTGTTCCATCATATTGAATGTAAAAGGCTGTCTGGCAGTGATGACTGTGGGACTCCACAATGCAAGGCTGGCTGGTGGCAGACTGTTCCACAGCATATCAACTGCTGCCCCACAATCAACGCAGCAACCACAGATCTACGCAGGTCACTTGAGCAGACTGGATCAGGACCACAGAGATAAAAGACAAGCATTGTTGGGTAGAGGTCAACAACAACGGGGAAATCAACACAGACAAGAACTGGAATGTCTAAACAGAATTCCTGAGAAATCTGAATTCCCAACAGACACTGGGAAAACTCTCTCATGTATGTTTTGGGGTTTTTGGGGGGAGGGGGGCACATGTATGTAAACCAGAGGTCTCTTAACAGAACATAGCCCTCCCCAATTCAGCTAGACTGGCTGGCCAGCAAACCCCAAGTCTCCTCCTGTCTCCACCACAGTGGAGCAGGGATCACAGGCACTCACCATTGTGCACAGCTCTTATATGGGTATTGAGGATCTGAACTCAGGTGCTCATGCTTGCACAAGCACTGAACCAACTGAGTCATCTCCCTAGCTCCATAATGAGTGGAGGGTAAAATGAAATAAGAGTTGGGCATGGTGGCACATAACTGTAATTTCAGCAGACAAAGGAAGATCTGGATACTGGATATTCAAGTGTGAAGCCAGCCTGGGATACATGAGACCCAATCTCAAATCAAAAAAATATGATAAAAACCTTTTTATTATTATTAGATGAAATAACCATATGTTGGGTATGAAAAAATACAGTTGTTTCTTTTTAATCCACATATAGAATGAGCAGGTTAAAGCACAAAGAAGTGAAAAGCAGGTAAGAAACCACTGTCCAAAGACAAAAGCCCCAGTACTCACATACAAGGCATTCCATGGGAGGGAGATATACAACCATACAGTATACACTACATGTTCCTAGACCCGATATCAGAAAACCTCAGACTGGCAGGGCCTTGGGAAAAGGTTCCAAGGATGAAACCCTAAAGGCTACAGAAAAAATAAGAAATGGTCTACACAAGGAATGTGATCATGAATATGGACTTCATCTCAGCCAAATCTACATCAGGAAGCAAGGTAACAGTACTACAGGCATTTTGAAAGCACACATCATACATGTGTGATTTAAAGCATAGTGCAACACAGAAAAGCAGCAAGCTGAATGCCATGGAGGGGTATTGCTTTGACTCAGTGCTAGAGTATAGGACTCATCCTGTTCTAAGTAACCATAGGAAGGCAAGCCTTTCATCAAGGGCAGAAGAAAAAGTGGTTTTTTGTGTTTTTTTTTTGTTTTGTTTTTTTCCTGATGGATCCTGGTGCTCACGTTCACAGAGCAAGAGAAGTCTTCAGGAGGAGAAACCAAGGAGAAACAATAGGTGTCATCTGGCTTTGTTACTCATGCATCTATAGTAGTAATCACCTACAGATGACCATTGTCATTAACTGGCTTTTCCCTTTGTTGCATGAAAGTCAACGTATTTTTTAAGCAAAGGAGGAGAAAAAAAGGCATAAAATTACCAGGCCCAGGATGGACTTCGGCATGGTCTTACGTGCCCTGTGCACCCTGACATCGGTACCGGAGGATGTAGGCTTCCTATCCTCTGCATCTGCACTCCCTTCCCCAGGCACAGCAGGCGCTGTGGTTGGTATCTGAGGAAGCGCACTTGGAGTCCTGCCTTTGGTGGCCCCTCCAGGAAGGGTTTTTGCAGCATGGCCAGGAAGTGAGGAGGCCAGAGTGTTGGGAGTCCTCAAGGGCTGCCCCTGCAGGGCTGGCTTATTTAAAAAGTATCCATTGCTGCCAATGACAGAAGTCTGCATGAAGTCGTCAGCTGTGACATGGTTTTGCTTCCCCACTTCTGTGTCTCTTTCTGAAAGCCCATTTTCTGCTACCCGGGATGCTCTGTTGGTACCTTCCTCAGGGCTAGCTTTTGTGCTCTCCTGAGTATGTTTGGCTACATTTGAATGGCTGGGGTCACCACTTTTGTCACAAGACCCATTGGTTTCACCATCTGCAGCCACAGAAGCCTCTCCTGCCTGTTTCTCTGTGGAACCTTCATCAGCAGCCATAGATATATCTGTGAATAGAAAAAAGAACTGTTACTGGCTGCTGGTACCCATCATTTCATACAGCTACCATGACAAATTACAGTTCCTTTGGGTGGCACATTCATCAAGCTATGTACAGACCAGGGTCCAGCTCCATAGTAGGACACTTGCTTAGCATGTACAAGGTCTTGGATTCTATTCCCAGAACACACACACACACACACACACACACACACACTGTATAAAAATCCTTTTATCTCACATACAAACTAACTTAAGTTCAAACAGGTTAAATACAAAGTTATTTTTTAAATTATTTATCTATTTTTATTTTATGTGTATTGCTTGTTGCCTGTATGTATATAAGTGCACCACTTGCATGCAATACCCACGGAGGCCAGAAGAGGCCATCAGATACTCCTAGAGTTACAAATGGTTTTTAGCCACCATGTGACTGATGGAAACCAAACCCTGGTCCTCTGCAAGAGCAGCCAGTGCTCTTAACTGCTGAGCTGTCTTTCCAGCCCCTGGAACATCATTTTTAAACTGCTAATGGGAAAAACTACTGATATTTTTTTTTTTTCTGTATGTGTATGAATGTACTGTCTGCATGCAGGTCTATGCATCCTTGTCGTGCAATGCCGCGGAGGTCAGAAGAGGGTCTCAGATTCCCCTGGAACTGGAGTTCTCCTGGAATTGGAGTTTCAGACGGCTCTCGGCTGCCATGTGGGTGCTGGGGATCGAACCTGGGTCCTCTGTAAGAGCGGTCGGCGCTCTTAACCGCTAGGCCATCTCTCCAGCCCGATTTAGCATTTTATACCCAGCATGACATCCTTCCAATATGCTAGTCAGACAACAATGGCTGAGATTAATCACTGGGCTGGTTAGTTTTAACTATCAACTTGATGCAACCTAAAATCACCTATTCTTTAAGATTCTCTTTCCAGGGCTAGAGAGATGGCCTAGCAGTTAAGAGCGCCAACCGCTCTTACAGAGGACCCAGGTTCGATCCCCAGCACCCACATGGCGGCCGAGAACCATCTGAAACTCCAATTCCAGGAGAATTCCAGTTCCAGGGGAATCCAACACCCTCTTCTGACCTCCGCAGCATTGCACGACACGGGTGCACATACCTGCATGCAGACATTACATTCATACACATACAGAAATAAAAAAATAAAAAATAAAAAGATTCTCTTTCCAGATCAGGTTGGCCTACTGGTCTGTCTGTGTGGAATTATCTTGATTTTTAATTGATATGAGAAGACTCAGACCATCATGGACAGCACCATTCCATGGATTGGGCCCTGGACTATGTAAGAGTAGATAGGTGGCTGAGCAACAAGCAAACAGGAAGGATGACTGAATTATTTCTCTCTGCTCTTGACTATGGATGTGATGTGACTAGATGCTTGAATTCCTGCCTTGACTTATTCAGAATAATGGTCTATAACCTAGAATTCTAAATCAAATAATCCCTTCTCCTCTCTTTTTTTTTTAATTTATTTTCGGTATGTGTATCAATGTACTGTCTGCATGCAGGTTTGTGCACCCGTGTCGTGCAATGCCGCGGAGGTCAGAAGAGGGTCTCGGATTCCCCTGGAACTGGAGTTCTCCTGGAATTGGAGTTTCAGACGGCTCTCGGCCGCCATGTGGGTGCTGGGGATCGAACCCGGGTCCTCTGTAAGAGCGGTCGGCGCTCTTAACCGCCAGGCCATCTCTCCAGCCCCCCCTTCTCCTCTCTTAAGTTCCTTTCTCTTCAAAGTATTTTATCAGAAAAGAAACCAAGAAAAGGGTGTCGTGATGCATGTCTTTAATCCCAGCACTTGGGAGGCAGAGGCAGAGGTAGGTGGATCTCTGTGAATTCAAAACCAGCCTGGTCTACATAGCAAGATCCAGGCCAGCTGGGGCTGCAAGGAGACCCCATTTCAAAAAAGATGAAAAAATAAAAATAAAGATAAATCGAAACAATCACCCACAAAAAAACCAAGACTGACACTATACAGAAGTTCACTACTGTACAGACAAGTTTAATGGGAAGACATGAGAAAATCGAATCATGTATCTTAAGCAAAAGTTTGAATGGTTACTGACTAAACAGATCAGAATGAGAAAATCCAATCCTGTATCTTAAGCAAAAGTTTTAATGGTTACGGACTAAACAGATCAGATTTCATGCAAAGGGACATTACTAGGAGGTAAAGGAAGACAGTCATGGTAATAAGTGAGTAACTTCATCATAAAGATATAATACCCCTGTTGGGCGTGGTGGCGCACGCCTTTAATCCTAGCACTTGGGAGGCAGAGGCGGGTGGATCTTTGTGAGTTCAAGGCCAGCCTGGTCTACAGAGTAAGTTCCAGGACAGCTGGGGCTACAGGGAGACCCTGTCTCGAAAAGACCAAAAAAACAAAAACAAAAACAAAAACAAAGAAAATGGCAAGTGAGAGAAAGTAAGGATATGGAAAGTAAGAGGACTCATGAACTTTTGATGGGAATGCAAGGTAATAACTGCTGTGGAAAGAGTCTTGGACTCTCGGAGAAGAGGCCTTGTCCCAGAGGTCATGATTAGGTAGAGCACGAATATAAAAAAGATAACGTGGCACATCCTTCTGGCACTCAATATCATATGTGTCTCAGGAGAGTGTCCAGGTGAGTGAGAGGGGAAAAGCCTACAGTAGAGAACAAAGAGAGAATGGCAAGAAAAAATAAACGAAAGGCCTGGTCTCAAAAGGTCTCCCAAACAGGAGGCATCTATGGGTAGAGAGGTGGTTGATAAAGCAGGGAGCCACAAAGGAGAATAAAGTCATCATGGCATACCAGGAATAAGAGAATTAAAGAAGCCAGATGACTGAGGCCTTTATAGGCACCGAGAAATCATCCAGGGTAAGGGCAGAATCTAGACAAGGCCACAGGCCAGAGAAGCAGAAACATCACAAAGGTCCAGGGAGGAGCCAGGCGTGGTGGCGCAAGCCTTTAATCCTAGCACTCGGGAGGCAGAGGCAGGTGGATCTTTTTGAGTTCAAGGCCAGCCTGGTCTACAGAGTGAGTTCCAAGACAGCTGGGGCTACAGGGAGACCCTGTCTCGAAAAGACCAAAAAAAAAAGGAAAAAAAAAAAAACAAAGGTCCAGGGAGACAAATGGTACAAGGCTCTGCAGGTATGTCTTCTTAACATATCCCTAGGTCACACAAAGATATGAGTCCACTTTTTTTTTTTACACTTATTTTTACTATTTTATGTGTGGGGGTAGGATGGGTGGATGTGTCTGCTGTCTGTGTCAATGTGATCAAAAGCCCTGTTTATGCCTGAAGAGACCAGATGAGTGTTGGATCCCTTGAAGCTGGAGTTATAGGCAGGTGTGAGCCACCAGACAAGGGTGCTAGGAACCAAACTCCAGTCCTCTGGAAAAGCAGCAAGTGCTCTTAACCATTAAGTCATCTCTCTAGTCTCAGAGATTTCCCAAGACCAGCTGAAGCAAGCGCAGGTGCCAGGGCGTGCCCACAGCCGCCGCCCCCCCCCACCTTACGAAGGCATCTGAAGGAGGCAAGCAAAGCAAACCTTCAACACAGTGAAGAGGCATGTAGGACTCACATTGGAATACAGGCAAGGAGAAGCTCAATCCCGCATCAAGCTCTACCAACCCTATGGAAGATTCCTACAGTGGGATCCCCCTGGGGATGGCACAGGACACAGATATCAGAAACACAATTGGGAACACATTTAAAGAACTACAAGATTATAAAGAGCAAATCAAAGAACTAAGAAAAGAAAATGAAGAACTCAAGAAGGACCTAGAGACAGAGAATGACAAACTCCGGAAGGAACTGGAAACACTGAAAAGATCCCATGCTGAAAAAGATAAGGAGACCAACCAGCAAAGCAAAGAGCTACAGGAAGAGATTGAGAAGCTCCAAAAAGAAGTAGAAATACTAAAGAAATCAGAAGAGGAAATGAAAAAGGAAATCAAACACTCATCCAATCAAGAGGAAAGGAATGGAAAAAGCCTCAGAAGCAGAATGGAGGAAGCAGAACAAAGAATATCAGACCTGGAAGATAACACAGAACAACTAAAAACCTCAAGGAAAGATTATGAAAAATTTAAAAATACACAAAAGTGGAACAACCAGGAACTGTGGGACACTATGAAAAGATCAAACCTCCACATCATAGGAATAGAGGAAGGAGAAGAATCCCAAGAGAATGGTATTGATCAGATCTTCAACAGAATAATAGATGAAAACTTCCCCAAACTAAAAAAGGACAAACCAATACCAATACAAGAAGCACATAGAACTCCAAACAGACAAGATCAGAAAAGAAATTCTCCACGCCACATCATAGTTAAAATGCTAGACACCCAAAACAAAGACAAAATCCTTAAAGCCACAAGAGAAAAACAACAAGTGACCTATAAGGGGAAACCTATCAGAATTACAACTGACTTCTCAATGCAAACTATGAAAGCAAGAAGAACCTGGAGCAAAGCATTCCCAGTGTTAAGGGACAATAGATGCCAACCCAGGTTACTATACCCAGCAAAAATGTCAATTATAGTTGAAGGAGAGAGAAAAACCTTCCATGACATAAACAAGTTGAAAGAATACATGTCCGGAAAACCAACCCTTCAGAGAATACTTGAAGCAATTCAAAGAACAGAAGAAAGGAGCAACCAACCCCAGGCACCTAGAAGGAGAAATCAATAAAAGCATAACTGCAGAAGTAGAAACCTAAATCAAAACCACAGATGGATAATAAGGCAAAAGGAAGCAACACAAACCTATCAGTCATAACCTTAAATATTAATGGACTAAATTCCCCAATCAAAAGACATAGACTGGGAGACTGGATTAGGAAACAGAATCCATCGATATGCTGTCTACAAGAAACACATCTTACCTTCAAGGACAGGCACCACCTTAAAGTGAAGGGATGGAAAAAAATATTCCAAGCAAATGGTACCAAAAAGAAAGCAGGTGTTGCTATTTTAATATCGGATAAAATAGACTTCAAAGTAAAAGAAATCAGAAGAGACAAAGAAGGCCATTACATTTTCATCAAAGGAACAATCCACCAAGAAGATTTCACAATTATGAATATATATGCCCCAAATTCTGGTGCACCAAACTTTATAAAGACAATTCTCCAGGACCACAAGTCACAGACTAACCCCAGCACACTCATAGTGGGAGATTTCAATACCCCACTGAGTCCTTTGGATAGGTCAACAGGACAAAAAATAAACAGAGAGACATCTGAACTGAACGATATGATACACCAAATGGACCTCATAGACCTCTACCGAACATTCCATCCTAATACCAGAGAATACACTTTCTACTCAGCACCCCACGGAACATTCTCCAAAATCGACCACATCCTGGGACACAGAAGAAACCTCTACAAATACAAAAAGATTGAAATAATTTCATGCATCCTGTCAGACCACAGTGCAATGAAGCTCAACATCAACACCAGGACAAGCCCTCCTGCCTACAAGAACACATGGAGACTAAACAACACACTCTTGAATAATGAATGGGTCAAGGAAGAGATAAAGAAAGAAATAAAAACATTCCTGGAACTGAATGACAATGACAATACAACACAACAAAACTTATGGGATACCTTAAAAGCAGTCCTAAGAGGGAAATTTATAGCCCTGGGTGCCTACATTAGAAAAACAGAAAGAGCACAAGTGAATGATCTAACACTACAGCTAAAAGCACTTGAGAGGCAACAACAGATGAACCCTAAACGCAACAGACAGGAAGAAATAACAAAAATCAGAGCAGAAATCAATGAAATAGAAACAAAGAAAACAATACAAAAAATCAATGAAGCCAAAAGTTGGTTCTTTGAAAGAATAAACAAGATAGACAGACCTCTAGCCCAGTTAACCAAAAGAAAGAAGGAACAACTCCAAATCAATACAATCTGTGATGAAAAGGGAAATATCACAACAGACAAGGAAAAGATCCAGAAAATCATATGGGAATACTTCAAGAACCTATACTCTACCAACTTTGAAAACCTAGAAGAAATGGATGAATATCTGAAATCCTGGGAATCACCAAAGCTCAACCAAGAAGAGATAGACAGCTTAAACAGACCCATAATACATGAAGAAATTGAAGATATAAGAAACCTCCCAACTAAAAAAATTCCAGGCCCAGACGGTTTCAAGGCAGAATTCTATAAAACATTTCAAAAAGACCTACAACCATTATTACTGAAACTGTTTAAAAGGATACAATCAGAGGGAATTCTCCCAAATTCCTTCTATGAAGCCAGCATCACTCTATTACCATCTCTCTAGTCTCATGTATCCACTACTTACAGAATAGGCCAGCTCTTTAAATCCACCACACACTGCCACCTCATCATCCCCTCAACCCCCTGAAAACATCTGCTACATCTTACAAGTTTCTATTTTGCCTTGATCAGAATCATATATAAATGGAATCACATAGCAGGTGTCCATTTAGTTCTGACTTTTCATTTGTCAAAACACATACTTCATGCTGTTGCATGAATCCGTTTTTTTTTTTTAATTTTATTTACTTTTGAATGTGTATGAGTGTACTGTCTGCATGTAGGTTTGTGCACCCATGTCGTACAATGCCTCGGAGGTCAGAGGAGGGTCTCAGATTCCCCTGGAACTGGAGTTCTCCTGGAATTGGAGTTACAGACGGTTCTTAGCCGCCATGTGCGTGCTGGGGATCGAACCTGGGTCCCCTGCAAGAGCAGTCAGTGCTCTTAACCGCTAGGCTATCTCTTCAGCCCCGGAATCACAGTTTTTCTAATATCCTACTGTGTGTATGTATCACAGTTGTTTATACAGTGTGTTTTCAGATAAGGCTTGGCTAGTAGTTTCCAATGCTATTAATAAAGATGCTACAGCCGGGTGTGGTGGCACATGCGTTTAATCTAGCACTTGGGAGGCAGAGGCAGGCGGATCTTTGTGAATTCAAGGCCAGCCTGGTCTACAGAGTGAGTTCCAGGACAGCTGGAGCTAAAGGGAGACCCTGTCTTGAAAACACCAAAAAATAAAAAAATAAAAAGATAAATAAATGCTATAAACATTAATTTTTCCCCTTTTCATTTTATTTTTTTAATTTTATTTTTTATGTGTATGAATGTACTGTCTGCCTGTAGGTCTGTGCACCCGTGTCCTGCAATGCCCAGGAGGTCAGAAGAGGGTCTCCAATTCCCCTGGAACTTGAGTTAAAGACAGTTCTTGGGGCTGGAGAGATGGCCTAGCGGTTAAGAGCGCCGATCACTCTTACAGAGGACCCGGGTTCGAGCCCCAGCACCTACATGGTGGCCGAGAACCATCTGAAACTCCAATTCCAGGAGAACTCCAGTTCCAGGGGAATCCGATACTCTCTTCTGACCTCCGTAGCATTGCACAACACGGGTGCACAAATTTGCCTGCAGACAGTACATTCTTACACATACAGAAATAAATTTTTAAAAAATTAATTAAAAAAATTAAAGAAAAGATAGTTCTTAGCCGCCATGTGGGCTCTGGGGATCAAACCTCGGTCCTCTGCAAGAGCAGTCGACGCTCTTAACCGCTAGGCCATCTCTCCAGCCCCTTATTTATTTTTTTATGTGTATGAATGTACTGTCTGCATGTAGGTTTGTGCACCCGTGTAGTCCAAAGCCACGGAGGTCAGAAGAGGGTGTTGGAGTCCCCTGGAACTGGAGAGGAAGATGGTTCTCAGCTGCCATGTGGGTGCTGGGGACCGAACCCCGGTCCTCTGGAAGAACAGTTGGTGCACTTAACCCCTAGGCCATCTCTCTAGCCCTCTTTTTTCATTTTCTGGCTGCACATTAAGACAAGGACACACAAGGATTTGCTTTTCATAGTGTTTTTTATTTTCTTTTCTAAGCAGATCTTTTGCATGTGTTTCTCTGTGTATGCATTCACATGTGTCTATTCACAAATAGGAGAGGTTAGAAATTATACTGTAACCCTAGGTAAACCCAAGGACTGGAACAGAAAACAGGAAGAGCAGGTGCAGCAGTTCCCACTCTGTGCTGTGAATTGGTCTTACCTTCCCTCAGCAGCTCAGTTTTCATGCAGCAATCCTGCTTGTTCTCTCCCTTGGCTGGAACTGCCTGCTGGGAGAGGAGAAAATGAAAGCCATCAACCTGGATATACCAGGGGCATCTTCAAAACAAATCAGTTATAAAACTTGCCACAGATGTCCAGATTGGGTTATTAGCCCAGCACAGTCACCTCTAAGAGAGCTACCATTCAGAAAGGAGTCCACAGGAAAAAGTATGCCTACTCTGCCAATTCTGGACAATGCTCCTAAGAATATGTTCATATCCTATTTACACAGCTAGAAATCTGAAATGCTTTGCTCTATTACAAAAATGCTATAATTAACTTTGAAATGCATTCTGTTAACTTCTAAGTATTACAAATGCCCAACATTCACAAAAAAAGTTACAGAAATTGGTAAAATAAGAAAATTCAAAGACACTTAAATCACTAAATATTTGAGCTTAACTGTCTACCAAGTGGAGGATACATTATGATTCCAAGGCCTTGAAACAATGTTCTAAAACAAAATCCTACATACCTCCCAAAGCTTTAAGCTCCCAAAACTTTCAGCTCCTAGAATCTAAAGGCATGACTCCCATCATACTTCTGATATGTCCTCCAAAGGCACCATAAAGCTTTCTCAGAACATCTCCATTGAACATTCAGCAGGGTCATGCTTTACCCTATCAAAGTTGATAACCCCCCACAACTTCCCTAATGCATCTTTAATGCTTCCCAAATGCTATTAGCACATCTTGAAAAGACCTGGTATCTTCATTGTACCCACCCCAGCAACACCGGCTACATCTACAGAAAGGTATGATCACAGTCCCTCTTTCTCCTGTCAATCACAGAAAAGTCCCCTAATCCTTCCTGAAGGATCCATAAGTGGTTTTCAGGATAGTCTCAGGACTCAAAGACCAGATTTTTTAGGTGTTTGCACATAAACCAGAAGAGATGTCCTATTGGCACTCCCTGCTTCTGGCTCTAGCCTGCAGGGAACCCAATGGATGCTTAAAGCCATCTTTGACAATCACTTAGACTAAAAGTCAACCAGGACCACTGAGCACATACAAAGTCCCAGACACATTGAAAATCTCAGAGGATATATAAATCCTGTCCCACACCTATGAAGTTCAAAAGAGTTAAGAGACCAGACCAACTAAATGTGGTTTTATATCTTCAAAGTCTTGTTAACAGTAGTGACAGTGATGACAGAGGAAAACATGACACACAAATCTTTGAGGCAAAACCACCTGTGGAGTTTTGTGGGGTTGTTTGTTTAAAAAAAAGTTCACAAACTCTGTGTAATGGCTAATACTGATTGTCAACTTCACCATATCTAAAATCTCCAGAAGACAAGCCTCTGGGCACATCTGTGACAGATTTTCTAGATTAGGTTAGTTGAAGTGGTATGATGGTTAACTTTGTCAATTTGACACAACCTAGAATCACCTGGGAAGAGTCTCTATGAAGGACTGGGTACACTGTGTTGGCCTGTGGGGATGCCTGCTGGGGATTGTCTAATTAAGACTTAATTTAAAAAAAAAGACTTAATTAAAGTTAACTGATGTAGGAAGACCCAGCCCACTGTGGGTTAAGTGAGTTAAGAAATGAAGCTAAGCCGGGCCTGGTGGCTCACACCTTTAATCCTAGTACTTGGGAGGTAGAGGCAGGTGGATCGTGAGTTCAAGGCCAGCCTGGTCTACAGAGCGAGTTCCAGGACAGCTGGGGCTACAGCTAGACCCTGTCTTGAAAAGACCAAAAAAAAAAAAAAGAAACTAAGCTAAGTGTAAGTGAGCATGTTTGCATTGTTTCTCTCTACTCTTGACTTGGATGTGATGTAACTAGCTGCTTCCTGCTGCCTTGGCTTCCCCACATTAGTGGACTCTAACCTAGAACTATGAGTTAAAATAAAGCTTTTCTCCCCCAGATTTGGTTTTTGACTGGGTATTTTATGACAGCAATAGACATAAAACCAGAACAGGTTGGAAAAAGTCCTAGCACTGGAAACACATGGTACACTAACATACAACCAGGCAAAAATCTTTCTAAAAGATGTTTTTAATTGCTGGGCGTGATAGTGGTGTACATCTTTAATCCCACCACTCAGGAGGAAGAGGTAGGCAGACCTTTTTGAGTTCAAGGCCAGCCTGGTCTACAAAATGAGTTCAGAGGCCAAGAGTGCACTGGAGCCCCCAGAACTAGTTTCAGACAGCTGTTAGCCACCATGTAGGTGCTGGGAACCTACTCCAGATCCTCTGGGAAAGCAAACAGTGCTCTTAACTGCTGAGCCATCTCCCTAGCCCCCAAATAAATTATTTATTTATTTATTTATTTATTTATTTTTATGTGTATGAGTGTACTGTCTGCATGTAGGCTGGTGTACCTGTGTTGTACAATGCTGCGGAGGTCAGAAGAGGGCGTCAGAATCCCCTAGAACTGGAGTTAAAGACGGTTCTTAGCCACCATGTGGGTGCTGGGAATTAAACCCGGGTCCTCTGCAAGAGCAGTCGGTGCTCTTAACCACTGAGCCATCTCTCCAGCCCTATAAAAATTTTTTAAATAATAATAAAATAAAGGAAACATGTATGTGGCATTTTACCTGAATTTCCTTTATCGATAATAAAAAAGCATTACTTTTCATTTAGAAGTAGTCATTTGTTCTGTGCTAATCTGATAGGAAATGACTGTGCAAAAAAATATACTTTGTTATAATTGCATTAACCCCCCCCAAAAAAAGTTAACCCTAATTTTACAACTGATTTTAGATTTTATTTACAATTTATAAAATAGATTATTATGGGGCTGGAGAGAAGGCTCAGCAGTTAAGAGCACTGACTGCTCTTGCAGAGGACCTGGGTTCAATTCCCAGCACCCAGATGGCGGCTAAGAACTGTCTTTAGTGCCGGGCATGGTGGTGCGTGCCCTTAATCCCAGCACTTGGGATGCAGAGGCAGGTGGATCTCTGTGTGTTCAAGGCCAGCCTGGATTACAGAGTGAGTTCCAGGCCAGCTGGGACTAAAGGGAGACCCTGTCTCAAAAAAATAAATAAAATAAAATAAAATAAAAAATATTAGAATCCATTGAACTGTACACTCCCAATGGTGAATTTTAGAATAGGACATTTTAAAAAATTGATTATTATGGAGGGTATGATGATGCACATCTTCAATCCCAGCACTTAGGAGGCAGAGACAGGTGGATCTCTGTGAGTTCAGGGCCACCTGGTCTACATAGCAAGTTTTCCAGGACAGCCAGAAAGACCCTGTCTCAAAAAGACAAAGACAAAAAAAAAAAAATCTGAGGGGCTACAGAGATGGCTCAGCAGTCCAGAGCACTGGCTGCTCCTGCAGAGGACCTGAGTTTGATTCCCAGCAGCAACATGGTGGCTAACAACTATAACTCCAGTTCCAAGGGAATCCAATGCCCTCTTCTGACTTCCACGGGCATTGCACAACATGGGTGCACTTACATACAAGGAGGCAAAACACTCGTACACAAAATAAAAATAAAGTATTTAAAAGAATAAGGCTGAGGAAGAGAAATATACAAACTCAGATACTGTCCCTTGAAAGATTCCTAAACTTCAAATAAAGACAAATAAGCCGGGCGTGGTGGCACACGCCTTTAATCCTAGCACTTGGGAGGCAGAGGCAGGCAGATCTTTGTGAGTTCAAGGCCAGCCTGGTCTACAGAGCAAATTCCAGGACAGCTGGGGCTACAAGGGAGACCCTGTCTCGAAAAGACAAAAAAAAAAAAAAAAAAAAAAAAAAAAAAAAAAAAAAAAAAACCAAGATACATACGGGGTAATCTGCACTAAAATTGTTTAAAGACAAACCCATGAACACATTAATACCTAAACAACTTTTTTAAGAGAATCTATACATAGCTAGCCTCAAACTGGCAATCTAATTGCCTCAACCTCTCAAGACTAGACTTACAAGTATGTCCAATCATGTCTGATTTAACATCATACAGGGAATTTTTTTTTACCAAAAAATTTTTTTGCTTCTGTGCATGAAAGGGGAGGGAGGGAACACAATGCATGTTGTCATCACAACTTATAGGAATGGTTTTCTTTCCACCATGTGAGTCCCAGGTCATCAGGCTTTGGTGGCGACCTTCTTAACCTGCTGAGTCATCTCATCAGCTGTAACTTATTTATTTTTGCATTTTATATGGATGTGCACATGCAAATAGCAGAGCACACATGTGGAAACTAGAGGACTACTGGCAAGAGTTGGTTCTCTCCTCCATCATGTCCAGAGTTGAGTCTTCAAGATTGGGGACAAGTATCTTTATCTGCTGAGTCATCCCACAGGCCCCTGGTTAAACCTTTAACAAGCCCTCATGCATCACTTTCACAGGACTGCATTCTTTCCTGAGCTCTTTAATACTTTGTCAATGTCCTGGAACTCACTATGAAGACTTGACTGGCCTTGATCTAACAAGAGATCCACCTGCCTCTGCCTCCAAAGTGCTGGGTTTTAAAGCATTAACCAGTACTCTTGGCACATTTAGCACATTTTAAAGTTTTACTCTATTTGATTTCCTGATACATGATGAAGGAGAAAGTATGTCCAAATCCTGTTACATATTCTGTCAATTTATTCTCCAGTGTAAACTGACACGGAGATTTTGTTTGTTTTTGAGATAGGGTCTCCCTGTAGGCCCAGCTAGCATGGAACTCACTATATAGACCAGGCTGGCCATAAACTCCCAGAGATCCGCCAACCTCTGCCTCCAGAGTACTGGGATTAAAGGCATGCACCACCACACTCAGTGAGATCTTTTTTTTTTTCCTTTTTTTAAATATGTGTGTGTTTTCTTGCATGTATGTAAGTATACCATGTGTATAATGGCTAAGGAGGTCAAAAAAGGGCATCAGCTCCCTGGAACTGGAGTTACACATGATTGTTAGTTATGCAGGTGCTGGGAGCTAAACCCAGATCCTCTGCAATAACAGCCAATGCCCTTAATGGCTCCAGTCCAACACTGAGGTCTTCCTACTGGTTAAGTTTTGCCATGGTAATTATACTTCTGTCAACAATGAGCCCACAAATAATTTGATAAATTCTAATGAAATTATCTTCCTACAGAGGGCTTTCTTAGTCTTCACTCATAGAACTTGTCTTACTGTATACTTTTTCAGATACAACTTGGGAAAATTTTAACATTATCCAGCACATTTTCACTGACCAAATACAAAAGGTAATGGGTCGCCAAAGGCACTACCATATTGACTGTCACCAGGTTTACCATCTTCTGGGAAATTATTTTATGATCCTAAAGACACATGTGACAATGGGCAGTACCACAATTACATTCCTATCTGCTACATGCTGCTACATTATTGAACATTGATGTTCAATAAAGTCGAAGTTGCCACAGAAGACATTTCCAGCCTGGATCAATATGGTTCTATATGAGTTCACTTCTGAGTTATAAGCTAGGACTCTCTCTTAAAGGGATTTTCTTTTTTTTTTTTTATTTTCAATTTAGCATACTCTACCAACTTCTCTTGTGTGCATTTTCATACATTTAACAAGGTCTGACAAGTAAAAAAAGGCTTTATTTACCACAATCACTGCTGCACTTATACAGTCTCTTTCCTGTGAGTTTTGCTTTGTACATTGAACACAGACTTTGTGGTGAATGTTTTTCCACATTCATTGTACTGATAAGGCTCCTTCCCATGTGAGTTCTCTCATGGATAATGCCGTATTTATGTGAGTAGGATTTTCCACACTCAGTACATACAAAGGGAGTGCTTCCTATATGACCCCTCTCATGTTGTATGAGGCAGATCTTCTGGATGAGGCTTTAACCACATTCGCTGCATTCATAGGTATTCTCCCATGTGAGTTTGCTAGTGTGTGTGTGTGTGTGTGTGTGTGTGTGTGTGTGTATACATATCACAAGTGCACTTTGATGAGAAGGCTTTCCCACATTCATGACTTCTCTCCTGCATGAGTTCCCTGATGTATGGAGTACATTTCACAGTGAAGCCTTTTCCACATTAGTTTCAAATGTAGGATTTTCCCCCAGAATGAGATCGCTGATGAACAATCTTTACAGTAAAGCCTCTTTCACATCCATTGCAAACATAGGACTTCTCTCTAGTATGAGTCCACTGGTGTACAAGATAGGGCTTCATGGTGAAGCCTTTCCCACATCCTCTGCATACGTAGTTTCTCCCCCGTATGAGTTGTCTACAGTAAAAGATTGCTCTTCAAGCTGAAGCCTTTTCCATATTCACTGTACTCATAGTGGACAGAAATCTTGTGATTTCTGTCCACTATGAGTACACTGATGAACTAAACAGCACTTCATTGTAAAGCCCTTCCCATACTGGCTGCATACATAGTATTTCTCTCGCCCCCTTCTAATCTCACTGAGAATATATGCTTTGTCTCTTGTATGAGTTTTCTGATTCTTAGGGAATAGGACACTTCTGGACAGTTTCTCACACTGACCACTCAAAGGCTTCCTTCATGTATGAAAGTTCTCATGGTTAATGAAGGTTTTCTCACCTTCAATGTGTGCAAGATGCTAGACCTTGGGATTTACTTTCTGAGAGTTTAATATCAGTACACATTTGTTTTTACCATGTAAGTGGGATTTCTCATCTCTATTAAATTCAACAGTGACATCTATTTCCTGTCTTTATTCCTATTAATTAAGTTTGATACTGAAATTTTTCTTTCCAATTCAAACATATATTTTGGGTTTTGCTCTGATCAATGTTTCTAATGCATTCTGTTCAATGCACTTGTGCATACTCTGAGAAATCTTTGGTTCTGAGAGTACACCTGCATATTCCTCTTATGTTTCTTTAGTCCTGGACGAGTTCTAGTCTGGATTTTATCTTCTATTATCCGAGGTTCCTTTTCATGGTCCAACTTGAAGAGTGCCTCTAATTTGATATCTTGATACCCAGATTATTGTAGTTCTCCAGCATCACATCCTGGTAAAGTCCTTCTGAACACGGTTCAGGAGCTGAGAGTCCTCCCAGGTGAACGCCACAGCCACATCCTCTAGGGTCACTGACTCCAAAATCTCCTGAAGATCATTTTCTTCTCTATCCAAGAAATGGTCACTAGCATAGAGTGTGCTTTTTTTTTAGGGTGTACATTTTTTTATTTCTTCTACATTGTCATAAAAATCTTGGTGTCCCAGGCTGGAGAGATGGCCTAGCGGTTAAGATCTCCGACTGAGGCCGGGTGTGGTGGTGCACGCCTTTAATCCTAGCACTTGGGAGGCAGAGGCAGGCGGATCTTTGTGAGTTCAAGGCCAGCCTGGTCTACAGAATGAGTTCCAGGACAGCTGGAGCTACAGGGAGACCCTGTCTTGAAAAGACCAAAAAAAAAAAAAAAAGATCACCGACTGCTCTTGCAGAGGATCGGGGTTCCATCCCCAGCACCCACATGGCAGCTGAGAACCGTCCTTAACTCCAGTTCCAGGGGAATCCAACACCTTCTTCTGACCTCGCAGCATTGCACGACACAGGTGCACAGACCTACATGCAGACAGTACATTCATACACATACGGAAAAAAAAAATCTTAGTGTCCTGGGCATGGTGGTACACACCTTTAATCTCTGAAAGCAGAGAAGCAGGTGGATCTCTGTGAGTTCAAGGCCAGCCTGTTCTACATAGTGAGTTCCAGGCCAGCTTGGGCTACAGGGAGACATTATCTCAAAAAGCCAAAAAAAAAAAACCCCAACTTGGTGTCTAGTTAAACTTGTTCTTCAAGAACAGAAAGTTCCTCCTTTTCCCTGTTTTGTTTTCCTTGATTCTTCTTGCTTCTGGAGAGGCAGCAACTGTGGGCTGTTTCAGAGCCATGCCATACACAGGACTGCCACTCAGAAATTTTACAGACAGGGAAGAAAGAACCAATGGAACACATTCAGCTCTAAACTGGGTGGAACGCTGGCCTTTGGTGTGCTGCAAAGAAAGACAACTACACCCCCAGCTACCAGTGAGCCTGACAGCAAAATGGGGCCTTAGACTGTACAGGGAGGGCTTCAGGCAGGTAAAAGGACCCCATCCAACTTCATCTTGGACTTTAGAATATCCCTCCCCTAGCTGCTTTACCTTGGAAAAACTCAGAAGCTTTGGCACTCCTCCCAAGGTTGGCTGTCACAAAGAGGAGACATCTGATCGAGCTGTCCACTGACAAAAACATGGCATTCTATAATCTGCCTCCTCAACAGTCTGTATACAGAAGACAAGAACTATGAGGCACTTTACAGCAACTCTAGTAAAACATCTTGAAGAGTGGTTCCCTCAAGCAGTCATTTTATTTCTTTGTCAAATCCTAAATTTTCCACAATACAAATAAATTTTATCAGCTAACTAATAATGTTCTTTTTTTCCTCATTACAAACAATGAAAAAAACTTGAGAAGTCTGTTTGATGTGTGTGAAGGGAAGTCCCTACCTTTTACTTCCCCAATTCATGGTGGCGATTACTCTTTGAATAAAAATATGAATGAACAGGAGGCAGAGGCAGGCGGATCTTTGAGAGTTCAAGGCCAGCCTGGTCTACAGAGTGAGTTCCAGGACAGCTGGGGCTACAGGGAGACCCTGTCTCGAAAAGACCAAAAAAAAAAAAAAGAAAAAAAAAAAAACCAACTGTTAAGAATCAGACTGTTGGGGCTAAGAGCACCAAATGCTCTTGCAGAGGACCGGGGTTCGATTCCCGGCACCCACATGGCGGCTAAGAACCGTCTTTGACTCCATTTCCAGGGGAATCCGACGCCCTCTTCTGACCTCCACGGCATTGCACGACACAGGTGCACAAACCTACACACAGACAGTACACTCATACACATAAAAATAATAATAAAATAAAAAAGAATCAGACTATTAAAAGCCGGGTGTGGTGGTGCACGCCTTTAATCCTAGCACTTGGGAGGCAGAGCAGGCGGATCTCTGTGAGTTCAAGGCCAGCCTGGTCTACAGAGTGAGTTCCAGAACAGCCAGAAAAGAAAAAGAAAAAAAAAAGACAAGATCGTTTAAGCTGGGCGTGGTGGCACACGACTTTAATCCTAGGACTTGGGAGGCAGAGGGAGGCAGATCTCTGAGTTCAAGGCCAGCCTAGTCTACAGAGTGAGTTCCAGGACAGCCAGAACTACAGGGAGACCCTGTCTCAAAAAGATTAAAAAAAAAAAGAATCAGACCATTAGTGGATGTGGTGGTGCATACCTTTAATCCCAGCTCTGGGGAGGCAGAGGCAGGCGGATCTCTGTGGGTTCAATGTCAGCCTGATCTATATAGAGAGCTCCAGTCCAGCTGGGGCTACAGGGAGGCCATCTCCCCAAAAAAACAAAAACAAAAATGAAAAAGAATCAGAATCAGGCTTTTTATTCAGGTATAACCATAATGTGCCTTAGAAATGCTGCAGCAGCAGCATCCTGAAATCTTCTGCTCATTCTCCAGGAAGCTGTGCTGTAATTAGTGTGACAAGACCAGCTGAGCTTGGCTGTTTGTAAAAATACACATAAATAGCAAGAGGGAAAGAATGCCCTCTTGACATATTCATTTGACCTACGATGTACAAGGTTCCAACCGAAATGAAGAATTTCTCATTATTGCATCAAGGTTTTTACACAAAAAGTATCTGTGCTGGAGAGCTTCAGTTATCTACATGACATATCCAGGAAAAGGGAACCTCAACTTGGTAGTTTCCTCAATCAGAATGGCCTATGGGCATGTCTGTGAACCATTTTCTAGAGTATTGATGTAGAGGGCAAAGCCCACTGTGGGTGGTGCCACCTATGGGCAGGTGATCCTGGGTTATATAAGAAGGCAGGCTAAGGAGCTAGGGAGACTCGGCAGTTTGTTAAGAGCACTGGCTGCTCTTGCAGAGGACCAGGGTTTGATTCCCAGCACCCACATGGCAGGTAGCAAATGTGTGTAACTCCATTTCCAGGGGATCTGATACCCTCTTCTGACTTCCGTGGACACTACATAATATGGCGCACTTACAAACATGCAGCCAGGCATGCCCCCTGCCTCATATACAAAGTAAATAAATGTAGCTGGGCGTGGTGGCGCACGCCTTTAATCCTAGCACTTGGGAGGCAGAGGCTGGCGGATCTTTGTGAGTTCAAGGCCAGCCTGGTCTACAGAGTGAGTTCCAGGACAGCTGGGGCTTCAGGGAGACCCTGTCTCAAAAAGACCAAAAAAATAAAAATAAAAATAAATAAGTAAATAAATGTAAAAGAAGGAAGGGAAGCCTGGGCTTGGTTGCCTGCTTTCAACCGCAGGTGGCCAGAGGCAGATGCAGGCAGATCTCCACATAGTGACTTCTAGGAGGTTGGATCTGGGTATAGCCAAAATCCCAATAAGATTACCTCTGCAGACAATTATCCAATCATATCGCAGCTTCTGTTTGGAAGCCAGGGCTGCAAAAGGGAGGGGGCTGTAGATGGTATCCTAACCTTCCCAGGAGGCAGAAAAGCCTTAGATTCCTGCCACCCAGAGTCACTGTGCTGCCCCTTGCTGCTAGATTCAGAGACCTGCCATCAGTTTCTGTTCCTGGCTGAAAGATGTCATGTTTTCCTTAAGAAGTGTTTGAGGGCTCCTCCTTGGCAAGCCCAAACAACCATCAGTCCTGCCCTTGTGCTCCACACTGGGGTCTTCCCTTCCCATGGTCACCAAATGAGATCCAGTGAATACCACGTCCTGTCCTGACCTTCCTGTTCTGGTCTCCATGATACAGCCTGGGTAGTCTAGCAGTGGCAGTCTATATTCTGAAGAGGCTAAAACCCTAGTAGTTTCTCAGTCCACAGGTTGGATGTCTCAGTAGTCCCCATCTGGCACTGAAGGTATGGAGGATTCTTGGAGAGACATGAGTCTTCGGTCCATATTGAAAGGTTGAAAAGCTGTGTCTCATGTCTTTGAAGGATAGCAAAAGCAGTCGCAGCTACAGGATGACTACACTTGCCAGTAAGAATTGAAGACAACTGACTGAAATAGTGAACTTCTGCTCAAAACAGTCAACTTCCTCATGGAGAATATTGAGAAAGACTAAGAGATGAAAAGCATGTTTGGCAGAATGCATGAGGTCTGGCGGGGTGGGGGAATGGGCGGGAACACGGGTCTAGATTTGTTAAAAAAATAAAAATAAATTTATGTGAAAAAAATAAATAAATATTAAAAAAAAAAGAATTGAAGACATTTTTTTTTTTTAACTTTTAGTCTTTTTACTAAGATCTCAAGTTATACCTGAAGTACAATTTCTTGGGCCTTACTAATTATTTATTTCTGGTTATACTTTCCTTTTGGATGTTTAGGGACAAACAGTCCAGATTAACCAAGGTTTTTGTTTTCTCAAGGTCAGTTGAGGATCTGGTCCTCAGGGGTCACTCGGGTTTTGGGGGGAGGGAGCCCCTGGCTCCTTTTGGCTTTTCATTTACTAGTTCTATCCACTCCAGGACAAAGTCAGGTCTTCTTAGACCAGGCTTCCCTTTTTTGAAGAATGAGGAGACTTTCCTCTTGTAGACTGGACACTGGCTGAAGTCCCATTGGTAGATCTCCAGGACTTCCCTGCACAGGAGAACTGGTGACTCTCATTTGCAGGACATTTTGGGAGATGCCCCCATGCATAGTCCCCTGGGACTTGGTTGATCTCTGAGGGCAAGGAACAAAGTTATCCCTTAAGTCTCTCAGCCAAAATGATATGGGCATTGAGTATGGTCGTTAAGCATCCAGAAAGGCTGGGTTGCACCAGCCTGATACTTTTAACTACTGTATAATATTTTGGAGAAGGTTTGGACAGAGGCTCAGGCAGCCTCGTAATACTGAGAGGCACTCCCATAAAATAGTGTGGTTGAACACAATGTCATGGAAAAAAAAAATGTAGCCTATATACTCAGACACATAAAATTTGTTTGTTTGTTTTTTAATGAAAGCAGGCTAAGCACAGGCCAGAAGTAAAGCAGTAAGCAGCATTCCTCTGTGGTCCATGCTTCAGTTCTTACCTCCAGGTTCCTGCCCAGAGTTCTTGCCTGGCTTCCCTCAATGATGAACTGTGACTGGAACGTAAGCCAAATAAACTCTTTCTTCCCCAGGTTGTTTTTATCACACCAATGGAAAGTAACTAAGACAGCATTCATACATATGATCCTAAAATAAAATCCTTAAAGTCACTGAAACTTCACAGAAGTATGGGGGAGAGGGGCCAAGTACTCAGTGAGTAGTGAGCAGGTAACCAGCATACCTATAAGGAATGAGGATATTCTCAAAGACACTTGTACCCCTCACAATGGCTATTTGGATTATTCAAACAAAGCATGTCAAAAAATTGGAATTTCCCAAGAATCCCATACTGGGAAAAGGAAAAGGCTTGAAGTCTAGTGTTAGCCAGAGGAAGAACTTGTCCCTCCAGAAACAGGAAATGGTCATACAGTGCCTTCCTTGCAGGAAAGACAGCAGCCACAACAAGAAAAGGTCAATGACAGACAGAACCATGGACGCCTTGACCTGAACTGCTTCATTATTCTTATCCATGACCTTCTATCTAAACTCTACTCTGATGTTAGGACCCCAGATCACTGGATCTCTCTCTCTCTGTCTGTCCCTCTTCCCAATGTGGCCACATTGAATATTTTTCTACTTTTCACTACTAATGTGGCTCATAAATTGCCTTACAGAGATCGGTGACCAAATCTTGCTTGTTAGGGCTGCCAGGGGTACGAGGTTCTGACCCTAACTCTGGTAACAGATACAAAACTAGGTTGGTCCATAGGGCTGGAGAGATGGCTCTACAGTGAAGAGTACTGATTGCTCTTGTCAAAGACCTGAGTTTGGTTCCCCAGACCATTATGGTAGCCAATAACCATCCAGAGGAAATCCAATTTCAGAAATTCTGCTCCCTCTTCTGGTTCACTTAAAATGAATGCAGACGCCAGGTATGGTGGCGCACGCCTTTAATCCTAGCACTTGGGAGGCAGAGGCTGGCGGATCTTTGTGAGTTCAAGGCCAGCCTGGTCTACAGAGTGAGTTCCAGGACAGCTGGGGCTACAAGGAGACCCTGTCTCGAAAAGACCAAAAAAAAAAATAAATAGGGGCTGGAGGGATGGCCTAGCGGTTAAGAGCGCCGACCGCTCTTGCAGAGGACCCGGGTTCGATCCCCAGCACCCACATGGCGGCTGAGAACCGTCTGNTATTGCTTTGACTCAGTGCTAGAGTATAGGACTCATCCTGTTCTAAGTAACCATAGGAAGGCAAGCCTTTCATCAAGGGCAGAAGAAAAGTGGGTTTTTGTGTTTTTTTTTTTGTTTTGTTTGTTTTCTGATTGGGCTCCTGTTTCTCCCGTTCACAGAGCAAGAGAAGTCTTCAGGAGGAGAAACCAAGGAGAAACAATAGGTGTCATCTGGCTTTGTTACTCATGCATCTATAGTAGTAATCACCTACAGATGACCATTGTCATTAACTGGCTTTTCCCTTTGTTGCATGAAAGTCAACGTATTTTTTAAGCAAAGGAGGAGAAAAAAAGGCATAAAATTACCAGGCCCAGGATGGACTTCGGCATGGTCTTACGTGCCCTGTGCACCCTGACATCGGTACCGGAGGATGTAGGCTTCCTATCCTCTGCATCTGCACTCCCTTCCCCAGGCACAGCAGGCGCTGTGGTTGGTATCTGAGGAAGCGCACTTGGAGTCCTGCCTTTGGTGGCCCCTCCAGGAAGGGTTTTTGCAGCATGGCCAGGAAGTGAGGAGGCCAGAGTGTTGGGAGTCCTCAAGGGCTGCCCCTGCAGGGCTGGCTTATTTAAAAAGTATCCATTGCTGCCAATGACAGAAGTCTGCATGAAGTCGTCAGCTGTGACATGGTTTTGCTTCCCCACTTCTGTGTCTCTTTCTGAAAGCCCATTTTCTGCTACCCGGGATGCTCTGTTGGTACCTTCCTCAGGGCTAGCTTTTGTGCTCTCCTGAGTATGTTTGGCTACATTTGAATGGCTGGGGTCACCACTTTTGTCACAAGACCCATTGGTTTCACCATCTGCAGCCACAGAAGCCTCTCCTGCCTGTTTCTCTGTGGAACCTTCATCAGCAGCCATAGATATATCTGTGAATAGAAAAAAGAACTGTTACTGGCTGCTGGTACCCATCATTTCATACAGCTACCATGACAAATTACAGTTCCTTTGGGTGGCACATTCATCAAGCTATGTACAGACCAGGGTCCAGCTCCATAGTAGGACACTTGCTTAGCATGTAACGGTCCTTTGGATTCTATTCCCAGAACACACAAACACAACACTACACACCACACACACACGTATTAAAAAAATCCGTTTTATCTCACATACAAACTAACTTAATTTCAAACAGGTTAATTACAACGTTATTTTTTAAATTATTTTCATCTATTTTCTATTTATGTGTATTTGCTTGTTTGCCTGTATGTATGTAATATACGTGCGCCCATGTCATTCAATACCCACGGAGGCCAGAGAGGCCATCCCGATTACTCCTAAGCGTTACTAATGGTTTTAAGCCACCATGTGACGATGGAAACCAAAACCCTGGTCCTCTGCAAGACGGCAGCCAGTGCTCTTAATGCTGAGCTGTCTTTCCAGCCCCTGGAACATCATTTTTAAACTGCTAATGGGAAAAACTACTGATATTTTTTTTTTTTCTGTATGTGTATGAACTTTGTTACTGTCTGCATGCATGTCTATGCATCCTTGTCGTGCAATGCCGCGGAGTCAGAAGAGGGGGTCTCAAGATTCCCCTGGAACTGGAGTTCTCCCCGGGAATTGGAGTTTCAGACGGCTATCGGCTGGCCATGTGGGGTGCTGGGGATTCGAACCTGGGCCTCTGTAAGATCGAGGCGGCGCTCTTAACCGCTAGGGCTCTCTCCAGCCCGATTTAGCATTTTATACCCAGCATGACATCCTTCCAATATGCTAGTCAGACAACAATGGCTGAGATTTAATCACTGGGGCTGTTTAGTTTTTATTGTTAACTTGATGCAACCTAAAATCACCTATTCTTTAAGATTCTCTTTCCAGGGCTAGAGAGATAGCCCCTAGCCGTAAGAGCGTGCCAACCGCTTCCTACAGAGGGACCCAGGTTCGGATACCCAGCACCCAAATGGCGGCTGAGAACCATCTGAACCTCCAATTCCAGGAGAATTCAATTCCAGGGGACTCCAAACACCCTCTTCTGACTCCGCAGCATTGCACGACCGGGGTGCACATACCCGCATGCAGACATTACATTCATACACATACAGAAAATCAAAAAAATAAAAAAAAAAAGATTCTCTTTCCAGATCAGGTTGGCCTACTGGTCTGTCTGTGTGGAATTATCTTGATTTTTAATTGATATGAGAAGACTCAGACCATCATGGACAGCACCATTCCATGGATTGGGCCCTGGACTATGTAAGAGTAGATAGGTGGCTGAGCAACAAGCAAACAGGAAGGATGACGAATTATTTCTCTCTTGCTCTTGACTATGGATATGATATGACTAGAGTTGCTTAATTCTTCCTGCCTTGACTTATTCAGAATAATGGTCTATAACCTAGAATTCTAAATCAACTACTCCCTTCCCTCTCTTTTTTTTTTTTAATTTATTTTCGGTATTATCGTGTATCAATGTACTTGTCTGCTGCAGGTTTGTGCACCCGTGTCGTGGCAATGCCGCCGGAGGTCAGAAGAGGGTCTCGGATTCCCTGGAAAACTGGAAGTTCTCCTGGAATTGGAGTTTCAGACGGCTCTCGGCAGCCATTGTGGGTGCTGGGGATCGACCAGGTCCTCTGAAAGAGCGGTCGTCGGCTCTCTAACCGTTAGGCCATCTCTCCGCCCCCCCTTCTCTCTTCTTAAGTTCCTTTCTCTTCAAAGTATTTTATCAGAAAAGAAACCAAGAAAAGGGTGTCGTGATGCATGTCTTTACTCCAGCACTTGGGAGGCAAGAGGCAGAGGTAGGTGGATCTCTGTGAATTCCAAAACCAGCCTGGTTCTACAATAGCAAGATCCAGGCCAGCCAATGCTGGGGGCTGCAAGAGACCCCATTTCAAAAAGATGAAAATAAAAAACTACACAATAAAGATAAATCGAAACAATCACCCACAAAAAAACCAAGACTGACACTATACAGAAGTTCACTACTGTACAGACAAGTTTAATGGGAAGACATGAGAAAATCGAATCATGTATCTTAAGCAAAAGTTTGAATGGTTACTGACTAAACAGATCAGAATGAGAAAATCCAATCCTGTATCTTAAGCAAAAGTTTTAATGGTTACGGACTAAACAGATCAGATTTCATGCAAAGGGACATTACTAGGAGGTAAAGGAAGACATTATTGCGTAATAAGCTGAGTAACTTCATTCATAAATATAAAGCTTACCCCTGTTGGGCGTGGGTGTCGCACGCCTTTAATCCTATCACTTGGAGGCAGAAGGCGGGTGGATCTTTGTGAGTTTCAAGCCAGCCTGGTCTACAGAGTAAGTTCCAGGACAGCTGGGGTACAGGGAGAACCCTGTCTCGAAAGACCAAAAACAAAAACAAAAACAAAAACAAAAACAAAGAAAATGGCAAGTGAGAGAAAGTAAGGATATGGAAAGTAAGAGGACTCATGAACTTTTGATGGGAATGCAAGGTAATAACTGCTGTGGAAAGAGTCTTGGACTCTCGGAGAAGAGGCCTTGTCCCAGAGGTCATGATTAGGTAGAGCACGAATATAAAAAAGATAACGTGGCACATCCTTCTGGCACTCAATATCATATGTGTCTCAGGAGAGTGTCCAGGTGAGTGAGAGGGGAAAAGCCTACAGTAGAGAACAAAGAGAGAATGGCAAGAAAAAAAATAAACGACAGGCCTGGTCTCAAAGTGTCTCCCCAAACAGGAGGCATCTATGGGTAGAGAGGTGGTTGATAAAGCAGGGAGCCACAAAGGAGAATAAAGTCATCATGGCGTACCAGGAATAAGAGAATTAAAGAAGCCAGATGACTGAGGCCTTTATAGGCACCGAGAAATCATCCAGGGTAAGGGCAGCCAGAAGAACAGATCTAGACCGGCCACAGGCCAGAGAAGCCGAAAACCTACAAAGGGTCCAGGGAGGGCCAGGCGTGGTGGCGCAACTTTAAATCCTAGCATCGGGGGCAGAGGCAGGTGGATCTTTTTGAGTTTCACGGCCATCCTGGTCTACAGAGTGAGTTCCAAGGGACAGCTGGGCTACAGGGGAGACCTTGTCTCGAAAAAGACCAAAAAAAAAAGAAAAAAAAAAAAACAAAGGTCCCGGGAGACAAATGGTACAAGGCTCTGCAGGTATGTCTTCTTAACATATCCCTAGGTCACACAAAGATATATGGTCCCCACCTTTTTTTTTTACACTTATTTTACTATTTTATGTGTGGGGGTAGGATGGGTGGATGTGTCTGCTGTCTGTGTCAATGTGATCAAAAGCCCTGTTTATGCCTGAAGAGACCAGATGAGTGTTGGATCCCTTGAAGCTGGAGTTATAGGCAGGTGTGGGCCACCAGGCCAAGGGTGCTAGGACCAACTCCAGTTTCCTTGGAAAAGCAGCAAGTGCTCTTAACCATTAAGTCATCTATCTAGTCTCAGAGATCTCCCAAGACCAGCGGAAGCGCAGGTGCCAGGGCGTGCCCACAGCCGCCGCCCCCCCCCCACTTACGAAGGCATCTGAATGAGGCAAACAAAGCAAAGCAAGCCTTCAAAAAAGCAAGCCTTCGACACAGAAAAGAGGCATTTGGGACTCACATTGGAATACAGGCAGGAGAAGCCCATATGCCAAGATCACGAAGAAGCTTTACCAACCCTATGGAAAGATCTGCAGTGGGATCCCCCTGGGATGGCACAGGGGACACAGAATATCAGAAACACCATGGGAAACACAATTTTAAAGAACTACAAGATTATAACGAACAAATCAAAGAACTAAGCAAAGAAAATGAAGAACTTCAAGACGGCCTAGAGACAGGAATGACAAACCCCGGAAGGAACTGGAAACACCCTGTGCAAATATACCATGCTGAAAAGATAAGGAGGGCCCAACCAGCAACGCAAAGAGCTACAGGAAGAGCTTGATGAACTCAAAAAGGAAGTAGAAATACTAAAGAAAATCAGAAGAGGAAATGAAAACGGGAAATCAAAACAATCATCCATCAAGAGGAAAGGAATGGAAAAAGCCTCAGAAAAAGCAAGCACAATGGAGGAAGCAAGAATAAAGAATATCAGACCGGAAGATAACACAGAACAACTTAAAACCCCAAGGAAAGATTATGGACAAGTTTAAAAAATACACCAAAGTGGACCAAACAGGGAACTGTGGGACACTATAAAAGATAAACTCTGCATCATAGGAATAGAGGAAGGAGAAGACTCCCAGGAAAATGGTATTGAACAGATAGATCTTCAACAGAATAATAGTTGAAAAAACTTCCCCACTAAAAAAAAGACAAACCAATCCAATACAAGAAGCACATTAGAACACCTCCAAACAGACCAATTCAGAAAAGAAATTCTCCATGCCACATTCATAGTTAACATGATAGACACCCAAAAAAAGACAAATCCTTTAAAACGCCACAAGAAAAAAAACAAGTGACTGTAAGGGGAAACTTATAAGAATTACAACTGACTTCTCAATGCAAACTATGAAAGCCAGAGAGCCTGGAGCACCGCATTCCCCGTGTTAAGGGACAATAGATGTCAAACCGATTACTATACCCAGCAAAAATGTCGATTATAATTAGAAGGAGAGAGAAAAACTTCCATGACATAAAAAAATTGAAAAGCATACATGTCCGGGAAAACCAACCCTCAGAGAATACTTGAAGCCAATTCAAAGCACAGAAGAAGGAGCAACCATCCCCAGGGCACCTAGCACGAGAAATCAATAAAAGCCTAACTGCAAAAGTAGAACCTTAACCCAAACCACCATGGCTAACAAGGCACAAAGGAGCAACACCAAAGGGACTACTTCCCCCAATCAAAAGACCGAACTGGGAGATGATTGGATTAGGAAACGGAATCCTTCGATATGCTGTCTACAAGAACAAACATCTTCCCTTTCAATGACAGGCACCACCTTAAATGAAAGGATGGAAAAAAAATATTCAGAAATGGTACCAAAAAAAGCAGGTGTTGCATTTTAATATCAGACAAAATAGACTTCAAAAGTAAAAGAAATCAGACGAGACAAGAAGGCCATTACATTTTTATCAAAGGAACAATCACAAGAAGACTTCACAATTATGAATTTATATGCACCAAACTCTGGTGCACCAAGACAATTCTCCAGGCCCACAAGTCCCACACCCTTAAACCCCAGTACACTCATAGTAGGTGACTTCAATACCCCCACTCTCATCAATAGACAGGTCAACCAGAAAAAAAAAAAAAAAAACAGAGAGACATCTGAATGAATTTATATGATACCCCAAATGGACCTCATAGCCCCTCTACCGAATAATTCCACCCTAATACCAAGGAATACACTTTCTACTCAGCACCCCACGGAAAATTCTCAAAATCGACCACATACTGGGAACAGAAGAAACCTCCCACAAATACAAAAAGATGATATCCTTTCTTTTTTTTTTTTTTTTTTTTTTTGGTCTTTTTTGCGACAGGGTCTCCCTGTGCTCTGGCTGTCCTGAACTCACTTTGTAGACCAGGCTGGCCTCAAAATCACAGAGATAGAGTGCCTCTGCCTCCCAAGTGTAGGATTAAAGGTGTAAGCCACCACGCCCGGCATTTATTATTTTCTGTACGTGTACAAGTATTGTCTGGCATGCAAGTTTGGTGCACCCGTGGTCGTGCAATGCCGCGGATGTCAGAAAAGGAGGTTATCGGATTTCCCCTTGAACTGTAGTTCTCCTGGAGGCATTGGAGTTTCGCCGGTTCTCGGCCGCTGCCATGTGGTGCTTGGGATCGAACCCAGGTCCTCTGTAAGAGCGGTTGGCACTCTTAACCGCTAGGCCATCTCTCCAGCCCCAGATTCATACTAATTTCAGGCATTCTATCAGACCACAGTGCCAAATAAAGCTCAACATTCACACACCAGGATAAGGCCCTACTCGAGAACAAGGAACACATGGGGTGACGTAAAACAACACACTCTTGACTAATGGAATGGGTCAAGGAAGAGATAAAGAAAAGAAATAAAAGGCAGTCCGGGAACTGAATGACAATTACAATATAACACAACAAAAACCTATTTGGATACCTTAAAAGCAGTCCTAAGAGGGAAGTTTATAGCCTGGGTGCCCACATTAGAAAAACCCGGAAAGAGCACAATTGTATGATCTAACACTACAGCTAAAAGCACTTGGAGGCAACAACAAACAGATGAACCCTAAATGCAAACAGACAGGACGAAATAACAAAAATCAGAGCTCAGACAATCAAGAAATAGAAACAAATGAAAGAATAAACAATACAAAAAAAAAAAAATCAATGAATCCCAAAGTTGGTTCTTTGAAAGAATTAACAAGATTAGCACAGACCTCTACCTCAGTTAACCAAAAGAAAGAAGGAACAACTCCAAATCAATACCACCCGTGATGAAAAGGGAAACAATATCACCAAAACAGACAAGGAAAAGATCAGAAAATCATATGGGAATACTTTTTTTTTTTTTTAAATAAATAAATTTTAAACCTAAAGAAATGGATGAATATCTGAAATCCTGGGAATCACCAAAGTCAACCAAGAAGAGATAGACCAGCCTTAAACAGACCCAAAATACCTGAAGAAATTGAAGATATAAGAAACCTCCCAACTAAAAAAAAAAAAAAAAAAAAAAAAAAAAAAAAAAAAAAAAAAAAAAAAAAGAATTCTATAAAACATTTCAAAAAGACCTACAACCATTATTACTGAAACTGTTTAAAAGGCTACAATCAGAGGGAATTTCCCAAATCCTTCTATGAAGCCCACATCACTCTAGCTTACCATCTCTCTAGTCTCCATGTATCCCACTACTTACAGAATAGGCCAGCTCTTTAAATCCACCACACACTGCCACCTCATCATCCCCTCAACCCCCTGAAAACATCTGCTACATCTTACAAGTTTCTATTTTGCCTTGATTTCCCAGCCTCATAATATAAATGGAATCACATAGCAGGTGTCCATTTAGTTCTGACTTTTCATTTGTCAAAACACATACTTCTGCTGTTGCATGAATCGTTTTTTTTTTTAATTTTATTACTTTTGAATGGTTGGCGTGTACTATCTGCATGATAGGTTTGTGCACCCATGTCGTACCAATGCCCGGAGGTCAGAGGAGGGTCTCCGATTCCCTGGAACTGGAGTTCTCCTGAATTGGAGTTACAGCGGTTCTTAGCCGCCATGTGCGTGCTGGGATCGACCCTGGGTCCCCTGCAAGAGCAGTCAGTGCTCTTACACGCTAGGCCATCTCTTCAGCACCCGGGAATCACCAGTTTTTCTAAATATCCTATGTGTGTATGTATCACAGTTGTTTATACAGTGTGTTTTCAGATAAGGCTTGGGGGCTAGTCGTTCCATGCTATTAATAACTAGCTACAGCGGTTTGGTGGCACATGCGTTTAATCTAGCACTTGGGAGGCAGGAGGCAGGCGGGATTCTTTTTGAATTCAAGGCAAGCCTGGTCTACAGAGTGAGTTCCAGGACAGCTGGAGCTTAAAGGGAGACCCCTGTCTTGAACACACCAAAAAATAACAAAATAAATCAAGCTAAAAAATGCTATAAAAATTAATTTTTCCCCTTTTCATTTTATTTTTTTACTTTTATTTTTATGTGTATGAATGTACGTCTGCCTGTAGGTCTGGCACCAGTTGTCCGCAATGCCCCAGGAGGTCAGGAGAGGGTCCCCAATTCCCCTGAACTTGAGTAAGGACAGTTCTTGGGGCTGCGAGATGGCCTAGCGTTAATTTAAGAGCGCCGATCCCTCTTACAGAGGACCCGGGTTCGCGCCCAGCACCTACATGGTGGCCGAGAACCATTCTGAAACTCCAATTCCAGGAGAACTCCATTTCCAGGGGAATCCGATACTCTTTTCTGACCTCCGTAGCATTGCCCACAACACGGGTGCACAAATTTGCCTGCAGACAGTACATTCTTACACATTACAGAAATAAATTTTACAAAATACATTAAAAAATTAACGAAAATATAGGTTCTTAGCCGCCATGTGGCTCGGGATCAAACCTCGGTCCTCTGCAAGCAGTCGCGCTCTTAACCGCTTAGGCCATCTCTCCAGCCCTTATTTATTTTTTTCTGTTTATGAATGTATGTCTGCATGTAGGTTGTTGCACCGTGTAGTCCAAAGCCAAGGAGGTCAGAAGAGCGGTTTGGAGTTACCCCTGGAACTTGAGAGGACATGGTTCTCAGCTGCCATGTGGGTGCGGGGGACCGAACCCCGGTCTCTGGAAGAACAGTTGGTGCACTTAACCCTAGGCCATCTCTCTAGCCCTCTTTTTTCATTTTCTGGCTGCACATTAAGACAAGGACACACAAGGATTTGCTTTTCATTAGTGCTTTTTATATTTGCCTTTCTAAGCAGATTTCTTTTTGCATGGTTTCTCTGTGTATGCATCACATGTGTCCTATCTCACAAATAGGAGGAGGCTTAGCAACTTATACTGTAACCTAGGTTCAAACCACAAGGACTGGAACAGAAAACAGGAAGAGCAGGTGCAGCAGTTCCCACTCTGTGCTGTGAATTGGTCTTACCTTCCCTCAGCAGCTCAGTTTTCATGCAGCAATCCTGCTTGTTCTCTCCCTTGGCTGGAACTGCCTGCTGGGAGAGGAGAAAATGAAAGCCATCAACCTGGATATACCAGGGGCATCTTCAAAACAAATCAGTTATAAAACTTGCCACAGATGTCCAGATTGGGTTATTAGCCCAGCACAGTCACCTCTAAGAGAGCTACCATTCAGAAAGGAGTCCACAGGAAAAAGTATGCCTACTCTGCCAATTCTGGACAATGCTCCTAAGAATATGTTCATATCCTATTTACACAGCTAGAAATCTGAAATGCTTTGCTCTATTACAAAAATGCTATAATTAACTTTGAAATGCATTCTGTTAACTTCTAAGTATTACAAATGCCCAACATTCACAAAAAAGTTACAGGAAATGGGTTTAAAAAAGAAAGGAAATTCAAAGACATTAAATCACTAAATATTTGAGCTTAACTGTCTACCAAGTGGAGGATACATTATGATTCCAAGGCCTTGAAACAATGTTCTAAAACAAAATCCTACATACCTCCCAAAGCTTTAAGCTCCCAAAACTTTCAGCTCCTAGAATCTAAAGGCATGACTCCCATCATACTTCTGATATGTCCTCCAAAGGCACCATAAAGCTTTCTCAGAACATCTCCATTGAACATTCAGCAGGGTCATGCTTTACCCTATCAAAGTTGATAACCCCCCACAACTTCCCTAATGCATCTTTAATGCTTCCCAAATGCTATTAGCACATCTTGAAAAGACCTGGTATCTTCATTGTACCCACCCCAGCAACACCGGCTACATCTACAGAAAGGTATGATCACAGTCCCTCTTTCTCCTGTCAATCACAGAAAAGTCCCCTAATCCTTCCTGAAGGATCCATAAGTGGTTTTCAGGATAGTCTCAGGACTCAAAGACCAGATTTTTTAGGTGTTTGCACATAAACCAGAAGAGATGTCCTATTGGCACTCCCTGCTTCTGGCTCTAGCCTGCAGGGAACCCAATGGATGCCTAAAGCCATCTTTGACAATCACTTAGACTAAAAGTCAACCAGGACCACTGAGCACATACAAAGTCCCAGACACATTGAAAATCTCAGAGGATATATAAATCCTGTCCCACACCTATGAAGTTCAAAAGAGTTAAGAGACCAGACCAACTAAATGTGGTTTTATATCTTCAAAGTCTTGTTAACAGTAGTGACAGTGATGACAGAGGAAAACATGACACACAAATCTTTGAGGCAAAACCAACCTGTGGAGTTTGTGGGGTTGTTTTGTTTAAAAAAAAAGTTCACAAACTCTGTGTAATGGCTAATACTGATTGTCAACTTCACCATATCTAAAATCTCCAGAAGACAAGCCTCTGGGCACATTCTGTGACCGATTTTCTTAGATAGGTTAGTTGAAAGTGGTATGGATGTTTAGCTTTGCCAACTTGATACAACTTAGATCACCTGGGAAGAGTCTCCATTAAGGACTGGGTACACTGTGTTGGCCTGTGGGGATGCCTGCTGGGGATTGTCTAATTAAGACTCTAATTAAAAAAAAAAAAAGACTTAATTAAAGTTAACTGATGTAGGAAGCCCAGCCTTGGTTAAAGTGAGTTAAGAAATAAGCTAAGCCGGGCTGGTGGGCTCACACCTTTTGATCCCAGCATTTGGGAGTAGAGGCAGGTGGATGTTGAGGGTCAGGCATGCTGGTCTACAAGCGAGTTCCAGGACGCTGGGGCTACAGTCGACCCTGTCTTGAAAAGACCAAAAAAAAAAAAGAAACTAAGCTAAGTGTAAGTGAGCATGTTTGCATTGTTTCTCTCTACTCTTGACTTGGATGTGATGTAACTAGCTGCTTCCTGCTGCCTTGGCTTCCCCACATTAGTGGACTCTAACCTAGAACTATGAGTTAAAATAAAGCTTTTCTCCCCCAGATTTGGTTTTTGACTGGGTATTTTATGAACAGCAATAGACATAAAACCAGAACAGGTTGGAAAAAGTCCTAGCACTGGAAACACATGGTACACTAACATACAACCAGGCAAAAATCTTTCTAAAAGATGTTTTTAATTGCTGGGCGTGATAGTTGGTGTACATCTTTAATCCCACCACTTCAGGAGGAAAAGAGGTAGGCAGAGACCTTTTCTGAGTCAAGGGCCCGCCTGGTCTACAAACTGGTTCTAGGCCAGCTGGTGCCTGAGCCCCCAGGAATATTTTGCAGACGCTTGTTAGCCACCATGTAGTGCTGGGGGGGAACCTCTCCAGCTCCTCTGGAAAGCAAAACAGTGCTCTTAACTGCTGAGCCCACTCCCTCTAGCCCCCAAATAAATTATTTTTATTTATTTATTTATTTACTTATTTTATGTGTATGAGTGTATGTCTGCATGTAGCTGGTGTAACTGTGTTTTACAATGCTGCGGGGTCAGAAGAGGGCGTCAGAATCCCCTAGATGAGTTAAAAGACGGTTCTTAGCCACCATGTGGGTGCTGGGAATTAACCCCGGGTCTCTCCTCTGCAAGAGCATCGGTGCTCTTAAACCCTGCGCCCATCTCTCCAGCCTTATACAATTTTTTTAAATAAATAATTAAAATAAAGGACTACATTGTATGTTTTTTTTTTTTTTTTTTTTTGTTTTTTTTTTTTTTTTTTTTTTTTTTGTTTTTTTTTTTCTGGCATTTTACCTGAATTTTCCTTATCGCTAATAAAAAAAAGCATTACTTTTCATTTAGAAGTAGTCATTTGTTCTGTGCTAATCTGATAGGAAATGACTGTGCAAAAAAATATACTTTGTTATAATTGCATTAACCCCCCCAAAATAAAGTTAACCCTTAATTTTACAACTGATTTTAGATTTTATTTACAATTTATAAAATAGATTATTATTGGGAACTGGAGAGGAAGGCTCAGCAGTCCGTTAAGAGCACTGGACTGCCTTGCAGAGGACCTGGTTCAATTCCCAGCACCCAGATTGGCAGCTGGCTTACTACGGAAATGTCTTTAGTGCCGGGCATGGTGGTGCGTGCCCTTAATCCCAGACTTGGGATGCAAGAGGCGGTGGATCTCTGTGTGTTCAAGCCCGCCTGGATTACAGAGTGAGTTCCAGCCAGCTGGGACAAGGGAGACCCTGGTCTCAAAAAAATAACTTAAAACTAAAATAAAATAAAAAATATTAGAATCCATTGAACTGTACACTCCCAATGGTGAATTTTAGAATAGGACATTTTAAAAAATTGATTATATGGAGGGTATGATGATGCACATCTTCAAATTCCCAGCACTTAGGAGGCAGAGGGACAGGTGGATTCTCTGTGAGTTCAGGCCACCTGGTCTAGTGAGTTCCACACCAGCTGGGGCACAGGGGACCTTGTCTCAAAAAAGGCCAAAGACAAAAAAAAAAAAAATCTGCGGGGCTACAGCGATGCTCAGCAGTCCAGGCACTGGCTGCTCTGCGAGGAACCTGAGTTTGATTCCCATGCCCAAACATTTTTGGCTAACAATATCACTCCAGTTTCCAAGGGAATCCAATGCCCTCTTCTGACATTCCACGGGCATTGCCCATAACATGGGTGCACTTACATACCAAGGAGGCCAAAAAAACTCGTAACAAAATAAACATAATAGGTATAAACGGAATAAGGACTGAGGAAGAGGAAATTACAAACTCCGATACTGTCCCTTGAAAGATTCCTAAACTTCAAATAAAGACAAATAAGCCGGGCGTGGTGCACAAGCCTAATCCTAGCACTTGGGATGGCAGAGGCAGGAAGTATCTTTGTGAGTTCAGCCAGCCTGGTCTACAGAGCAAATCCAGGACAGCTGGGGCTAAAGGGAGACCTTGTCTCGAAAAGGAAAAAAAAAAAAAAAAAAAAAAAAAAAAAAAAAAAAAAAAACGACAAAATAAAATAAAATATATATTTTTTTTTTTTTTTTGTGGCACATGCCTTTAGTCATAGTACTCAGGAGGCAGAGGCAGGTGGATCTTGTGCGTTCAAGGCAAGACGGGTCTCCAGCAGTGAGTTCCGCGACAGCTGGGGCTACATGGAGACCCTGTCTGAAAGGACCAAACAAAAAAAAAAAAAAAAAAACCAAAGATACCTACGGGGTTAATCTTCACTAAAAAATCTGTTTACAGACAACAAACCCATGAACACATTAATACCTAAACAACTTTTTTAAGAGAATCTATACATAGAGCTAGCCTCAAAACTGCAATTAATGCTCAAGCCTCTCAAGCTAGTACTTACAAGTATGTCCCACTCATGGTCTGATTTACACATCATACAGGAATTTTTTTTTACCAAAACATTTTTGCTTCTGTGCCCTTTGAACGGGGGGCCGGAGGCGAAAAACACAATGCTGTTGTCATCACAACTTATAGGACTGGTTTTCTTCCACCATGTGAGTCCCAGGTCATCAGGCTTTTGTGGGACCTTTCTTAACCGTCTGAGTCATCTCATCAAGCTGTTAAACTTATTTATTTTTGCATTTATATGGATGTGCACATCAAATAGCAGAGCACACATGTGGAAACTAGAGGACTACTGGCAAGAGTTGTTCTCTCCTCCATCATGTCAGAGTTGAGTCTTCAAGATTGGGGACAAGTATCTTATCTGCTGAGTCATCCCACAGGCCCCTGGTTAAACCTTTAACAAGCCCTCATGCATCACTTTCACAGGACTGCATTCTTTCCTGAGCTCTTTAATACTTTGCTGTCCTGGAACTCCACTATGTAAGTACTTGACTGGCCTCGTACTCACAAAGATGA
Organism: Rhizomys pruinosus; assembly: GCA_009823505.1. Classification (NCBI taxonomy): domain Eukaryota; kingdom Metazoa; phylum Chordata; class Mammalia; order Rodentia; family Spalacidae; genus Rhizomys; species Rhizomys pruinosus. Next base: position 3,815,328 of record VZQC01014308.1, read on the forward strand.
TCCACCTGCCTCTGCCTCCAAAGTTGCTGGGATTAAAGATGTGAACAGTACTCTTGGCACATTTAGCACATTTTAAAGTTTTACTCTATTTGATTTCCTGATACATGATGAAGGAGAAAGTATGTCCAAATCCTGTTACATATTCTGTCAATTTATTCTCCAGTGTAAACTGACACGGAGATTTTGTTTGTTTTTGAGATAGGGTCTCCCTGCTAGCCCAGCTCGCATGGAAATCTCACTATATAGACCAGGCTGTCCATAAAAACTCCAGAGGATCCGCCCAAACCTCTGCCTCCAGAGTTACTGGGATTAACGGCATGCACCACCCCACTCAGTGAGATCTTTTTTTTTTCCTTTTTTAAATATGTGTGTGTTTTCTTGCATGTACTGTAAGTATACCATGTGTATAATGGCTAAGGAGGTCAAAAAAGGCATCAGATGCCCTGGAATGGAGTTACACATGATTGTTAGTTATGCAGGTGCTGGGAGCTAAACCCCAGTCCTCTGCAATAACAGCCAATGCCCTTAAGGGCTCCAGTCCAAACACTGAAGGTCTTCCTACGGTTAAGTTTTGCATGGTAATTATTTACTTCTGTCAACCATGAGAGTCCCACCAATAATTTGATACATCTAATGAAATTATCTTCCCACTGATACAGAGGGCTTTCTTAGTCTTCACTCATAGAACTTGTCTTACTGTATACTTTTTCAGATACAACTTGGGAAAATTTTAACATTATCCAGCACATTTTCACTGACCAAATACAAAAGGTAATGGGTCGCCAAAGGCACTACCATATTGACTGTCACCAGGTTTACCATCTTCTGGGAAATTATTTTATGATCCTAAAGACACATGTGACAATGGGCAGTACCACAATTACATTCCTATCTGCTACATGCTGCTACATTATTGAACATTGATGTTCAATAAAGTCGAAGTTGCCACAGAAGACATTTCCAGCCTGGATCAATATGGTTCTATATGAGTTCACTTCTGAGTTATAAGCTAGGACTCGCTCTTAAAGGGGACTTTCTTTTTTTTTTTATTTTCAATTTAGCATACTCTACCAACTTCTCTTGTGTGCATTTTCATACATTTAACAAGGTCTGACAAGTAAAAAAAGGCTTTATTTACCACAATCACTGCTGCACTTATACAGTCTCTTTCCTGCCTGTGAGTTTTGCTTTCGTACATTGAGCAGAGACTTTGTGGTGAATGCTTTTCCACATTCCTTGCACTGAGAAGGCTTCTGTCCCGTGTGAGTTCTCTCATGGATAATGCCGTATTTATGTGAGTAGGATTTTCCACACTCAGTACATACAAAGGGAGTGCTTCCTATATGACCCCTCTCATGTTGTATGAGGCAGATCTTCTGGATGAGGCTTTAACCACATTCGCTGCATTCATAGGTATTCTCCCATGTGAGTTTGCTAGTGTGTGGTGTGTGGTGTGTGTTGCTGTGGTGGTATAACATATCAACAAGTGCACTTTGATGAGACGGATTTCCCACATTCATGACTTCTCTCCTGCATGAGTTCCCTGATGTATGGAGTACATTTCACAGTGAAGCCTTTTCCACATTAGTTTCAAATGTAGGATTTTCCCCCAGAATGAGATCGCTGATGAACAATCTTTACAGTAAAGCCTCTTTCACATCCATTGCAAACATAGGACTTCTCTCTAGTATGAGTCCACTGGTGTACAAGATAGGGCTTCATGGTGAAGCCTTTCCCACATCCTCTGCATACGTAGTTTCTCCCCCGTATGAGTTGTCTACAGTAAAAGATTGCTCTTCAAGCTGAAGCCTTTTCCATATTCACTGTACTCATAGTGGACAGAAATCTTGTGATTTCTGTCCACTATGAGTACACTGATGAACTAAACAGCACTTCATTGTAAAGCCCTTCCCATACTGGCTGCATACATAGTATTTCTCTCGCCCCCTTCTAATCTCACTGAGAATATATGCTTTGTCTCTTGTAAGAGTTTTCTGATTCTTAGGGAATAGGACACTTCTGGACAGTTTCTCACACTGACCACTCAAAGGCTTCCTTCATGTATGAAAGTTCTCATGGTTAATGAAGGTTTTCTCACCTTCAATGTGTGCAAGATGCTAGACCTTGGGATTTACTTTCTGAGAGTTTAATATCAGTACACATTTGTTTTTACCATGTAAGTGGGATTTCTCATCTCCTATTAAATTCAACAGCTGACATCTATTTCCTGTCTTTATTCTATTAATTAAGTTTGATACTGAATTTTTCTTTCCAATGTCAAACAGTTATTTTGGGTTTTGCAAATCTGATCAATGTTTCTAATGCATTCTGTTCAATGCACTTGTGCATACTCTGAGAAATCTTTGGTTCTGAGAGTACACCTGCATATTCCTCTTATGTTTCTTTAGTCCTGGACGAGTTCTAGTCTGGATTTTATCTTCTATTATCCGAGGTTCCTTTTCATGGTCCAACTTGAAGAGTGCCTCTAATTTGATATCTTGATACCCAGATTATTGTAGTTCTCCAGCATCACATCCCTGGTAAAGTCTTCTGAACACGGTTCAGGCAGCTGGAGTCCTCACAGGTGAACGCCACAGCCACATCCTCTGAGGTCAACTGACTACCAAAACTCCTGAAGATCATTTTCTTCTCTATCCAAGAAATGGTCACTAGCATAGAGTGTGCTTTTTTTTTAGGGTGTACATTTTTTTATTTCTTCTCATTGTCATTAACATCTTGGTGTCCAGGCTGGAGAGAGTGGCCTAGCGGTTAGATACTCCGACTGAGCGGTGTGTTGTGTGTGGTGCACGCCTTAATCCCAGCACTTGGGAGGACTAGAGGCAGAGCGATCTTTGTGGTTCAAGGGCCAGCCTGGTCTAGCAGAATGATCTCCAGGACAGCCTGGAGCTACAGGGAGACCCTGTCTGAAAAACCAAAAAAAAAAAAAAAAGGATCACCGAACTGCTTCTTGAGAGGATCGGGTTCCCTATCCCCAGCACCCACATGGCGCTGAGAACCGTCCTTAACCCAGGTTCCAGGGGAATCCAAACACCTTCTCTGACCTCGCAGCATTTACGACAACAGGTGCACAGACCTAACATCAGACATCATTGACATTCATACACATTACGGAAAAAAAAAACTTAGTGTCTGGAGTGGTGGTACACACCTTAATCTCTGAAAGCAGAGAAGCAGGTGGATCTCTGTGGTTCAAAAGCCAGCCTGTTCTCCATAGTGGAGTTCCAGGCCAGCTTGAGGCTGCAGGGAGACATTATCTACAAAAAGCCCAAAAAAAAAAAACCAACCTTGGTGTCTAGTTAACTGTTCTTTCAAGAACAGAAAGTTCCTCCTGTTTCCCTGTTTTGTTTTTCCTGATTCTTCATTGCTTTGGGAGGCAGCAACTGTGGGCTGTACAGAGCCATGCCTACACAGGACTGCCACTCATGAATGGAAATTTTAAAAAAAGGGACAGGGGAAGAAAGACACCAATGGAACACATTCAGCTCTAAACTGGGTGGAACGCTGGCCTTTGGTGTGCTGCAAAGAAAGACAACTACACCCCCAGCTACCAGTGAGCCTGACAGCAAAATGGGGCCTTAGACTGTACAGGGAGGGCTTCAGGCAGGTAAAAGGACCCCATCCAACTTCATCTTGGACTTTAGAATATCCCTCCCCTAGCTGCTTTACCTTGGAAAAACTCAGAAGCTTTGGCAACTACCTCCCCAAGTTGGCTGTCACAAAAGAGGAGACATCTGATCGAGCTGTCCACTGACAAAAACATGGCATTCTATAATCTGCCTCCTCAACAGTCTGTATACAGAAGACAAGAACTATGAGGCACTTTACAGCCAACTCTAGTAAAACATCTTGAAGGTTGCGTCCTCAAGCATCATTATATTTCTGGGGTTACATAAACTAAATGGTCCACAAACAAATAAATTTAGCAGCTAACATAATGTTTTTTTTTCCTCATTACAAACAATGAAAAAAAACTGAGAAGTCCTGTTGATGTGTGTGCAAGGGAAGGTCCTACCTTTTACTTCCCAATTCATGGTTGGCGATTACTCTGTCTGAATAAAAATATGAAGAACAGGAGGCCCGAGGCAGGCGGATCTTTGATGGTCAAGACCAGCCTGGCTCTACAGAGTTGAGTTTCCGGACAGCTGGGGCTACAGGGAGACCCTGTCTCAAAAGACCCAAAAAAAAAAAAAAAAAAAAAAAGAATGAAGCCTGGTCCTAAAGACACAGTTTCCACCAGATATCTGAGGAATGGTGCTACCAATTAAGGTCCACTCTGGCCTTAAAACAACTGTTGCCGGGGCGGGTGAGCGCAGCAGCCTTAATCCTAGCAACTTGGGAGGCAGAGGCGCGGATCTTGGAGTTCAAGGCAGCCTGGTTACAAGAGTGATGTTCAGGGACAGGCTGGGCTACATGGGAGACCCATGTCTCGAAAAGACCAAAAAAAAAAAAACAAAAAAAAAAAAAAAAACCAACTGTTAAGAATCAGACTGTTGGGGTTAAGAGCACCAAAATGCTCTTGCAGAGGACCGGGTTTGTTCCCAGAACCCAAACATGGCGCTAAGCCTAAAGAACCGTTTGACTCAATTTTCCAGGGGAATCCGACGCCTGCTCCTTCTCGACCCTCTCCTCTCACGAGCATTGCTACGACCACAGGTGCACAAACCCTTACAGCAGCAGACAGTACACTCATACATCTATAAAAATAATAAAAATTAAAAAAGAACTCAGACTATTAAAAGCCGGGGTGGTTGTTGTGCACGCACTTTAATCCTAGCACTTGGGAGTGCAGAGTCAGGCAGGATCTCTGTGAGTTTCAGGCCAGCCTGTCCTACAGAGTGGAGTTCCAGAACAGCCCAAAAAGAAAAAGAAAAAAAAAAACAAGGATCAACGTTTTAAAAAACTGGGCGTGGTGGCACACGAACTTCTATCCCTAGGAACTGTGGGAGCAGAGGGAGGCAGATCTCTGAGTTCAGCAGCCCTAGTCTTATCCAGAGTGGTTCCAGGACAGCCAGAAACTACCAGGGAGACCCTTGTCTCAAAAAGATTAAAAAAAAAAAAGAATCAGACATTAGTGGACGTGTGGTGGTGCATACCTTTAATCCACAGCTCTGGGCGAGGCGGCAGGCAGGCGGGATCTGTTGGGTATCATGTCAGCAGTCTGACATATAGCAATAGCTCCAGTCCAGCTGGGGCTACAGGGAGGCCATCTCCCCAAAAAAACAAAAACAAGAATGAAAAAGGAAATCAAGAATCCGGCTTTTTATTCGGAGCCGTTTATAAGGCCGATAAGTGTGCCTTAGAAATGCTGCAGCAGCAGCATCCTGAAATCTTCTGCTCATTCTCCAGGAAGCTGTGCTGTAATTAGTGTGACAAGACCAGCTGAGCTTGGCTGTTTGTAAAAATACACATAAATAGCAAGAGGGAAAGAATGCCCTCTTGACATATTCATTTGACCTACGATGTACAAGGTTCCAACCGAAATGAAGAATTTCTCATTATTGCATCAAGGTTTTTACACAAAAAGTATCTGTGCTGGAGAGCTTCAGTTATCTCACATTGACATGATTCCAGGAAAAGGGACTCAACTTGGTAGTGTTTCCGTCAAGTCACTGGCATATGGGCATGTCTGTGAACCATTTTCTAGAGTAACTTGATGTAGAGGGCAAAGCCCATGTGGGTGGTGCCAACCATGGGAGGTATCCTGGGTTTTATATAAGAAAGGCAGGCTAAGGAGCTAGGGAGAACTCGGCAGTTTGTTAAGAGCACTGGCTGTCTCTTGCAGAGGACCAGGGTTTGATTCCCAGCACCCACACATGAAAGGTAAAGAGCAAAAGTGTGAAACTCCATTTCCAGGGGATCTGGATACCTCTTCTGACTTCCGGTGGACTGAGACTAATATGGCGCACTTACAAACATGCAGCCAGGCATGCCCCCGCCTCATCTACAAAGATAAATAATGTAGCTGGGCGTCGGTGGCGGCACGCCTTTAATCACTAGCACTTGGGAGCAGAGGTATGCTGGATCTTTGTGAGTTCAAGCCAGCCTGGTCCTACAGAGAAAGTTCCAGGAAAACGCGGGGCAAAAAATTAGGAGACCCTGTCATCAAAAAGACCAAAAAAATAAAAAAATAAATAAGTAAATAAATGTAAAAGAGGAAGGAAGCCTGGGCTTGGTTGCCTCTTTCACACCGGCAGTGAGGTGGCAAGAAGCATGATGGCAGGCAGATACTCTCAACATAGTGACTTAAGGAGGTTGGATCTGGGTATAGCCAATCAACCCAATAAGATTACCTCTGGCAACAATTATCAAATGAATATCGCAAGCTTTGTTTGAAGCCAGGGCTGCAAAAAAGGAGGGCGGCTGTAGATGGTATCCTAAACCTTCCAGGTAGGCAGAAAGCCTTCGATTACCTGCCACCCAGAGGTCATCTGTGCTGCGCCCTTGCTGCTAGATTCAGAGACCTGCCATCAGTTTTTGTTTACTGGGCCTGAAAGATGTCATGTTTCCTTTAAGAAGTGTTTGAAGGGCTCCTCCCTGGCAAGCCCAAACAACCATCGTCCTGCCCTTTGTGCTCCACATTGGGTCTTCCCTCCATGGTGTCACCAAATGAGATCCAGTGAATACCACGTCCTGTCCTGACCTTCTGTTTCTGGTCTCCATGATACACCTGGGTAGTTTAGCAGTGGACAGTCTATATCTGCTGAAGAGGCAAAACCCTCGGATAGTTTCTCTCGTCACAGGTTTGGAGGTCTCAGTATAGTCCCCATCTGGCACTCCTGAAGGTATGGAGGATTCTTGGAAGACATGAGTCTCGGTCCATATTGAAAAGGTTGAACCAAGCTGTGTCTCTATGTCTTTGAAGAGCAATAGCAAAAGCAGTGGCAGCACAGGGTAGCTTACACTTGCCAGTAAGAATTGAAACAAATTGACTGAAATAGTTGAACTTCTGCTCAAAACAGTCAACTTCCTCATGGAGAATATTGAAAGACTAAAGAGAGTTGAAACAAGCATGTTTGGCAGAATGCATGAGGTCTGGGCGGGGTGGGGGAATGGAGCGGGAACACGGGATCTAAGATTTGTTTAAAAAAATTAAAAAATAAATGTTGTGTTTTTTAAATTTTAAAGAATAATATAAATACTTAAAAAAAAAAGAATTTGAAGACATCTTTTTTTTTTTTAACCTTTTAGTCTTTTTAACTAGATCTCAGTTATACTGAAGTACAAAATTATCTTGGGCCTTAACTAATTATTTATATTCTGGTTATCTTTCCTGTTGGATGTATAGGGACAAAACAGTCCAGTTTAACCAAGGTTGTTTTTGTTTTTCTCAAGTGTCAGTTAGGAACTGGTCTCGTCAGGGGTCCTCGGGTTTTTGGGGGGGAGGGAGCCCATGGCCGTCTTTTGGCTTTCATTTACGCAGTGAATTCATCCACTCCGAGGACAAAGGACAGGGTCATGTCTAGACCAGGCTCTCCCTTTTTTTGAAGAATGAGGAGACTTTCCTCTTGTAGACTGGACACTGGCTAAGTCCCTATTAGGGATCTCCAGGACTTCCCTGCAACAGGAAATGGTGACTCTCATTTGCAGGACATTTTGGGGAGTATGCCCCCCATGCATAGTCCCCTGGGAACTTAGTTGATCTCTGAGGGCAAGGAACAAAGTTATCATCCCTTAACGTCTCTCAAGCCAAAATGATATGGGCATTGGTATGGTCGTTACGCATCCAGAAAAGGCTGGGTTGCCACCAAGCCTGATACTTTTTAACTACTGTATAATAATTTTGGAAAGGCTTGGACAGAGCTCAGTGCAGCCTCGTATAAGGAATACTAAAAAGGCACTCCCATAAAATAGTGTGGTTGAACACAATGTCATGGAAAACAAAAATGTAGTATTATTATGAAATAAAAAAAAAAAAAATTTGTTTGTTTGTTTTTTTAATGAAAGCAGGCTAAGCAACAGGACAGAAGTAAAGCAGTAGGTAAGCAGCATTCCTATTGTGGTCCATGCTTCAGGCTTCTCCAGGTTCCTGCCCAGAGATTCTTAGCCTGGCTTCCCTCAATGATGAACTGTGACATGGAACGTAAGCCAAATAAAACTCTTTTTTCCCCAGGTTGTTTTATCACCATCAAATGGGGAAGTAACTAATGAAGCTTTATTACTATGAGCCTAAAATAAAATCCTTAAAGTCACTGAAACTTCACAGAAGTATGGGGGAGAGGGGCCAAGTACTCAGTGAGTAGTGAGCAGGTAACCAGCATACCTATAAGGAATGAGGATATTCTCAAAGACACTTGTACCCCTCACAATGGCTATTTGGATTATTCAAACAAAGCATGTCAAAATAATTGGAATTTCCCAAGAATACCATACTGGGAAAAGGAAAAGGCTTGAAGTCTAGTGTTAGCCAGAGGAAGAACTTGTCCCTCCAGAAACAGGAAATGGTCATACAGTGCCTTCCTTGCAGGAAAGACAGCAGCCACAACAAGAAAAGGTCAATGACAGACAGAACCATGGACGCCTTGACCTGAACTGCTTCATTATTCTTATCCATGACCTTCTATCTAAACTCTACTCTGATGTTAGGACCCCGATCATGGATCTCTTCTCTCTCTGTCGTCCCTCATTCCCAATGTGGCCAAGTTGATATTGTTCTACTTTTCATCACAATGTGGCTCAATAAATTGCCTTACAGAGAATCAGGTGAACTCTCGCAATCTTGCTTGTTAGGGCTCCGTGTCGTAGAGGTTCTGGACCTACTCTGTGTAAATGATACAAAACTAGACGTTGTCATAGGGCTGGAAGAGAATGCTTCTACCAGCTGAATGAGTACGTGATTTGGCTCTGGTCAAGATGACCTGAGGTGGTCTGCCAGACAGAATGGTTAGCTCAACACCATACCAGAGGAGGACATTCAATTATCAGGAAATTCTGCTCCATCTTCTGGTTCAGCTTAAATGAATGCAGACAGCCAGGTATGGTGGCGCACGCCTTTAATCCTAAGCACTTGGGAGCAGAGAGCGGCGGTATCTTTGTGAGTTCAAGGCCAGCCTGGTTACAGAGTGAGTTACAGGACAGCTGGGTGCACCAAGGCAGACCCTGTCTCGAAAGACCAAAAAAAAAAAAAAAAAAAAAAAAGAATCGACATAGCAAAAACCATCATTACAGGTAAATAACAAATAGTCAATATCTGGGTCCTGAGAGATGGCCTAGAGGATTAAGAAAGCACTGCTATTCTTGCAGAACCGCAAGTCAGGTTCCAGGACCCCACACCCACATGGCTAAGCTAAGACCATCTTTAATCTCCAGTTCCAGGGAATTCTGACACTCCTCGATTCAGACCCTTGCGGCACTGCACAACACGCGTGCACAAAACTACATGAGCGAAGTACTTCAATTTACACATACAAAAAAAATAATAAAATTTAAAAAATTTCAAATAAGTAAATCTAAGGGAGGGAGGGTGGGACGGACAGACGGACAGATGGAACAGAACAGAACTAGCATTGGTCTAACGGGCAGATGGGGATACCTCAGACAACTAGGAGTGCCCTTCTGCTCTGGAACACACAAAAATAACAGTAAAACTGGGCTGTGGCTGCCCAGTGCCTTTTAATCCTAGCATTGGGAGGCAGAGGACGGGCGAGATCTCTGTGAGTTACTAGCACTTGGAGCAGAGAGGAGGAGGGGCAGATCTCTGTGAGGTTCAACGAACCAGCCTGGTTTACATACTGAGTTCCAGGATATCTGGAGCTACAGAGAGAGACCTGTATACAAAAAAAAAAAAAAAAAAAAAAGTCCAATGTGGCTGTTATTTCTATTTGGGGAAAGAAACTCCTCACCCCAGCCAGGTACTTTCTCAACATCCACATATCAGGAAGATAACCTTCTCTCTACTGAGGAGCAGAGATTGGATTAAACAGCCCAATTTCCCATGGGAATTGGATCTACAGAAAAGAGGAGCAAATCAAGAATTGGGAGCAATCAAACTGGCTACTAAAACCACATGCTGAGAAAGGCCAGGCATTAGGTAGGAACAAAGTCCAGAGACCCCAGCCCCTCCCACTCCAAATTCTCCAGTTTCCATTCCCATAACCTTCCAAGTATTCTGTGGGGAAACAAAAACAAAAGCCACACAGATATATTAGCACAGGCTTGAAATTATCAGTACCAGGGTGAGGTTGATACAAGAAATCAAATTTGAATGAAGAGCTGCACTAGAGATCAGTCTTAAACACAAACAGATACAAAATGTAAAATGTTAGGAGCTTGCCAAGAAAACAACAACAAAAAGACATTCTGAAGTGGAAGAGATCTGAGACTGTTATATGCAAATTATTTAACATTTTACCAGGTGTATAAATATCACTCTTTGAACCGGGGATGGTGGTGTATGCCTTGCTTCCAGCACTCAAAAAGACAAAAAAAAAAAAAAAAAACAAAAGACCACTGTTTCACCCCCCGCCTCTCTTTTTTTTTTTTGAGACAGGGTTCTCCCTGTAGCCCGAGCTGTCCTAGAACTCATATGTAGACCAGGCTGGCCTTGAACTCAGAGATTCACCTATTCTCTGCTTGGGTTGAGGGGGGCAGAGGGGGTAATGCTGGGATTAAAGGGGTACACCACCACACCCAGCATCCGACCTTTTTTTTTTTTTTTTGTCTTTTCGAGACCAGGGTCTCCTGTAGCCCCAGCTGTCTGAAACTTCATTCTGTAGCCATCCCAGGATGGCCTTGAATTCACAAGAGACTCGCCTCTGCTCTGCCTCCCAAGTGCTAGGATTAAAGGCGCGGCCACCACACCCAGCTGCATCTGACCCTTTTAATTACATTTAGTGGGGCTGGAGAGAAGCCTAGCGGTTAAGAGTACCCACTGCTCTTGCAGAGGAACCGGGTTTGCATGCACCAGCACCCCAATGGCGGGATAAGGAACCATCTAGTTAGACGCCATTACTCATTGGAGAACTCCCGAGTTCCAGGGGAATCCGAGACCCTCTCTGACCTCCGTGGCATTTGCACGACCAGGTGCACACACCTACATGCAGAACGTACATTCAACACATAAGGTAAATACTATAAAATTAAAAAAAAACTAAATACATTTACCTTAACAGTGTATGGTGTGCATACTGTCTACCCCAGCGTTGGCATATGGAGATCAGAGGTGATAGCTGTTAAGAAGGCATTCTCTTGATGCTGATGAACCAGTGAACTTACTCCTCAACACAAGTCCACTTCCCAATGGAGAATATTGTAAGAAGACTGAGTCAAAAGAGATGACTAGCATGTTGGCACGAAAGCCGATGAGCTGGATGGGCAGGTACAATCGGGACGATGCGGCGTGGGAAGGGTCCTAGATTTGATAAAAAAACTATGTATTTAAAAAAAAAATAAAAAAAGGAGTTCTCTCCTCCTCATCAGTCCATTAAGAATCTAAAACTCCAGTCTCGGGGCTGGTGTTCAGGGCACCTTTACCTAATTAACCACATCACGCCTGGTTTTTTAAAATTTGATTTCTAATCTTGTTATCTTTTTTTATCTGTGTGGGTATAGGTCAGGTGCCCCGGTATGAATGCGTGCGAGTCAGAAGAGGGCGCGCTTCCCCGGACATGGAGTTAAGGGACCGGTTTTATCTGCCAGTGGGGTGCTGAGCCTCAAAGCCCCCGGTCCTCTGCAAGCGCAATCGTGCTCTCTAAACCGGAGACCTATTCCAGGCCCCTAAACTGTTTTGCATTTTTATGACTGTATTGATCCTTTTTTGCTGTGTGACAGAGAAACACCACAACCACAGGGCACTTAGAAAGGAATAAGAGTTTGGGTCTGGAGAGCATGGGGCCCTCCTAGCGGTTTAAGAGCGTCCAACCGTTTTTGCAGGAATATTAGAGGACCCAGGTTCGATCCCCAGCACCCACATGGCGGCTGAGAACCGTCTGTAACTCCAATTCCAGGAGAACTCCAGTTCCAGGGGAATCCGAGACCCTCTTCTGACCTCCGCAGCATTGCACGACACGGGTGCACAGACCTACACACAAACAGTACATTCATACACATAAATAAAAAAAAAAGAAAAAAAATTAAAAAAAAAAAAAAAGAAAAGGAAGAGTTTATTTGCGCTTACAGTTGACCATTCCAGGGGAATTAAGAGCCCATTATAATGGGGAGGCATGGTGGCAGGAGGTTATTAGAGCAGAAAGCAGAGGTTCACATCTTCAAGCAGGCACAGGAAGCAGAGAGAGGGACTCGAGATTGACAAGGCTTTTTTTTCTTTTTTAATTGGCATTTGAGTTGCTGACTTGAGTCTGAATTTTTGTTTTGTTTTGTTTTCTCAAGACAGGGTCTCCCTGTAGCCCCAGCTGTCCTGTAGACCAGGCTAGCCTTGAACTCACAAAGATCTGCCTGCCTCTGCCTCCCAAGTGCTAGGATTAAAGGCGTGCACCACCACGCCCGGCCCCACTGATATTTTTTTTTTTCTTCCTTTATTTTTTTAAGGGATTCTACAATATAATAGCACAGTTGTTTTCAGATAACATTGGCATTGCTCAGTTTGCCATACAATTAGATAATTGGTGCATTTTTTTTTGAAGTGAGCCAAATTATTAAGCATAAGCAATGAATGTAACATTCATGTGAAACCAATTTGCAAGTATCTATGACCAAATTTTGAACAATCCGAGGTTCTCATAGTCCAGTTGGAGAAGCTTGTATGCACAAGCATGTTGATCAAATAGGAGTCCAGTCTATATTGCTGTAGTCTCACAATTCACCCCAATCTCTCCGCAGCCCTTATAGTCTACCACACCTCCTCTTCTGCAAGTTGTTCCCTAGCCTTTGAGTTCCCACCAATATTGAACAGGTCAAAACCTGGGTTATAAAAGGCTGGCTAGTTCAAACCTCAGCTCTATCATTCAGTAGATATGTATCCCTAGTTATTTAATCTCCATATGCCTCAGTTTCTTCTTAGTAAAATGGAAACAATACAAAACACAACACATAAGGCTAAGATGGGACAAGAGAATGTTTAGACTGTGGAAGACATACAATCAACAGATATAAACCATTACTATTAATCAATATACTTAATAAATATAAAAATTAAAATTCTTTCAACACTTGCCATGTGTTACACAGAATCTCCTTCTTTAGCCATTCCCCAAACTAAACTGCTCAAAAATAAGTCCAGGATCTGGAGTCAGGCCTCACTTTCCAATGTGGCCCTCATCATACCTCATTCAAATTAAGGCAATAGCTGGATTCTCTGCCATGAACCTCTTCTTTTAATGTACCTTCTTCACTTTCCTTTTCTTTGTTTATTTTGAAGTGGGGTTCTCACTATATTGCTCAGTCTGGTCTCAAACTCTTGGGCTTGGGACTGGAGAGATAGCCTAGCGGTTAAGAGCACCGACGCTCTTGCAGAGGACCCGGGTTCGATCCCCAGCACCCACATGGCGGCTAAGAACCGTCTGTAACTCCAATTCCAGGAGAACTCCAGTTCCAGGGGAATCCGAGACCCTCTTCTGACCTCCGCGGCATTGCACGACACGGGNTTCGCAGTGCCACAGAAGTCAGAAAGGAGTCAGATTCCCCTGGAACTGGAGTTAAAGGCGTTCTTCTCAGCTGCCATGTGCGGTACTGAGATCTACCCAGGTCCTCTGGCAAACATCACTCTTAAACCGCTAGCCATACCCCAGCCCTAGAAAAATTCTAAAAAGAAGAAACCAGCCAGTGTGGTGCCCCTCCTTTAGTCCTAGCACACGGAGGCCAGAAGGAGCACATCGTTTGATGAATTTAGGCCAGCCTGGTCTAAGAAGTGAGTTTCCAGACAGCTGGGCCTAATAGGAGACCTTGTCTTGAAAAAGACAAAAAAAAAAAAAAAAAAAAAAGGATAAAAAGACGGGAAATGCTCAGCAGTTAAGAGCACCGCACTGCTCTTTGGAGGACCGGTCGCCGATTCCAGCACCCAACATGCGCTAAGAACCATCTTGTAACCTCAGTATCACAGGGATCTGACCACTCTCTGACCTTCCGTGCCATTCATTTGCACGACATGGTGCCCAAACATACAGACATACATTCAGCACATAAAAAAAAAAAAACTGGCTGCACTGCCTAGGGAGTTAAAAAAAACACAAACATCAGAATCTGAGGTCCTAGGCTTATAGGCAGAGAAATTGTTCCCACTGGAATTGTAATCATCTCTCTGGTCTCTTCCTTACTTCATCACAAGTGTACTTGATCCTTTAAGGAACAGGATCTCAGTAATTATTTTTATGAGCATTACAAGGGATTATTTATTTTTGAAAATCAGGTCGTCCCATTGCGCTCGTCGCGACTCAGTTACTGTGGTATGTGACAAGCTGTGTCCTACCATCTACAGAGATCACCGCCTCTGCCTCCTGAGTACTGGTGTGTGCCCCACCCCTGACATTTTTTTTTTTTTTTTTTTAAGAAAACTGGCTTAAAAGTAATATTACTTACAGTCCCAGCACTGAGAATCGAAGGACGTCACTTGACCCAGAGTTTTTTTTTTTTTTTTTTATTAGTTTATATTTCTATGTGTATAATTAACGCTGCTCAGTCGTGCACCCTCGTGCAATGCCACGGAGTCAGAAAGAGGGTCTCGGATCCGCCTGGAACTGGTTTGCGCCTGGGAAATGGAGTTACAAAACAGCGTCTTACCCATGTGGGATGGGATCAACACCGGGTCTCGCTCAGCAAGAGCGTCGTGCTCGTAAACCCTAGACTCTATCTCTCACCTCCCAACCCAAAGCTTAGCTATTGAGGACCCAGACTGAGAATTAGTGGAGACACCACCACTTCAAAAAAAACAAAGAAAAGAAACGTGAAGAAGCGTACATTAAAAGAAAAGGGTCACGTTAGGCAAGAATCTCCAGCTATTAGCCTTAATTTTGAAGAAGGTATATGAGAGCCCACATTGGAAAGGAGGCCGAACGCCATGATCCTGGACTTAGTTTTGAGCAGTTTAAGGTTTGGGAATGCTAAAGAAGGAGATTCTCTGACACGGCACGTGTTTGAAAAGAATTGCATTTAATTTTATATCTAAAGCTTATATTGAGTAATATAATGGGTGTATATCTGTTGATTGTATGTCCTTCCACGTCTAAAACATTCTCTGTGTCCCTCTTAGCCTTAATGTGGGTTTTTTTGATCGTTTTCCATTTTGACAAAAGAACTGAGGCATATGGAGATGGAAAATAACTGAGGGATACATATCGACTGAATGATAGAGCGAGGTTTGAACTAGCCAGCCATTTTATAAACTGCCAGTTTTTGACATGTGTCAATATTGGTGGGAACTCAAAGGCTGGGAAAAAACTTGACAGAGAGGAGGTGTAGGTAAGACTACTAAGGATGCGGATGCAGATTTGGGGTGAATTGTGAGACTACAGCAAATAAGACTGCGCCACTTATTCGATCACCTTGATAGACATACAAGCATTCTCCACTGGGATAATGAGAACTTCGCGGGTTGTTCCAGAAAATTTGGTCATAAGATACTTTCAAATTGTGTCAGACATGATTTACATTTCATGCTTATGCTAATAATTTGGCTACACTTCAATAAAATCACCAATTACCTAATTGTAGCAAACTGAGTCAATGCCAATGTATATCGAAAACAACACATTAAATAGAACTAAAAAATAAGAAGAAAAAAAAAAAAAAAAAATATCGTGGGCCGGCGTGTGAGTGCACGCCGTTGAATCCTAGCACTTGGAGGCAGAGGCAGCAGAGCCTTGTGAGTTCAGGCTAGCCTGGTCTACAGACAGCTGGGCTACAGAGACCCTGTGTGAGAAAAAAAACACAAACAAAAATATCAGAACTCAATCAGCAAACTCAAGGCGAATATAAAAAAGAAAAAAAAGCCTTGTCAGCTCTCGACCCTCTCTCTGCTTCTGCTGATCATGCCTGTTGAAATGTGAACGTCTGCTTTCTCTCTAATAACTCCGCCACCATGCCTCCCCCATCATATGGGGCTCGTTAATTCCCTGAATGGCAACTGTGAAGCCGGCAACATAACTCTTCCTTTTCTTTTTTTTTTTCCTTAATTTTCTTTTCTTTTCTTTTTATTTATTGATGTTTATATGTATAATGTTGTCTGCTGTTTTACATGCTGTGCACCATCGTGCATATGCACAGGGTCGAAGAGTGAGAGGGTGTTGGATTTCCCCGGAACTGAGTCCTTCTCCTGGGATTGGAGTTACAAGAGGTCGCAGCCGCCATGTGGGATGCGGATCAACCTTGGTCCTCTGCAAAACGGTTGGCGCTCTTAACGAGCCCATGCTCTCCAGCACCCAAACTCTTCCTTCTATGCACTGCACCATACGGGTGCACAAGCCTACATGCAGACAGTACATTCATACACATAAAAAATAAAATAAATTTAAAAAATTAAAAACAATAAAAAAAGGAAAACACTAATTGGGATAAAACATGATGACAAAAGACTCTAAAAATATTCAAAGGTTCATACAAGAATGCTAGCACAGGCCCTAGCACCTGGATCAATACCATTTTGCATGATTCTCTTTTTTTTTTTCATGATTCTCTTTTTTTTTTTTTTGGTCTTTTTGAGACAGGGTCTTCTTGTAGCTCTGGCTGTCCTGGAACTTACTCTGTAGACCAGGCTTGCCTCGAACTCACAGAGATCCAAGTGCCTCTGCCTCCCAAGTGCTAGGATTAAAGGAGTGCGCCACCACACCCGGCATTTATTTATTTATTTCTGTATGTGTATCAATGTACTGTCTGCATGCAAGTTTGTGCACCCGTGTCGTGCAATGCCGCGGAGGTCAGAGGAGGGTGTCGGATTCCCCTGGAACTGGAGTTCTCCTGGAATTGGAATTTCAGACGGCTCTCGGCCACCATGTGGGTGCTGGGGATTGAACCCGGATCCTCTGTAAGAGCAGTCGGCGCTCTTAACCGCTAGGCCATCTCTCCAGCCCTCATGATTCTCATTTTTACAGAGACCAATTAACCTTCTCATCAATTAGCTCTGCCTATTTTTCCACTTCAACAGAATCAGCAATTTCTTGTGAATGTTTACTAAACTGCACTCCATTTATATTTTAAGGAAAAAGAACAATTTTTAAAGCTGTTGAATTCAAGAAGAAAGGGAACAATGAGAGCCAGGAAACGCAGTGTTGTGACAAGTGAAGAGAACAGGGGGCCAAGGCCAAGAACAAGCCAATCCCCATCAGCACAATACAAGCACCCATCAGGACAGTTATAATCAGAGATGGACCATCACAAATGTTGGTGGGACAGGATGTGGGGAAACTGAAGTCCTAGAACAGTTTGTAAGAAAATGGGTGCTACTGCTGCACAAACAGTATGGCAACTCCTCAAAACAATAAAAAGAGAACTGTTAGCCATTCATCTGGGTCCATATTAGTGCCCTCTGACAGAGCAAACTGGCCACATATCACTGCCTGGCTTTGTGCTAGCAGTGGAGCAAGCAGCAGTGGGAAAATGTGGTGTGGGATGCTAGGACTCCTTGCTATGGTGGTGGCTGCCGCTCTCCAAGATGGATAATAAGGACATCTACCAAGGCAAAGCTGTCTTGAGAATAGAATGTCCTTAGGGAAAATCTCGGAATGGCTGTCTTCCTCTGTGCTATAGGGAGTAGAGTACCTCCTTGATCCGTGAGGTCTGCCACCTAAGTACTGGGACACATTAGAAATGGTTAAAAGACTAAAAAATGCACTGTAGTCAGCAAGAGTAGCACATATAGAATGAGAATATTGGCAAACTGTCAGCAGCTGCCTGGCCTGCCCAGATGGAACCTGGTTACAGGAGAACCATAATGGGAAAAAGACCTGCCACCAGCATCTTCCATGTTAGCCTCTGATTTGGCAGGTAAATTGAGTAAAAGAGAGAAAAAATATGTTTGTCATTCCTTATAACTGGCAGGAAGCAAGGAAAAGAAAATGCAAGTTAGATCTGTATTAAAGGCCCTTCTTTGGATCCAAAAACTTGGAATCCATGGGAAGAATTGCAAAGTGAGGAGGAAGAAAACAAGGTAAATGTACCAAAGATGCCCCTCCAGTCTGACCTTAAATAATGAAAGGAAAATCCATTATTCAACATACAGATGGGGGTCCTTAATAATGGTCTAGTAGAGGAAACTATGAGTCAGGTAGCATTCTGCTTCTGAACTATTTGAGCTGGGAAGAACTTTTTAAAATATTTCATTTATTATTTTTATTTTATGTGTAATGTCTGCATGTAAGTATACCCATGTCGTGCACTACTGGCAGAGGTCAGAAGAAGTTGAACAGTCCTTCTATGTAAAAGTCAAGATCCTATGAGAATTTTAGATACTTGTGAAGAGAATTGGACAGATCTGTTGGAAGCCCATTCATCAAAAATATGGCTGTGTGATGTTGAACTCCAGACGAGCCATAGGCATGCACTACATGAAGTAAGGCACTGTGTACACAGTGCTATCACTGTCTTGACTGGGATTTTATCTTTTAAAAATACAAAAATATATCATGCACATGGGTGAATTATGTTTCCTAGGCACTGGTTTGTCTCTTAATCTTGTATAACTTTTTATATTTGCATCATTATGTTAAGAAATCGGTTTTGGCTCGCCATATCACCAATACTGACTACATGTATTATTTGCACAAGGAGAACTGAAACAGAAGGTAATAATCTAGATGTGAAATCAGTTTTGTCAAACTGGGGTTCAGAAAGGGGATCTTCTATTCTTAATTTAGTTTTTTTGCAGAATTAACTAAGAATCGCTGGCTATCAAAATAAACTTGATATATATAATATGTTACATTCAATTTTTACCATGTCTTCTCAGCATGGTTCAGATTAAAAGAAAATGAGTAACTTAAGAAAAAAAGAAGAAGAAGAAGAAGAAGAAGAAGAAGAAGAAGAAGAAGAAGAAGAAGAAGAAGAAGAAGTTGTTGAATTCCCCTGGAACAGGAATTACAGACAGTTGTTATCCACCATGTGGGTGAGGGTGCTTGGAATCAAACTCAGGACCTCTGCAGGAGCAACCAGTATACCCCTCACAGACTGGCTTGTGATGGCTGTGGGATATGGGTGAGACAGGATCAGTATGTGCTGTAAAAGCAGAATAACTGAGTAATATATTCACCTAGCCCTTCCAGCATGCAGGAAGCAGACATAGGCAGATCTTTGTGAATTAAAGGCCAGCCTGATCTATACAGGGAGTTCCAGGCAAGCCAGGGATTCATAGTAAGACCCTGTCTTGGGGGAGGAAGACAGGAGGAGAAGAAAGGCTGCACAGACCTGAGGCAGTAAGAAAAAAAATATCATAGACTAGGTTCTATGAGTCATTACAGACACTTGGTTACCACCATCTTTGGTCCCCATGAATATTAAAGAATAGAAAATGATAGAAATATACAGACATCATACGTACTGCATGAGATAGGCAGTATTTGATGCCCAGTTCACTTGGTCTTATGGGATTTTATTCATAGAAGAATTAAGAAAGAGATTCAAAGGAAGGCAGATCTCAGTAAGTCAAGGCCAGTCTGGTCTACATAGTGAGTCCCAGACCAATGAGAGTATACAGTGAGAATCTGTCTTTATTTTGGTTTGGGTTTGTTTTTTTTGTTTTGTTTTGTTTTTGTCTTTTTGAGACAGGGTCTCCCTGTAGCCCCAGCTGTCCTGGCACTCTCTCTGTAGACCAGGCTGGCCTTAAACTCACAGAGATCCGCCTGCCTCTACCACACCCGGCTTTTTTTTTTTTTTTTGAGACAGGGTAGTCCCAGCTGGCCTGGAACTCACTATGTAGACCAGGCTGTCTTTGAACTCACAGAGATACACCTGCCTCTGCCTTCTGAATGCTAGGATAAAAGGCCCAGTGGGAACATTTATTCTTGCAAAGGTATACTGGAGAGAATTATATCCCATCAAGCTCCTGAAAATAAGTGACTACTGTTTGGACAAAGACAAATAATCAAACATGTTCGTCACCGACTCCAAGGCTCAGGGATAATTAACAGCTGAAGGAAGAGGTGGGTGTTAAGTAGCAATTTCCTCTATATTGAAAAATTCTTCGCCAGACATAGTGGTGCATGCCTTTAATCCCACCACTTGGGAGCAGATGAAGGAGAGCTCTGTGAGGTCAATACCAGCTTTATCTACATAGCAATTTCCAGCTGGGGCTACAGGGAGACCCTGTCTCAAAAAGACAAAAAAGGAAAATGAAAAAAAAAAAATCTATCCTAGAGGGAGGCTAGTTAACAATTTAACAATTCACAAGTCTCAGAAAGTCCATGAAACTTACAAGGTTTATAAGGTCCGTCCCTCCACAAGGTTACATAAGCAGTTAAGCATTGTTGGAGGAAGAGACTCTCCCATATGTCCAGCTGCCTCCTAGTCATGAAGAAAAAGCTCCAGGGAATGCTGTTTTGTGAATCATTGCCTATACTAGGGTAGGCTTTTCTGTAAAGCAGCTGCCTTTGAGTCATCTACACTCCTGTAAGCAACCTCTCATCTACATTCCTTTAAGAACCCAAATAAGCTGGTTGGCTTACCAAGTTTGGACTTTGATGGGGAAAGTCATACGATATCATGTGATCCAGCAATGAAAAGTATGTCTGGAAGAGGTTTTTTTACACTCATGTTCACAGCAGTATTATTCAAAACAGCTAGGAAATGTGAGTGTTCAACTATAGAAGAACAGATGAACTAAGTATGTTAAATAAATATAGTGGAGGGGGCTAGAGAGATGGCCTAGCAGTTAAGAACACAGACTGCTCTTACAGAGAACCTGGGTTCGATCCCCAGCACCCACATGGCGGCTGAGAACTCCAGATTCAGGGGAATCCGACACCCTCTTCTGACCTCTGCGGCATTGCATGACACGGGAGCACAGACCTACATGCAGACAGTACATTCATACACATAAAAAAACAAAATTTTAGCCGGGCATGGTGGCACACGCCTTTAATCCTGGCACTTGGGAGGCAGAGGCAGGCGGATCTTTGTGAGTTCAAGGCCAGCCTGGTCTACAGAGTGAGTTCCAGGACAACTGGGGCTACAGGGAGACCCTGTCTCGAAAAGACCAAAAAAAAAAATAATTTTTTAAAAATTAAAAAATAAAATAAAATAAAATAAAAAATATAGTGGAATGTCCCAACTAAAAAGGGAAGGAAACTGTATAATATGCTACAACATGGAGCTAAGTAACATTATGCTGAGTGAAACAAGCCAGGCACGAAAATGTAACTACTGTATGGTCCATTTAAAAGAAGTCCATTAGAAGCATCAAAAGTCACGGAGATGGCAGTTTCAAGGGCCTGTCTACAGATTAATGGGAACAGAATTTCAAGTGGGTAGATAAGAAGGTTCTAGAAAGAGATGAGTGTGATAGTTGCACAAAAAATTTGAGTAAACTTAAAAAATTTGAACTTCACAACTAACATCGTTAAGATAATAAGTTGTATTTTACCATAATGTTAGAATCCTTTTTTTTTTTTTAGTCTTTTTGAGACAGGGTCTTCCTGTAACCCTAGCTGTCCTGGAACTCGCTCTACAGACCAGGCTGGCCTTGAACTCACAGAGATCCACTTGCCTCTGCCTCCCAAGTGCTAGGATTAAAGGCACGCACCACCACACCCATCTTAGAATACTTTTTAAATGAGCACATATACATAATCCAGTACCTACACTTCAGTTTGTTCATCTGGAAAAAAAAGAATCCATAAACAGGACCAACAGAGACCAAAGAGGCAACTCTGTAAGGAGCATTATTATAAAAGCAAAATAGACAAACAAGAACACCAAGGGCCAAAAACCACAGTCCTCCAATCCCAGAATATCATCACTGTGCAACAGTCCATGAGACCTTAACACTCTGAAATGGAACAAGAGCTTGGAAATACTATGAAATCGAAAGGCAAATTCACAAGTCTGCCCTCATTTCCTGACTCATTTCCAAGTCTTCATTACGCCCTCGGCAAACTCCAGTAAGCCCCCTGGACACTGTCACCACCACACTGCCTCTGGTCTTACACCCTCATGTCTTCGTGGCTCTCCCCAGATTCCTCCAGTCTCAACAAAGAAACCACAGAAAACCATTAAATTCTGTCAGATCAGATACTGTTCCTCTGCTTAAAACGTTTTAATCCCTTCCTATTTTGCTCTGGATAAGAGCCAAACTCTCAAAGAGCCAGCAGAGCCCTAACCTTTGTGTTCATTTTCTGTATCAAACAAACCAGGGATGGAGGCAAAAGATCAGAAGTTGAAGGTCATGCTTAGCTATACAGCTAATTGAAGCCAGCCTGGGCCATAAGAAACCATGAAAAAAGAAAAGAGGGAGTGACAAAAGGAGAGAAAATTTATAAATATTTAGTAAATCCAGGCTGGACATACAGCTCAATCCCCATGAGAGGGCCAATCTATCTGGTAACAGCTTCCCATTAACACTGACTGTGAGGTCTAGGCAAAAGTAATACTTTCCAAACCAAATAAGCCAGTCCTCTCATCATCGAAACAACTAGCTGGCCACATTTATATTTACTTGGTACTTCCTGATTTCCCTGCTCTTCTAGGTCCTCAGTTTTAGTGCCTGACACTTTTACAATGCTGGGTGTGGTGGTTCATGCCTTTAATCCCAGAGGCAGGCAGAGTGCAAGGCCAGCCTGGTCTACATAATGAGCTCCAGGCCGCCATCTGGGACTAAAGGGAGAAACTGTCTCCAAAAAAAGAACAACAAAAAAAGTACCTAGAAAACTCCTGGGATACTTGCTCTCCTGTTTGTAACCTTCCCTCAAGAAAGTCTTAGACCTTTGTTGCTGCTGGGTTAGGGTAAGGTTAGAAAAAGACAAAAAAACAGGTACAGTCCAGCAGGAACAAAGACTCTAAAGTCTGTAAAAGTGTCAGGATTCCAATTTGATCCCTACATGCCAATATGTTTATTAGACATATGACAAAAACTGAAATGTACACACTGCTTGATGAATAGGCAAAATTTCTCATATGTCCTATGGGACAATTCTTTAAACTCACCTTTTAAGCTAGCCTAGTGTTGCATGATTATAATCCCTGCTATTCATATGGCTGAGGCAGGAGGAATGCAAATTCAAGGCCAGCCTGGAAACCTAGTCTCAAAATAAAGGGTGCCAGGTCTTTTGCAAGAGCAGCCAATATCTCAAGCTCTTAAATTTCTATGTATGCTGGGCGTGGTGGCGCACGCCTTTAATCCTAGCACTTGGGAGGCAAGGCCAGACTGGTCTACAGAGTGAATTCTAGGACAGCTACAAGGAGACCCCGTCTCAAAAAGCCCCCCCCCCAAAAAAAGGAAATGAGCTGGAGAGATGGCCTAGCGGTTAAGAGCACCGACTGCTCTTGCAGAGGACCTGGGTTCGATCCCCAGCACCCACATGGCAGCTGAGAACGTCTTTAACTCCAGTTCCAGGGGAATCCGACACCTTCTTCTGACCTCTACAGCATTGCATGACACGGGTGCACAAACCTACATGCAGACAGTACACTTATACACATAAAAAATTAAAAAAAAAAAGAAAATGAGGACCAATGGCGTACCGCTAAGCACCACTAAGCAATAATGCCTCAGTACTCTTTTCACTTTGTCTGTTGAGACAGGATCTCACCAAGTAAAAAGAGCCAGGCATGTGGTAGTACATGCCTTCAATCCTAGCACTCGGGAGGCAGAGACAGGTAGATCTTTGTGAGTTCAAGGCCAGCCTGGTCTATACAGCAAGTTCCAGGCCAGCTGGGACTACAGGGAGACCCTGTCTCAAAAAAAGACATGTATCTGGGACATAACTCAGGGGCAGAGCATTTACGATCTGCTTCACATAGCTTCAGAGTGAGTGACCAAGATGCAATGGGCAGAGGTGCTTAGAGTCCTTCCTCCAAGTGGTAACCAGCACAGTGATCCTGATTTACAAAATACAACAGTGTTTTCTGCAAAACTACCAGTGTTCTTAATTCTACCATCTACCATAGAAGCTATGAAAACACAAGGCAGACTATTACAGAGATGTAATAGTCAGCAGTTAAATCACTCACCACGTAAGCATTAGGACCACAGTTAAGACCCCCAACACCCACTTAAATGCCAAGTAGCCATGGTGGTTGGCCTATAATCCCAAAACTTCGGAGGCAGAGAGAGGAGATCTGTGGAGCAATTTAGATAGCCAAACTAGCTGAATTGGTGATGTGATGGTTAATCTTGGGTGTCAACTTGACTGGACTAAGGAACAAATAAGAGAAAAGGGTCTTCTGATTGGACCACCTCAACCCGGATGGCCCACCCCAAATGTGGGTGTTACCTTCTGCCGGCAGGCAGTATTTAAGGCCACGGCAGCGGGAGCTGGTCCCTTTTTTTCCTCCTGCGGCTTGCTTCTCTCATCTGGTGAGTTTGTCTTGCTGCTGTGATCAACCTTTCGGATCCCAGCGTGTACTGAGACTGGCAGATCTCCTGGAATCCATTCGGGCCTTCAGCACTAGACTGGGACTCCTGAGACATCCAGCCTTGCGGACTGAGCAGTTCCCTGGATTCCCGGCCTCTCCAGTTCGGCGCTACTGTTGAGCTCCGTCACGTGAGCAAATCAATAAATTGTATATAGTTATATATATTCATCCTGTTGCTTCTGTTTCTTTAGAGAACCCTGACTAATACAGTTTTTGGTACCAGAAGTGGTTCTAGAGAAACAGAATTGAAAGGATGAATTTCTTTAGTGGGCTTGGTAGCCTCTGGAGCCAGCTCTCCAACCCAATGAAGCCTAGAGTTACTGAAGGCTCTCCTGGTGGCATGAAGAGGAATGATAATCCTTGGTGCAGACTATTTGATCTAATTATGAAGATAGATCCATTTGACTCACCTAACTCACCTCTTGTGAGAAGCAAGGAATTTAGCGACTCTATATATAAAACGTTCGAGAAATTGCAGAAAAATCAGGAAAATAATGATGTTGCCTTGTTGCTCCTAGCATGTCTGGATAAACTGTTAGACGAAAATATGGAGCTCGGTGATAAAAATGACCAGCTCCGGATTCGAAACAACAGTTTAAAGGTTTCCAAGTGTGCTCTGGAAGAGAATCTTCTCTCCAGCAGCCAAAGAGCTAAAGCAGCAGAAAATCAAGCTGGAGCCCTTATTATACGGTTGGCTGATTTACAACGCAAATTTAATTCCCAGCCACGAAAAGTGTCAGCAGTTAAAGTGAGAGCACTGGTGGGGAAAGGGTGGAACCCTGAAACTTGGGATGGAGATGTGTGGGAGAACTATGATGATGAGGATTTTGAACCCTCGGATTCTGAGGGATTTTCTTTATCTGAGGAATTAACCTCCCCACCCTCAGCAGAGAATCCACACCCTGCAGATCCCTCCTCCCCACCCTTGCCTGAGGAAATTAATCCCCCCCTCCCAGTGGGAGCTGATGTCCCTCAGGGCCCAACAATTGTTGCCTCTAGACCTATAACCAGATTGAAGTCTAAGCAAGCCCCTCAAGGTGAGATAGAAAGTGTGGTCCACGAGGAGGTGCGATATACTACTAAAGAAATTAATGAGTTTGCTGATTCGTTCCGGCAGAAGCCTAAGGAATATGTGTGGGAATGGATTTTAAGGGTGTGGGATAATGGTGGAAGGAATATAAAATTGGATCATACTGAGTTTATCGATATGAGCCCACTGAGTAGAGATTCTAGGTTTAACATGGAAGCTCGAGCAGTTAAAAAAGGTGTTAAAAGTTTATTTGAATGGTTGGCTGATGTATTTATTAAAACATGGCCTACTAACAGCGAGTTAGAGATGCCTGATATTCCTTGGCTTAGTATTGATGAAGGGATTGTGAGGGTCAGGCAGATGGGCATGCTCGAGTGGATTCGAAGTGTAAAACCACATTCTCCACAATATGAGGACCCAGAGGACATGCCACTCACTGAATTTATAAGATGGAAAGTACTGAGAGAGACACCAGAACATTTGAAGAGCTTTGTTTTTGCTCTATTTCTTATGCCAGATCTTACAGTTAGAGAAGTTGTGGCTCGTTTGCATAAATTAAATGTACACGTAGTAGGTCTAACAGGACCTCAGGGTAGGCGTCAGGTGGCAGCACTGAATCGCAGAAGGCCAGATGAGCGTAGTTACAGTAATTATCATAATGGGTGGCAAAGGCAAAACAATACCTATAATGGCATGACCCGAAATGATCTTTGGAACTGGCTAATTAATCATGGTGTTCCCAGGAACCAAATACATAAGAAGCCTACTAAGTTTTTATTTGATCTGTATAAGCAGAAAAGCTCTAGAACGAATGACAGGAAGTCAACATTTGATTTTAGGAGTAGCGAATCCCGCCCAGTTGACCGGTTTCCAGACTTGAGACAGTTCACAGACCCAGAACCCCTTGAATGAAGGGGTGGCCGGGTTCCAGTGAGGAAGGACCTTGTCACAATACCAAAGAGTTATGCTGTTTGCCTTCCTCCTGTCCTTCCCCAGAGGGACCTGAGGCCTTTTACTAGGGTAACTGTACACTGGGGAAAAGGAAATAATCAGACTTTTCGAGGCCTATTGGATACTGGTTCTGAGTTGACACTGATCCCAGGAGACCCTAAAAAGCATTGTGGCCCTCCGGTTAAAGTAGGGGCCTATGGAGGTCAGGTGATAAATGGAGTTTTGGCTGAAGTCCGACTCACGGTGGGCCCAGTGGGTCCCAGAACGCATCCCGTAGTTATTTCCCCAGTCCCAGAATGTATAATTGGGATAGATATAATTAGAAATTGGCAGAATCCCCACATTGGTTCCCTGATCTGTGGAGTGAGGGCTATTATGGTTGGAAAGGCCAAATGGAAACCATTGGTGTTGCCTCTACCAGGGAAAATAGTGAACCAAAAACAGTATCGTATCCCTGGAGGGATTGCGGAGATTAATGCCACTATCAAGGATTTGAAAGATGCAGGGGTGGTGATTCCTACCACATCTCCATTTAACTCTCCAATTTGGCCTGTGCAAAAGACAGATGGATCATGGAGAATGACAGTTGACTATCGAAAACTCAACCAAGTAGTGACACCAATTGCAGCCGCTGTACCAGATGTGGTGTCCTTACTCGAGCAGATTAATATGTCTCCTGGTACCTGGTATGCAGCTATTGATCTGGCCAATGCTTTTTTCTCAATACCGGTTCATAAGGACCACCAGAAGCAATTTGCTTTCAGCTGGCAAGGCCAACAGTATACCTTTACTGTCTTACCTCAGGGGTATGTTAACTCTCCAGCGTTGTGCCATAACTTAGTTAGAAGGGATCTTGATCGCCTGACTCTTCCACAAAATATCACACTGGTCCACTATATTGATGATGTTATGTTGATTGGACCCAGTGAACAGGAGGTAGCAGCTAGCCTAGACTTGTTGGTAAAGCATATGCGCATGAGAGGATGGGAAATAAATCCAACTAAAATTCAAGGGCCATCTACCTCGGTGAAGTTTCTAGGAGTTCAGTGGTGTGGAGCATGCAGAGACATTCCTTCTAAGGTAAAGAATAAGTTGTTGCACCTGGCCCCTCCCTCCACCAAGAAAGAAGCACAACGTCTGGTGGGTCTTTTTGGATTCTGGAGGCAGCACATTCCTCATCTGGGTGTGTTACTACGACCCATATATCAGGTGACTCGTAAGGCAGCAAACTTTGAGTGGGGCTTGGAACAGGAAAAGGCTCTTCAACAGGTCCAGGCTGCGGTGCAGGCTGCTCTGCCCCTAGGGCCATATGATCCAGCAGACCCAATGGTGCTTGAGGTATCAGTGGCAGATAGAGATGCTGTCTGGAGTCTGTGGCAGGCTCCCATAGGGGAATCACAGCGGAGGCCCTTGGGATTTTGGAGCAAGGCTCTACCTTCATCTGCAAACAANAGGTGCATGCCTTTAATCCCCACCACCTTGGGAGCAGATGAAGGAGAGCTCTGTGAGGTCAAGACCAGCTTTATCTACATAGCAATTTCCAGGCGGTGGGGCTACAGGGACCCTGTCTCAAAAAGACAAAAAAGGAAATGAAAAAAAAAAAAAATCTATCCTAGAGGGAGGCTAGTTAACAATTTAACAATTCACAAGTCTCAGAAAGTCCATGAAACTTACAAGGTTTATAAGGTCCGTCCCTCCACAAGGTTACATAAGCAGTTAAGCATTGTTGGAGGAAGAGACTCTCCCATATGTCCAGCTGCCTCCTAGTCATGAAGAAAAAGCTCCAGGGAATGCTGTTTTGTGAATCATTGCCTATACTAGGGTAGGCTTTTCTGTAAAGCAGCTGCCTTTGAGTCATCTACACTCCTGTAAGCAACCTCTCATCTACATTCCTTTAAGAACCCAAATAAGCTGGTTGGCTTACCAAGTTTGGACTTTGATGGGGAAAGTCATACGATATCATGTGATCCAGCAATGAAAAGTATGTCTGGAAGAGGTTTTTTTACACTCATGTTCACAGCAGTATTATTCAAAACAGCTAGGAAATGTGAGTGTTCAACTATAGAAGAACAGATGAACTAAGTATGTTAAATAAATATAGTGGGGGGCTAGAGAGATGGCTAGCAGTTAAGAACACCAGATCTGTTCTTACAGAGAACTGGGTTCGATCCCCAGCACCCACATGGCGGGCTGAAACATCATAACTCCAGTTCAGGGGATCCGACACCTCTTCTGACCTCTGCGGCGCATTGCATGACACGGGAGCACAGACCTACATGCAGACAAGTACATTCATACACATAAAAAAACATAAAAAAATAATGGTGGCACACGCTTTAATCCTGGCACTTTGGGAGCAGAGGCAGGCGGATCTTTGTGAGTTCAAGGCCAGCCTGGTCTACAGAGTGAGTTCCAGGACAACTGGGGCTACAGGGAGACCCTGTCTCGAAAAGACCAAAAAAAAAATAATTTTTTAAAAAATTAAAAATAAAATAAAATAAAATAAAAAAATATAGTGGAATGTCCCAACTAAAAAGGGAAGGAAACTGTATAATATGCTACAACATGGAGCTAAGTAACATTATGCTGAGTGAAACAAGCCAGGCACGAAAATGTAACTACTGTATGGTCCATTTAAAAGAAGTCCATTAGAAGACATCAAAAGTCACGGAGATGGCAGTTTCAAGGGCCTGTCTACAGATTAATGGGAACAGAATTTCAAGTGGGTAGATAAGAAGGTTCTAGAAAGAGATGAGTGTGATAGTTGCACAAAAAATTTGAGTAAACTTAAAAAATTTGAACTTCACAACTAACATCGTTAAGATAATAAGTTGTATTTTACCATAATGTTAGAATCCTTTTTTTTTTTTAGTCTTTTTAGGTCTTCTTTAGTCCCAGCTGTCCTGTAGCATTACTGTTAAGACCAGGCTGGCCTTGACTCACAGAGATCCACTTGCCTCTGCCTCCCAAGTGCTAGGATTAAAGGCACGCACCACCACACCCATCTTAGAATACTTTTTAAATGAGCACATATACATAATCCAGTACCTACACTTCAGTTTGTTCATCTGGAAAAAAAAGAATCATAAACAGGACCAACAGAGACCAAAGAAGCAACTCTAAGGAGCATATTATAAAAGCAAAATAGACAAACAAGAACACCAAGGGCCAAAAACCACAGTCCTCCAATCCCAGAATATCATCACTGTGCAACAGTCCATGAGACCTTAACACTCTGAAATGGAACAAGAGCTTGGAAATACTATGAAATCGAAAGGCAAATTCACAAGTCTGCCCTCATTTCCTGACTCATTTCCAAGTCTTCATTACGCCCTCGGCAAACTCCAGTAAGCCCCCTGGACACTGTCACCACCACACTGCCTCTGGTCTTACACCCTCATGTCTTCGTGGCTCTCCCCAGATTCCTCCAGTCTCAACAAAGAAACCACAGAAAACCATTAAATTCTGTCAGATCAGATACTGTTCCTCTGCTTAAAACGTTTTAATCCCTTCCTATTTTGCTCTGGATAAGAGCCAAACTCTCAAAGAGCCAGCAGAGCCCTAACCTTTGTGTTCATTTTCTGTATCAAACAAACCAGGGATGGAGGCAAAAGATCAGAAGTTGAAGGTCATGCTTAGCATACAGCTAATTGAAGCCAGCCTGGGCCATAAGAAACCATGAAAAAAGAAAAGAGGGAGTGACAAAAGGAGAGAAAATTTATAAATATTTAGTAAATCCAGGCTGGACATACAGCTCAATCCCCATGAGAGGGCCAATCTATCTGGTAACAGCTTCCCATTAACACTGACTGTGAGGTCTAGGCAAAAGTAATACTTTCCAAACCAAATAAGCCAGTCCTCTCATCATCGAAACAACTAGCTGGCCACATTTATATTCACTTGGTACTTCCTGATTTCCCTGCTCTTCTAGGTCCTCAGTTTTAGTGCCTGACACTTTTACAATGCTGGGTGTGGTGGTCATGCCTTAATCCCAGAGGCAGCAGAGTGCAAGGCCAGCCTGGTCTACAATGAGCTCAAGCCAGCCATCTGGGACTAAAGGAGAAGAAACTGTCTCCAAAAAAAGAACAAACAAAAAAGTACCTAGAAAACTCCTGGATACTTGCTCTCCTGTTTGTAACCTTCCCTCAAGAAAGTCTTAGACCTTTGTTGCTGCTGGTTGGGTAAGGTAGAAAAAGACAAAAAAACAGGTACAGTCCAGCAGGAACAAAGACTCTAAAGCTTGTAAAAGTGTCAGATTCCAATTTGATCCCTACATGCCAATATGTTTATTAGACATATGACAAAAACTGAAATGTACACACTGCTTGATGAATAGGCAAAATTTCTCATATGTCCTATGGGACAATTCTTTAAACTCACCTTTTAAGCTAGCCTAGTGTTGCATGATTATAATCCCTGCTATTCATATGGCTGAGGCAGAAGGAGGAATGCAAATTCAAGGCCAGCCTGGAAACCTAGTCTCAAAATAAAGGGTGCCAGGTCTTTTGCAAGAGCAGCCAATATCTCAAGCTCTTAAATTTCTATGTATGCTGGGCGTGGTGGCGCACGCCTTTAATCCTAGCACTTGGGAGGCAAGGCCCAGACTGGTCTACAGAGTGAATTCTAGCAGCGTACAAGAGACCCTCTCAAAAAGCCCCCCCCAAAAAAAGGAAATGAGCTGGAGAGATGGCTCAGCGGTTAAGAGCACCGACTGCTCTTGCAGAGGACCTGGGTTGATCCCAGCACCCACATGGCAGCTGAGAACGTCTTTAACTCCAGTTCCAGGGGAATCCGACACCTCTTCTGACCTCTACAGCATTGCATGACACGGGTGCACAAACCTACATGCAGACAGTACACTTATACACATTAAAAAAATTAAAAATTAAAAAAAAAAGAAAATGAGGACAATGGCGTACCGCTAAGCACCACTAAGCAATAATGCCTCAGTACTCTTTTCACTTTGTCTGTTGAGACAGGATCTCACCAAGTAAAAGAGCCAGGCATGTGGTAGTACATGCCTTCAATCCTAGCACTCGGGAGGCAGAGACAGGTAGATCTTTGTGAGTTCAGAGGCCAGCCTAGTCTATACAGCAAGTTCCAGGCCAGCTGGGACTACAGGGACCCTGTCTCAAAAAAAGACATGTATCTGGGACATAACTCAGGGGCAGAGCATTTACGATCTGCTTCACATAGCTTCAGAGTGAGTGACCAAGATGCAATGGGCAGAGGTGCTTAGAGTCCTTCCTCCAAGTGGTAACCAGCACAGTGATCCTGATTTACAAAATACAACAGTGTTTTCTGCAAAACTACCAGTGTTCTTAATTCTACCATCTACCATAGAAGCTATGAAAACACAAGGCAGACTATTACAGAGATGTAATAGTCAGCAGTTAAATCACTCACCACGTAAGCATTAGGACCACAGTTAAGACCCCCAACACCCACTTAAATGCCAAGTAGCCATGGTGGTTGGCCTATAATCCCAAAACTTCGGAGGCAGAGAGAGGAGATCTGTGGAGCAATTTAGATAGCCAAACTAGCTGAATTGGTGATGTGATGGTTAATCTTGGGTGTCAACTTGACTGGACTAAGGAACAAATAGAGAAAAGGTTTCTGATTGGACCACCTCAACCCGGATGGCCCACCCCAAATGTGGGTGGTTACCTTCTGCCGGCAGGCAGTATTTAAGGCCACAGCAACGGGAGCTGGTCCCTTTTTTTCTCCTGCGGCTTGCTTCTCTCATCTGGTGAGTTTGTCTTGCTGCTTGTGATCAACCTTTCGGATCCAGCAGTGTACTGAGACCGGCAGATCTCCTGGAATCCATTCGGGCCTTCAGCACTAGATCTGGACCACTGAGACAATCCAGCCTTGCCGACTGAGCGGTTCCCTGGATTCCGGCCTCTCTCAGTTCGGGCACTACTGTTGAGCTCCGTCACGTGAGCAAATCAATAAATTGTATATAGTTATATATATACTCATCCTGTTGCTTCTTGTTTCTTTAGAGAACCCTGACTAATACAGATTTTTGGTACCAGGAAGTGGTCTAGAGAAACAGAATTGAAAGGATGAATTTCTTTAGTGGCTTGGAGTCTCTGGAGCCAGCTCTCCAACCCAATAAGCCTAGATTACTGAAGGCTCTCCTGGTGGCTTGAAGAGGAATGATAATCCTTTGGTGCAGACTATTTGATCTAATTATGTAGATCCATTTGACTCACCTAACTCACCTCTTGTGAGAGCAAGGAATTTAGCGACTCTATATATAAAACGTCGAGAAATTGCGGAAAAATCAGGAAAATAATGAATGTTGCCTTGTTGCTCCTAGCATGTCTGGATAAATGATAGAGGAAAATATGGAGCTCGTGATAAAAATGACCAGCTCCAGATTCCGAAACAACAGTTTAAAGGTTCCAAGTGTGCTCTGGAAGAGAACCTTCTCTCCAACAGCCAAAGAAGCTAAAGCAGCATAAAAATACAAGCTGGAGCCCTTATTATACTTTGGCTGATTTACAACGCAAATTTAATTCCCAGCCACGAAAAGTGTCAGCAGTTAAAGTGAGAGCACTGGTGGGGAAAGGTGGAACCCTGAAAATTGGGATGGAGATGTGTGGGAGACCATGATGATGAGGATTTTGAACCCTGGGATATCTGAGGGATTTTCTTTATCTGAGGATTTAATCTCCCCACCCTCAGCAGAGAATCCACACCCTGCAGATCCTCCTCCCCACCCTTACCTGAGGAAATAATATCCCCCTCCCATGGGAGCTAATGTCCCTCAGGGCCCAACAATTGTTGCCTCTAGACCTATAACCAGATTTAAGTCTAAGCAAGCCCCTCAAGGTGAGATAGAAAGTGTGGTCCACGAGGAGGTGCGATATACCACTAAAGAAATTAATGAGTTTGCTGATCATTCCGGCAGAAGCCTAAGAATATGTGTGGGAATGGATTTTAAGGGTGTGGGATAATGGTGGAAGGAATATAAAATTGGATCATACTGAGTTTATCGATATGAGCCCACTGAGTAGAGATTCTAGGTTTAATATGGAAGCTCGAGCAGTTAAAAAAGGTGTTAAAAGTTTATTTGATGGTTGGCTGAGTATTTATATAAAACATGGCCTACTAACAGCGAGTTAGAGATGCCTGATATTCCTTGGCTTAGTATTGATGAAGGGATTGTGAGGGTCAGGCAGATGGGCATGCGAGTGGATTCGAAGTGTAAAACCACATTCTCCAAATATGAGACCCAGAGGACATGCCATTCACTGAATTATAAGATGGAAAGTACTGAGACACCAGAACATTTGAAGAGCTTTGTTTTTGCTCTATTTCTTATGCCAGATTTACAGTTAGAGAAGTTGTGGCTCGCTTGCATAAATTAAATGTACACGTAATAGGTTAACAGGACCTCAGGGTAGGCGTCAGGTGGCAGCACTGAATCGCAGAAGGCCAGATGAGCGTAGTTACCGTAATTATCATAATGGTGGCAAAGGCAAAACAATGCCTATAATGGCATGACCCGAAAATGATCTTTGGAACTGGCTGATTAATCATGGAGTTCCCAGGAACAAAATACATAAGAAGCCTACTAAGTTTTTATTTGATCTGTATAAGCAGAAAAGCTCTAGAACAAATGACAGGAAGCCAACATTTGATTTTAGGAGTAGCAAATCCCGCCCAGTTGACCAGTTTCCAGACTTGAGACAGTTCACAGACCCAGAACCCCTTGAATGAAGGGGTGGCCGGGTTCCAGTGAGGAAGGACCGTGTCACAATACCAAAGAGTTATGCTTCTGCCAAAACTACCATCCAGGGACTTACGGAATGCCTTATCCACCATCAGGGTATTCCTCACAGCATTGCTTCTGGACCAAGGACTCACTTCACGCCAAAGAAGTGCGACTGTGGGCCCATGGTCATGGTATCCACTGGTCTTAACCATGTTCCCACCACCCAGAAGCAGCTGGCTGATAGAACGATGGAATGGCTCTTGAAGACACAGTTACAGCGCCAATTAGGTAGCAATACCCTGGAGGGCTGGGGCAAGGTTCTCCAGCAAGCAGTATATGCTTTGAATCAGCGAAAACTATATGGTACTGTTTCTCCTATAGCCAGAATTCATGGGTCCAGGAACCAAGGGGTGGAAGTGGAATGATTCCACTCACTATCACCCCTAGTGACCAGTAGGAAAATTTTTGCTTCCTGTACCCACGACCTTGCGTTCTGCTGGTCTAGATGTTTTGGCTCCAATGGGGGGAGTGCTTTTGCCAGGAGACACAGCAAACGTTCCATTGAACTGGAAGATAAGACTTCCCCTGGCCACTTTGGGCTTCTACGCCTTTAAGCCAACAGGCTAAGAAGGAATAACAGTAGTAGGAGGAGTGATTGATCCAGACTACCATGGGGAAATTGGACTTTTTCTCCACAATGGGGGCAAGGAAGATATGTCTGGAAGGCATCCACTTAAGTGGATACTTGTGGTTCCTTTTGAATGTGCAACTGAGATTGTGTTAAGTGTTGTTCATATTTAGGTTATTAGATACTGAAGGACAAGTAGTTCCTCAAGGACATTACCACCTACTCTAAGATATAATGCTTTGCTATTGCACATGAGATACTTGTAACATGTTAGGTGGAATTATGACCCTGCCATCGTTTGCAATTAATTACATAGCTAAGAGAGGCTATTTATTGGTTGACAAGGGGTGGACTTGTGATGGTTAATCCTGGGGTCGACTTGACTGACTAAGAACAAATAAGAGAAAAGGGTCTTCTGTTGGACCACCTCAACCCGGATGGCCCACCCCAAATGTGGGTGTTACCTTTCTGCCGGCAGGCAGTATTAAGGCCAACAGCAGCGGGAGCTGGTCCCTTTTTTTCCTCCTGCGGCTTGCTTCTCTCATCTGGTGAGTTTGTCTTGCTGCTGTGATCAACCTTTCCGATCCCAGCGTGTACTGAGACTGGCAGATCTCCTGGAATCCATTCGGGCCTTCAGCACTAGACTGGGACTCCTGAGACATCCAGCCTTTCGGACTGAGCAGTTCCTGGATTCCCGGACCTCTCCAGTTCGGCGCTACTGTTGAGCTCCGTCACGTGAGCAAATCAATAAATTGTATATAGTTATATACTCATCCTGTTGCTTCTGTTTCTTTTTTTTTTTTTTTTTTTTTTTTTTATAATTTTGTATGTTATGAAATGTAATTGTTTTGCATTGCAGGTCTGTGCACCCGTGTCGTGCAATGCCGCGGAGGTCAGAAGAGGGTCTCAGATTCCCCTGGAACTGGAGTTCTCCTGGAATTGGAGTTACAGACGGTTCTTAGCCGCCATGTGGGTGCTGGGGATCGAACCCGGGTCCTCTGCAAGAGCGTCGGTGCTCTTAACCGCTAGGCTATCTCTCCAGCCCTGCTTCTGTTTCTTTAGAGAACCCTGACTAATACAGGTGAGTTCTGAGCAAATCAAAGACCTTGCCAAAATATATAAGGTGGCAACCAATGGAAGAAGACAGCCAACTTCAACCTGTGGCATGTGCACCACAACACATACACACACACACACACACACACACACACACACACACACCGGGCATGGTGGCCCACACCTTTAATCCTAGCACTTACTCAGGAGGTAGAGGCAGGCGGATCTCTGTGAGTTCAAGGCCAGCCTGGACTACAGAGCAAGATCCAGGCCAGCTGGGACTAAAAGGGAGACCCTGTCTTGAAAATACCCCCACCCCAAAAAAAGTGTTGAATTTGATCCCCAGAAACCACTTTTAAAAGCTGGGTACAGTGGCACATGCCAGTAATCCCACCACAGAAAACAAGTGGGTCTCTGGAGAATGCAAGCCACACAGCCTACCAAAATCAGAGAGTCCCAGGCCAATCAGAGGCCCTGTCTCAATACACAAGGTGGATAGCCCTGGCTAGCCTGCAACTTACTATATAGACTAAGCTTATCTTGAACTCACAGAGATCTGCCTGCCTCAGCCTCCATCACGCTAGGATTAAAGGTGCTATGCCTGGCCAAAGTGAATGAATATATGTATATATATTTTTTGGGGGGGTCTTTTGAGACAGGGTCTATTGTAGCCCCAGCTGGCCTGGAACTCACTCTGTAGACCAGGCTGGCCTTGAACTCGGAGAGATCCGTCTGCCTCTCCCTATGCCTCCCAAGTGCTGGAATTACAGGCGTGCACCACCACGCCTGGCCACATATATATATTTTTGTATTTTTTTGAGACAGGGTCTCCCTTTAGTCCCAGCTGGCCTGGATCTCACTCTGTTGACCAGGCTGGCCTTGAACTCACAGAGATCTGCCTGCCTCTGCCTCCTGCTGGGCTTAAAGGCATGCACAAGCAAGCCCAGCAGTAAGTTTAATATTTTAAAATTAATGTAATACAATTTTAGAATACAGGACAAAAATGCACGATTACTTCAATATATGTAGAAAAATCATTTGACAAAATTTTTTTATGATAAAAATCATCCATATGATAAAAGGAATCAAAGAAAAATCTGTGGTTATCATCCTACTTGGTGGCCTTATGGTGAATGCTTTCTCCAAAGGTCAGGAACAAGCTGTGATAGCTAAGCTCGTCAACTTGACTGGATTTAGAATCACCATGGAAACACTCCTCCTGGTATGTCTATGGTGTTTCCAGAAAGCTTTAACTGAGCAGGGAAAAGCCACCCTGAACATGGGGCACACCATCCATGGGCTGAGGTTTTAGAGACTGAATAAAAAAAAAAAATCAGCTGTCGGGCTGGTCTACATATCAAGTTCTAGGCCAGCTGTGATTACAGGGAGACCCTGTCTCAAAAAGACCAAAAAAAGAAAATCAGCTAAGCAACAGCATTCATATCTCTGCTTCCTGACTGTGGGTGCAAGGTGATCAGTCATGCCTATTGTCATAATGACTTTTTATGGTGTTTTTTTGTTGACAGGGTCTCTCTGGTCCCAGCCTGCCTGGAGCTTACTATGTAGATCCACCTGCCTCTACCTCCAAAGGGATTAAAGATTCGAACCACCATGCCTGGCTGGAATTTGTTTCTCTTTTTCTTTCTTTCTTTCTTTCTTTTTTTTTTTTTTTTTTTTTGTAGCTCCAGCTGCCCTGGAACTCACTACCTAAACAAGGCTGGCCTCAATCTCACAGATATCCACCTACCTCTGCCTCCGGAATGCTGGGAATAAAAGGCATGTGTCTTGTGACACACACCTTTATCCTAGCACTCAGAGGCAGAGGCAGGTGGATCTCTATTGAGCTCCAGGCCAGTTGGGACTTAAAGGGAGACCCTGTCTCAAAAATACCAAAAAAAAAGAAAAAAGGCATATGCCACTACAGCCCATTAGAACTTGTTTTGGGGGGTTTTTTTGTTTTTGTTTTTTGGTCTTTTTGAGACAGGGTCTCCCTTTAGTCCCAGCTGGCCTAGAACTCGCTATGTAGACCAGGCTGGCCTAAAACTCACAGAGATCCTGCCTTGAGAATGCTGGGATTAAAGGCTTGTACCACCTCAGCCAGCAGAACTTGTTTTTTTTAAAACATGGCTCCAGGAGCTGGCAAGACTAACAGAATACACAAGCGGCTAACAACCATATGTAACTCCCGTTCCAGAGGGATCCAATGCTACCTTTTGGCCTCCATAGACACTACAGATATGGGTGCACTCACACACATGCAGATAAAAGACTCATACACAGCTGGGTGTGGTGGCGCACGCCTTTAATCCTAGCACTTGGGAGGCAGAGGCAGGCGGATCTTTGAGTTCAAGGCCAGCCTGGTCTACACAGTGAGTTCCAGGACAGCTGGGGCTACAGGGAGACCCTGTCTCAAAAAAAACAAACAAACAAAAAAAATTCATACACATAAAAGTCAATCAAAAAATATTTAAAAAAAAAATTGGGCTGGAGAGATGGCCTAGCGGTTAAGAGCGCTGACTGCTCTTGTAGAGGACCTGGTTTCGATCCTCAGCACCCACATGGCAGGTGAGAACCGTCTGTAACTCCAATTCCAGGAGAACTCCAGTTCCAGGGGAATCCGACACCCTCTTCTGACCTCTGCGGCATTGCACGACACAGGTGCACAAACCTGCATGCAGACAGTACATTCGTACACGTAAAAAATTTTTAAAAATACAAAAAATAAAAAATAAATCACTGCTCCAGGGACCCAGCAAGATGGCTCAGTGGGTAAAGGCCCTTGATGCCAAGCCTGACAACCTAAATTTAATCCCCAAAACCTGTAAGGTGAAAGAGAAGAACCAACTCCAAGTTGACCTCTGACTTTCATACATAATCCATGACACACAAATGCATATGCACACATTCAATTAAAAAAAAAAATAGCCGCCGGGTGTGGTGGCGCAGACCTTTAATCCTAGTGCTTGGGAGGCAGAGGTAGGCGGATCTTTGTGAGTCCAAGGCCAGCCTGGTCTACAGAGTGAGTTCCAGGACAGCTGGGGCTATAGGGAGACCCTATCTCAAAAAGACCAAAAAAAAAAAAAAAGAATTTAGGCGAAGGGTGTTGACCCAGGCCTTTAATCCCAGCACTCAGGAGGCAGAGGCAGGTGGATCTCTGTGAGTTCAAGGCCAGGTTGGTCTTCATAGCAAGTACCAGAGCAACTGGGGCTACAGGGAGACCCTGTCTCAAAAAGACTACAGGGGAAAAAAAAAAAAAAAAAAAAAAAAAAAAAAAAAAAAAAAAAAAAAAGACTGCCACTTATAAACCCTAAGGACCCACCACTACCCCAGAGAGGCAGTGTGCCTTGATATTGCTGATTCTCCCAGCAACCTGCACTCCAAAGCTTCATGAGAAATTATCTGAAGTCCTAGAAATACTGGCTGCCCCTTTCCTATAGCCTGTTTCTTCGAGTTGTATCATTAAAGGGTACAGAAAGCTCAGCATTTTACCTCAGCCTCCAAGGCTAGCCAGGATATAGCTCCACTCCAAGACATCCTAAAAGCAAAGTGGTCTGAGAAGAAATATTCAAGTTCAAAGGTGCCTGGTAGTGATGGCAGGTTAGATGAATGTTGTGGAACACTGTTCTCTGAGATGTTACCATTTCAAAATGAGTATAGCTATGATTACTCCCAGAAGACCACCATGAGATAGGACCAATGAACAGTGCCTCCTAGAAGTGGGGAGGGTCAAAAGACCCACACCTGAGATTACAGACACTCTAATGTGCACCCCTCAGCTGTAATCCTGCCAATGTGGCTTCTCACATGTGGTCTATGAGTTAAAGAGCATTGACTGCATTAACTACTCAGTCACCTCTCCAGGCCAGAAGGATTTTTTCTTTTCTTTTGAGACAGGATTTTACTATGTAGCCCTGCCTAGCCAAACAGCCTCAAATTCACAGAAATTCACCTGCCTCTGCCTCAAGTGTTGGGATTAAGGGCATGAGACACCACATCCAGTCACAGATTTAGTTCTCGGAACCCATATAGAGGGTCTAACAACCATTTGTAAGTCCAGTTCCAGGGGATCCAATATACCCTTCTTGCTTCCACAAGTTTGCGTGAACATGGTACACTTTCAAATTCAAGTAAAACACTCATACACATAAAAAGAAAAAAATTTAGCCAGGTGTGGTGGCACATGCTTTTAATCCCAGCATTCGGGAGAAAGGCAGATAGATCTCTGTGAGTCTCAAATTGGGGGTCTGATGACACCCTCCACTATGAAAATGTTCATAGGTCCAATCTTATCAGAGTCTCATGTGAGTAATCCTCAGCTGTTCTGATTTCAAGATGGTAATGGCCAAGTTATGCCTAGGAGAGTGCTCTATACACATTTCACCTTTTTCAGATTACATTCTTTCTGCCCCCTCTTCCTTTGAGGTGATACAGATATATTAATTATTTTCTTCCATTTAGGGCTGAGCAGTGGGCCATCTGCTACAGCAGCACTCACTCACTCTTCAGCACTTTGGTTATGTCTCTCCAGTAATGCCACTCACTGCAAACATAAGCTGCCTTGACCAGGGCAAGCCAACAGCAGCAATTGTCTGTGCATGTAAACATGACTGTTTAGAAGGCAGTTAGACAGGTATATCATGTCCATTCAACAATATAATGGCAGTTTAGACCTTCCCAGCCACAGGTTTTTATGCTAGATTACAGTATCAAATATGGGTTCTCTCCTGTGGAGTGGGCTGGGAATAGAACCTGGGGGTCCTCTGCAAAAGCAGTTAGTGCTCTTAACAGCTGAGCTCTCTCTCCAGCCCCATTTTTTTACATTTTTCTATCATCATGAATAGTACATACCATCTCGAATATACTACCAGGAGAGGAGCCTTAACTTCCACTTCCACTTCCACTCCCACCCCACCCCCACACAAAGTGGCTTTATTAGAGAGCCAGGATCGCATAGGCCTTAGGAGTTAGCATTGGGGCCATTCTTGTAAAAAATGGGCTTTACATTAACAAAGCACCAATTATACTACAGCCATCACCTAGCTGACTCCACAGCCTCCACAGCCGCTGCAGCTCCTCCCCCTCCCCCTCCCCCCCCCCTCTTTGGCCACCCTGAGAGTTTGACCTCTTACTTTTTCAGCATGGGCCAGGGAACCATGGACTTTACCTCCCAGCTTGTGACCAGCTACTTCCAGAATGGTTAAGGTCTCCACCCCGCACTGACCTACAGTGGCCTCATCCAGTCTATGGTGGCCTCATCCAGCGGCAAGCCTACCAGAGCATAACTTGATCTTCCATGGAGATGCCCTCCATTGAGCTACATGATGGCTACATGAGCCTGATCTGAGCAACCATCTCCTGGCTTGTCACCTTGAGGGTGTGTAACCCCTGGGAGAGGACAAAGAGCTATATGTTGGCAACTCACCTGCCACTGCCCTGACCTCAAAGATGGAGTTGAGAAAGCAGAAGGGGAGGCACATCCTCATCACCTGCTTGCTATGTGTAACATCACTCTCAAGCCTAAACATTTTTTTAGGTAAGGAAAAAAAAGTTCTTTTTAAAGCACTATGATGCTTCTCCTGTGACAGAACCTCCTGGAGGGCAGAGCTTACTCTAAACTTCTGGCTGGGCAGCAGCAAAGTTTGTCCTAAAAGGACCCACAGCATGAGCATCAGCCTACAAAAGGTCACCTCCTTAGGCCAGAACTCAGTGCTATTCACTTGTACCCACACCTGCAATTTGGCCATACACAACCAATCTATTCTTGGTGCACCCTCTTCTGAACAACCCAAAAGGGAAAAGACCAGACAGAAGTAATACACAAAGAAAAAAACTCATTTATTTTTCCACATAAGAAGCAGAACTTCAGGCCAGACATGGTGACACATCCCTTTAATCCCAGCACTTTGGAGGCAGAGGCCAAGGCAGAGACAGGTAGATAGATAGATCTCTGTGAATTCCAGGCTAGCTGGGGCTACAGACAAGGAGATCCTGTCTCAAAAAGACCGCCCCCCAAAAAAACCCAAAACAGTAGACTTTGGGGCTGGAGAGACGGCTCAGCAGTTAAGAGCACAAGAGCACTGGCTTTTCTGTCAGAGGACAAGACCAGGGTTCAATTCCCAGCATCCAAATGGCAGCTAAGAATCATCGTTAACTCCAGTTCCAGGGAATCCAATGCCTTCTTCTGACCTCTTTGGGCGCTGCAGGCCATGGGTGCACTCACATACTTGCAAGCAATACATACACATAAAGTAAAAATATTTTTTTTATTAATTTTATTTATTTATTTCTATATGTGTATGAATGTACTGTCTGCATGCAAGTCTGTGCACCCGTGTCATGCAACGCCACGGAGTTCAGAAGAGGGTCTCAGATTCCCCTGGAACTGGAGTTCTCCTGGAATTGGAGCTTCAGACGGTTCTCAGCCGCCATGTGGGTGCTGGGGATCGAACCCGGGTCCTCTGTAAGAGCGGTCGGCGCTCTTAACCACTAGGCCATCTCTCCAGCCCAGTAAAAAAATATATATATGTATTTTTTTTTTGGTCTTTTCGAGACAGGGTCTCCTTGTAGTCCCAGCTGTCCTGGAACTCACTCTGTAGACCAGGCTGGCCTTGAACTCAGAAAGATCCACCTGCCTCTGCCTCCCAAGTGCTAGGATTAAAGGCGTGCGCCACCACGCCCGGCTAAAAATATTTTTTAAAAAAGCAGAACTTCACAATTGTACCTAAAATACTAATGACCTATGGACTTGGAAAAGAAACCATTAAGGGATGGTGGACTGTAAGCCCCAGAGGGCTTAGGTATTCTGTTCACTGAAGAACACCTAGGCACTAGTGAACAAGTAACAGGTATTCACATTTCTGAAAAGAGAGGCCTGTACTTTCTAGGATTTCTCACATTTTAGATTAAGGCTTTAATGATCTAGAAGAAAGACAGGGTTTCCTTGATGAGCACTGTGAATTTAAGGAAGAACCATATTATTCTGGTAAAGACTGTCCATATTAAAAAAAAAAATGTCAGTTGGGCGTGGTGGTACACGCCTTTAAATCTCAGCACTCAGGAGGCAGAGGCAGGCAGATCTCTGTGAGTTCAAGGCCAGCCTGGTCTACATAGTGAGTTCCAGGCCAGCTGGGACTAAAGGGAGACTCTGTCTCCAAAAGACCAAAAAAAAAAAAAA
>VZQC01014308.1:3858806-3880459 GCA_009823505.1 Rhizomys pruinosus
CTTTGCCAATCAAAAAGGATCTTGCCCAGTGCACCAACCTACAGGTAGACAGTACACTCATACACATAAAAAAATAATAAATTATGCTGGGCGTGGTGGCGCATGCCTTTAATCCTAGCACTTGGGAGACAGAGGCAGGCAGATCTTTGTGAGTTCAAGGCCAGCCTGGTCTACAGAGTGAGTTCCAGGACAGCTGGGGCTACAGGGAGACCCTGTCTT
The DNA here is from genome assembly GCA_009823505.1 of Rhizomys pruinosus. Taxonomy (NCBI): domain Eukaryota; kingdom Metazoa; phylum Chordata; class Mammalia; order Rodentia; family Spalacidae; genus Rhizomys; species Rhizomys pruinosus. The sequence goes on from VZQC01014308.1 coordinate 3,859,026, forward strand.
GAAAAGACCAAAAAAAAAAAAATAATAATAATAATAATAATAATAATAATAAATTTTTAAAAGGGGGGAGGCTGGAGAGATGGCTCAGAAGGAGTGTTCTTGCAGAGGACCCGGGTTCAATTCCCAGCACCCACATAGCAGCTAAGAACTGTCCTCAACTCCAGTTCCAGGGGAATAAGATGCCCTCCCCCGCGGCACTGTACAACATGGGTGCACCAACCTACATGTAGACAGTACACTCATACACATACAAAAAAATTAAAAAATAAAAATAAAAAGGATCTTGCAGCTAGGCATGGTGGCCCACATCTTTAATCCCAGCACTCAGGAGGCAGAGGCAGGCAGATCTCTGTGAGTTCAAGGCCAGCTTGGTCTACATAGCGAGCGCCAGGACTAGACCCTGTCTCAAAAAACACCCCCCCCCAAAAAAATCTTGCTCCTGCTCATATTAAAAGTTTTTAATCTTTTCAGAATATTGCTCTGTACTGAGACTGAGACGGCACAGCAAACATGCACACCTCTAGATGAATTTCATTCAGCATCTGATTTTGGCTTTAAAAAGAAAGATCTGAGTGGGGCGTGGTGCCACACGCCTGTAATCCCAGCACTCAGGAGGCAGAGGCAGGTGGATCTGTGGGAGTTCAAGGCCAGCCTGGTCTACATAGTAAGTTCCAGGACAGCTGGGGCTACAGGGAGACCCTGTCTCAAAAGACCCTCCCATCCCCCCCCAAAAAAGAAAGATGTCCAGAGTGTGATCATACATTCCTTTAATTCCAGTACTTGGGAGAGAGAGCCAGGCAAACGGCAAATCTCTGTGAATTCAAGACCAGATTGGTCTATATATCTAGTTCCAGGCCAGTCAAAGCTAAACAGTGACATCCTACCTCAAAAAAGCAAACAAACAAACCCAAAAAATATTAAATAAAGCAAGAATATGCCCCTGAGGAGCTATCAGCAATGGATAGTTGCTGGGAGGAAACAAAAATCCTTGAGAATGTAGCCACTGGTAGGTTTTCCATGATGGACCCATAACCCCCACACATATAGCACTGAGTGGACTCAGAGAGTGAGAGAGAGAGAGAGAGAGAGAGAGAGAGAGAGAGAGAGAGAGATGGATTGGAAAGTGGGCATCTTGGGGAGCATGAGAATTTTAGAGAAGGAAAATGGGGGGCTGGAGAGATAGCTCAGTGGTTTAGTGCACCGACTCATCTACCAGAGGACCCGGGTTGGATTCCCAGCACCCACATGGTGGCTAAGAACCGTCTTTGAGCCAGGTGTGGTGGCACACGCCTTTAATCCTAGCACTCGAGAGGCAGGCAGATCTCTGTGAGTTCAAGGCCAGCCTGGTCTACAGAGTGAGTTCCAGGCCAGCTAGGGCTACAGGGAGATCTATCTCAAAAAACAAAAAAAAAAAAAAAAAAGGAAAATGGAAGGTAGATATATTTCATTTTATATACATATGACATTCTCGAAAATAAAATTTTGTGGGGTTTTTTGTTTTGTTTTGTTTTGTTTTGTTGAGATATGGTCTTCCTATAGCCCCAATGGCCTAGAACTCACTATGTAGACCAGGCTGAACTTGAATTCACAGAGATCCACCTGCCTCTGCCTCCCAAGTGAAGAAAACTATTTTAAAAACAAGTAAGTCAGGCATGGTAGTACATACCTTTAATCCCAACACTCAGGAGGCAGAAGCTGAGGCACGAGGATCTCTATGAGATCCAGCCATTTCTACATGGTGACTTGCAAGACCAGCTGCGGCTTACAAAGAGAATCTTAAAAAAAAAAAAAATTACACCCACAGCTGAGCCTGGATTAAAAAACTACAAACCCAGTCCAGCAGCCCAGGCCCACACACAGAGCACTGAAAGTCCACTCAACAGGAAAACAGGCTTCATAACTGGCTGCAATGTCCACCTGACACTATCAACATCAGAAAATACTAGGATACAGACAATGAGGGAGAGCCTCATCTACACCCCAAAAATTATACTCTCGTTGGAGGAAACAAGGAATAAAAAGGAGAGAGAAGACTGGCACCCCCTCCATGGCCCCTTCTAAATTAAGGCACTGAATAGACAGAAGAAATAACAGAGCAGACAGGATGAGCTGAGGAAGGGTACCTGCAGCAGTTCTACTGCAATCCAGCTTCCCAGGGCAGGTGACCAAGCAGCCAATCAGGAGAGGAAGGTCCACTGACAGTGGGATGAAGGTCAAAGCAGAAGCATCAAGAAGGGAACATGGAGCTGGAGATGGCTCAGTGGTTTAGGAGCACTGACTGCTCTTGCAGAGGACTCAGGTTAGATTCCCAGAACCCACATGGTGGCTAAGAACAGTCTTTAACTCCAGTTCAGGGGAATCAGACACCCTCTTCTGGCCTTCGCAGCATTGCACAACACGGGTGCACCTACCTACATGCAGACAGTACAGTCATACACATAAAATAATAAAAAAAAAAAAAAAGGAAAAAAAAGGGAACAAAAGAAAAAGAAAGGGTTCTCCTAGTACAGGCCACAGGGTATATGGTACAGGAAGACTACAAAGTTATAGGGGTCACAACTTCTGTGCAGGATAAAGGGCCATGGATTCATAGGTGGACACACAGAGATAGATAGGCAAGGCTATCACTATACCCATGAGAGTCACCAGCAATGGGTGGCTAGATGAGCAAGTGCCAGAACCAAACAAGGACTCTAGTGTTAGGTGGGGCTCAAGGTCTGATTAAGGACTTAAGGAAGAAAAGCAGAGCATAAATATGCAATAAACACAAATCTTTGGAACAAATCTTAGTACAGGGAGGGCCAAAGAAACAGATGGAATCTAGTCTAAGGTTAGATAAAGAAAAGGTTTTTCTGACTTGTAGTTGGAGAGGGAGGTTAAGAAGGAGGTCAGTGTATTAGTATGCTGATGCAATGTCCTGAATAGAATAAATGTGGAGCTGGAGAGATGGCTCAGCCATTAAAAGCACCAACTGCTCTTCCAGAGGACCTGGATTCAATTCCCAGCACCCACATGGCAGCTAGGAACCGTCTTTGACTCCAGTTCCAGGGGAATCTGACACCCTCTTCTAACCTCCCCAGCACTGCACGACATGGGTGTGCCAACCTACATGCAGATGGTATGCTCATACACATAAAAAAATAATAAATAAATAAATATTAGAGGGCTGGAGAGATGGCCCAGTGGTTAAGAGCGCCAACCACTCTTGCAGGGGACCTGGGTTCGATCCCTAGCACCCACATGGAGGCTGACAATCGTCTTTAACTCCAGTTCCCGGGGAATCCAACACCCTCTTCTGACCTCTGCAGCATTGCACGACACGGGTACACAAACATACACGCAGACAGTACATTCATACACATAGGAAAATAAATAAAGTTAAAAAAATTTTTTTTAATTAAAAAAAAAAAGAATAAAAGTAAAGTGAGGGAGAAGACAGAACCCTCTGAGCAGCTAGGACAACAGAAGCATGGGCAGAGAATGGTGGTCACTGGAGAGTATCTTTTGAACATGCAGAGATGAAGATGAGTGTCCAGGGGGGAAAGGCTCAGGTTTTGAGGGAACAACAGATGAGAAGAGCACACCTATGCCAGCTGCCTGTGGGTCCTGGAATTCCTGCACAACTCTTAACAACCATCCTGATGTTGCCATGTGCTGCTGCCACCTCTCACAGGATCTTTCACAGTGGCCTTGACCCTCACAGCTTACTGCCTCATTACAGTTCTAGTAGGAGCCAAGCCTCGAAACCTATTTTCTTTTCCTCCAGCAGCCCTTCCTCCCACAATCAAATAACAGCAGGCAGTTCTTAAGGCCAAGCCCTCACCCTGGCCTTTTCCATTTCTCAGAATTCCTGCCCTCTTAATGTCTTTGACCATTTAAACAACAACAAAATAAGCAACCTGGATTATCTATGGAAGGTTAAAAAAAAATTTCTGCTTCAAAGGATACTAAATGGAGAGGTACTGCAAACCAAATATCTAACAGGGTCGACTTGAGTATATAATACTTCAGGAGCCATTATAAATCAGTAACAAACAAACAAAAAAAAGGAACTGGAGACTTGGCTCAGTAGATAAGAGCAGAGGCCCCAGGTTCAGTTCCCAGGACCCACATGGCAGATCATAACTGTCAGTAATTCCAGTTTCAGGGGTTCTCATGCCTTCTTCTGGCATACCTGCAGTCATATGTGCCGACATAAACTCTTGTAAACACACACACCCCACGCCTTCTTCTGGCATATCTGCAGTCATGTGGCCCACATAAACTCATGTAAACACTCACTCACTCACTCACTCACTCAACCATAAGCAAAAATAAGTAATTTGGGGCTTAGGGGTAAAGTGCACTGACTGTTCTTGCAGAGAACCCGAGTTCAGTTCCCAGCACACATCCATAACTATAGTTCCAGGGGATGCAGTGCCTTCTTCTGGCCTCCACAGGCATTGTACACACATGGTACACTACATGCATGCAAGCAAAACATTCATAAACACAAAATAAAAATCAATCCCTCCACAGGGATCCAGCTCCCTCTTCGAGATTCTGCAAGTATCTGCACACACACACACACAAATAAAAATAAATCATAAAAAAAGGTGGGGCGTGGTGGCACACGCCTTTAATCCCAGCACTTGGGAGGCAGAGGCAGGTGGACCTTTGTGGGTTCAAGGCCAGCCTAGTCTAGGTAGTGAGTTCCAGGACAGCTGGCCCTACAGGGAGACCCCTTCTCAAAAAGACAAAAGAAAAAAAAGGCCAGACGTGGTAGTGCATGCCTTGAATCCCAGCACTCAGGAGGTGGACACAGGTGCATTTCTGTGACTTCAAGGCCAGCCTGGTCTACACAGTGAAAGTTCCAGGCCAGACGGGGCTATGGGGGGGGGGGGGGATATGAAGAATTTGAACCCTCAAGAACTGCTGCTGGGAATATAAAATGGTACAACCACTTTGGAAAACAATTAGGGATTCCTCTAACTCTTAAAGCAAAGTTACCATATTACCCAGTAATAATAAAGTACAAACAAAACTTTCACAGGAATGTTCAGAAGAATTACCCAAATTAGCCAATCAAGTGTAATCAACCCAAAACGCCATCAACTGACCAATGGACACCAACATGTAGTAGTAAATTTAAACTATCAACTATTATTTGGTCATAAAGGCAGAAACCAACACACACTATTCCATGCACGAACCTTGAAAACAGTTTTGTGACATAAGCCACTTAAAGAATTACATGATTCTATTCATGTAAAATGAGAAACTGCTAATGGAATGTTTATTCTGAGGGAATGATGAAAATATTCTGGACTAGTAGTTCTGACATGTAATATGTAACTAAAATTCAATCAACAAGGGGCTGGAGAGATGGCTCAGCGGTTAAAGACACTCACTGTTCTTGTAAGAGGACCCAGGTTCAATTCCAAGCACCCATATGGTGGTTAATAACTGTCCACAACTCTAGTTCCAGGGGATCTGACACCTTCCTTTGATCTCTGTGAACACTGTACCTACATGCAGGCAATACACTTGTGCTGGATAGCTTTAGTGTCAACTTGACACACCTGGGTTGAGGGAGCAATTGGGGAATTGGCTCCATTGGATTGGCCTGTGGCCACATCTGTGGAAGTATGTGTCTTGATTGTTGGGGAGCGGGGGGGGGGGTCCACAATGAGTAGTGCCACCCTGGACAGGTTTGTGTACTTGTATATAAGAAGGTGGGCGTGGCATGAGCCAGAGGAGCAAGCCATGAACAATACTCCTTCCATGGCCTGTGCTTCAGCTCCTGCCTCCAGGTTTCTGGCCCTGAGTTTCTTGCCTTGGGCTCCCTGAGAACTGTTGACCCAGGAGATGTAGCTGAATAAACCCTTTCCTCCCCAAGTTGGTGTTGGTCAGAGTGTTTTGTCACAGCAATGGAAGACAAAAACTAGAACAACACTCATACACATAAAATAAAACTATTTCTTTAAAAAGACAGAGCTAGCTGGGTGTGGTGGCACACGCCTTTAATCCCAGCACTTGGGAGCAGAGGCAGCGAGATCTTTGTAAGTTCAAGGCCAGCCTGGTCTACAGAGTGAGTTCCAGGACAGCTGGAAGCTACAGGGAGACCCTGTCTCGAAAAAGACCAAAAAATAGAAATTAAAAATTAAAAAAAAATAAAAAGACAGGCTTGGGCTGGTGCGGTGGCCCACGCCTTTAATCCTAGCACTCACTCAGGAGGCAGAAGAGCGGATCTCTAGGCGGATCTCTGTGAGTTCTAGGCCAGCTGGGCATAAGGGAGATCCTGTTCTCAAAAAGAAAAAAAAAAGTAGCTGGTATTTGGTGGCACAAGCCTTTAATCCCACTAGCGGAGGCAGAGGCAGGGGGATCTCTGAGTTTAAGGTCAGTCTGGTCTATAGAGGAGAGTTCTAAAACAGCTAGGGCTGCAGGGAGACCCTGTCTCAAAAAAAAGAAAAAAAAATAAAAAAAGTGTAACATTCTTTATCCAGAGAAGATTAGAACAGGGATAAAGAAGATGACTCAGAAGTACTGGATGTTCCTGCTGGACCCAGGTACCCACAGGGCAGCTAACAAACCATCTATATAACTTTAGTTCCAACAGCATCCAAAAGGCATTGCATAGCATGGATACATTTAAAAATATGTAGGCAATACATCCATACACATAAAATAAAAATAGGAAAAAAAATAAAATTTAAAAGATCAGAATATATAATCCTTTACTAGTTGAACTACCAATATTAATCACCTATTAAAATTATGTCATTAGCCAGACCCTTTAATCCCAGCAGTCAGGAGGCCAGAGGCAAGGTGGATCTCTGTGAGTTCAAGACCAGCCTGGTCTACATAATGAGGCTCCAGGCCAGCTGAGACTAAAGGGAGACCCTGTCTCCAAAAAAAGAAAACATTTATGTCATGCCTGCATGCCTGATTGGACTGTTCCTCTTCTGACCACCAACCCCAAGCAGTCATTTTTAAGTGCAGGAGCATCCCCAAGTTGTCACCACTGCTAGGGACACGAGTGGTAGCACTGACAGGGTTTACCAGTGGTTCCCAACCTGTTTCTTTTCAGGGGCAAGCACAAAGGAATAGTCTCTATTGTTCTCGGTTCCTCATTACTGTGCCAGGCTGGAGTTTCCTCAGCTCTGGGAGAATAATCTACCTACCCTCCCCCACCCTTCTGCTCCAAGAAACTGCTGGGGAACTGACTACCAACCAATCCGTATAATCTGTCATCTGCAATAAATCAATAAATATAAAAACATGCTCCCACTGTGTCTCTTCCCAAGAAAAACCAGCACTTGCCAATGTGTCATCTTATTTTTCTAGGGAATTGCTTAGAAAATGCTTAGGTTTCTTCATTCTTCACATCATTCTCCTCTGTCATTCCTAGGAAAATGGAGTATCTGCATTGACCAGCCAGACAGGGCCACTGAAAAATGAAAATATGTGGACTTGATGGATTCAGGTTGTGCTGTGCCTCAGTTCTGTCAATGCCATACAGATCAGTGTCATTCTTACACCCAGAGCAGAGAGATCCACCTCCCAACCCAACAGCCAGCACCAGCAGATAAACAAACCAAGCTAACAAACCCCAACCCACCCAGCCCAAGCCTCTGGTCTCTGGAGTCCAGGTCCTTGATACTGGCTCACCTCACAGAGTCAGCCTCAACCACTGATACTGTCAGGGACAGGGCAGGAGAAGAAAACAAGAATTACAGCAAGGTTTCAAGTACTCTACAAATGTTTGAAGAAAACAAGTACTGACCTATCCATCAGGATAGATGAAAGAAAGTAGGGCTGGAGAGGATGGGTATCTGCGGGTTAAGAGCACCAACTGCTCTTGCAGAGGACCCAGGTTCAATCCCCAGCACCCACCATGGTGGCTTGGAAAACCGTCTTTAATTCTAGTTCCAGGGGAATCCAACACCCCTTCTGACCTCCGCAGGCATTGCACGACATGGGTGCCAAAAACTACATGCAGACAGTACATTCGTACACATAAAAAAAAAAATAACAAGGATAGAAAGTCATAAGCTTCTTCCTGACATAAAAAAAAAAACCTGCAATTAGCCTGAAATGTCCTTCAAACCCCTCAGCTGGGGGACCTCCCATTCTATCCCCAAGAAAGTGTACACATATTAGGTGGCCAGACAGCAAAGGTAGGCTATTTGGGGAGGGAGAAACCAAGAAGGTAATTGTCACAATAAAGAAAACAGTCCTGTTTTACTGGCTCTGACAGCAGCCAAGGAACTTTGGGTCAAGGAGGGTTAAGCAAAGGAGAAAGGTTGGTGCCACGTTCCTTACATGCACCTCCTCCAAGATTCCCCCTGATCTAAGTGCAGCTGTTAACCACTCAACTACTGTAAAATCTGCAAAACCCCAATCTCACTGGGCATGTTCAAACCCTGCACTCCATCTCAGCTCTTCCCTGAAATGGATGCTGCCCAGGAAGCCACCTGGGGTGAAAGTCCAGGCACCTTGGGCCTCCTCAGGTTACAAGCAACATTTAAAGAATTTAGTTCCAGGCTGGAGAGATGGCCTAGTGGTTAAGTGCACCGACTGGCGTCTGCAGAGGACCCAGGTTGTGATCCCCAGCACCCATCATGGCGGCCTGAGAAACCATTCTTAACTCCAGGTTCCAGGGGAATCCGACGCCCTCTTCTGGCCTCCGTTGGCATTGCATGACCTGGCCAGAACCAGGCAGGACAGTACATTCATACACATAAATAAATAAAAATTTAAAAAAAAGAAAAATTTATAAAAAAAAAATTTAGTTTCCTTAAAAAGAAATCATCTTGTCTATATGTATTATTTTCATCCTAAAAAATGAAGAAAGATCTCTCCAGACTCCACCAACAAATCAGCTCAGTCACAAAAAATAATGAGCTCCTTAAGTTACTCAAAGCAGTTTTGTCTGAAAAATATTAATACACAAAATTGACCAGAAGGTCTGTGGACAAGGCTAAGGGAAAAGGAACCATTCCCCTGCTGACACAGGAACTGCCTTCAGATTAATAGATCAAAGAGCCCAAGACAGCAGCATAATGGAAGAGGATAAATCAGGCCCAAAATGGCCAGGTTCACCTGTATCCCCCAAAGCTCCAGGAGCTACTGCAGGAAATAGTATGCACAGCTACCTCCCCATCCTCAGGCTGCTCCCACAGTTTACAGGCCAACTCCAAACTCCCCAACAGAGGGACAGACACTCTGTCACAGGAATCAAGTATCTTTTTTTTTTTTTTTTTGGAGACAGGGTCTCCTGTAGCCCCAGCTGTCCTGGAACTCACTTGTAGACCGTGCTGGGCCTTGAACTCACAGAGATCTGCCTGCCTCTGCCTCCTGAGTGTCTAGGATTAAAGTGCGCTGCGGCACCACAACAGGCTTATCAAGTATCTCTTTAAGACAAAACAAGTGTTATTTTTTTTAAGGCAGCAATACAATCAAGTTTTTTTTTTTAATTTTTTAAAATTTATTTATTTTATTTAATGTGTTTTTTATCTGCTATGCAGGTTTGTGCCACCGTGTCGTGCAATGCTGCGAGGTCAAATGAGGGTCTCGGATTCCCCTGGAACTGGAAGTTTTCCTGGAATTGGAGTTACAGACGGTTCTTAGCCGCCATGTGGGTGCTGGGGATCGAACCCGGGTCCTCTGCAAGAGCAGTCGGTGCTCCTAACTGCTAGGCTATCTCTCCAGCCCCTACAATCAAGTTTTATGCAAAACTTTTTACTTTTAAAACTATACAATGGGGCTGAAGAGATGGCTCAGTGGTTAAGAGCACTGACTGCTCTTGCAAAGGACCGGAGTTGATTCCCAGATCCCACATGGCAGCTAAGTACCGTCTTGGGCCTGGCATGGTGGTTCATGCCTTTAATCCCAGCACAGGGAGGCAGAGGCAGGCAGATCTGTGAGTTCAAGGCCAGCCGCCTAGTCTATATAGCCAGCTCCAGGCCAGCTGGGACTAAAGGGAGACCCTGTCTCAAAAAAAAAAAAAAAATTACAAGAAAGTAAAATGCCACTAATCTTTCTACACAAAGCCTCGCACAATCTTTTTGGTGCAATTCAGCCATGGACTATCCCAGATTTGCTACATAACCAGCTGTGCCTACTCCAACCCAATCTAGCCCACTGACCTGGGCCAGGATGGAGGGGTTGAGATCAACACATCAGAAAAATGAGTCATTAGTGATTCCTCTTTAAAACCAGACCACAAGTTCAAGGGCAGAAAAACATCATGCAACTGATCCACATTAAATGAACAGAACATGGCCACTTACTGGATGCCCACACAGAAAACAGAACCACCCTACCTCACCATAACAACCTTCATTTAACACATAAAGGATAGAAAAGGTAAACTGAAGGAAAATAAATGTATATGGCCAATAAATGTGAATGAACAACTGAACATACATGAAAAGCAAGACATCATTTTCTATTAAAATATTTTAATCAATTATAAAAGTATAAAATAATGTAAGACACCTCTACAGTCTCATATTTTACATGTTTGACAATTTTTATATAAATTGTAAATAAATAAATTCAACTAAGTCAGAGCCATAACCCTTTTCTCTCCCTCTTACTTTTTTTCCTTGGTAGCCACTATCCTATAGTTGTACTACTCCAATCTTGTGCAATGAGTCCACATATACTGAAGCTCACAATGTGCAATCCCTGTAGTCCCTTTAGATATCTTTAAATACTGAGATTGTATGTTAACTGCATAAATAATGGGTTTCATGATGACATGTTCACAGATGAACATAAGGTACTTTCATTATCATACTTAGTAGCATCCTATCTACTTTTGTCTATTTTTCCCCCAAAATGAGAGAAAAATTGCAAATATTTGTTGGCATTTTCTTTCCACCTTTTACACAGTGCTACGGACTGAACCCAAGACCCTGTGCACACTAGACAATCACTCTATCACAGAACTCTATCTTGTTAGAACACAGTCCTAGTCTTAAAAGACCAGATCCAAGCCGGGCGTGGTGGCACATGCCTTTAGTCCCAGCACTTGGGAGGCAGAGGCAGGCGGATCTTTGTAAGTTCAAGGCCAGCCTGGTCTACAGAGTGAGTTCCAGGACAGCTGGAAGCTACAGGGAGACCCTGTCTCGAAAAAGACCAAAAAATAGAAATTAAAAATTAAAAAAAAATAAAAAGACAGAGCTTGGGCTGGGTGCGGTGGCCCACGCCTTTAATCCTAGCACTCACTCAGGAGGCAGAGGTAGGCGGATCTCTGTGAGTTCTAGGCCAGCTGGGCTATAGGGAGATCCTGTCTCAAAAAGAAAAAAAAAAGTAGCTGGGCATGGTGGCACAAGCCTTTAATCCCACTAGCCAGGAGGCAGAGGCAGGGGGATCTCTGAGTTTAAGGTCAGTCTGGTCTATAGAGAGAGTTCTAAAACAGCTAGGGCTGCAGGGAGACCCTGTCTCAAAAAAAAGACAAAAAAAATAAAAAAGTGTAACATTCTTAACTCAGAGAAGATTAGAACAGGGATAAAGAAGATGACTCAGAAGTACTGGATGTTCCTGCTGGACCCAGGTACCCACAGGGCAGCTAACAACCATCTATATAACTTTAGTTCCAAAGCATCCAAAAGGCATTGCATAGCATGGATACATTTAAAAATATGTAGGCAATACATCCATACACATAAAATAAAAATAGAATAAAAATAAAATTTAAAAGATCAGAATATATAATCCTTTACTAGTTGAACTACCAATATTAATCACCATTAAAATTTATGTCATTAGCCAGACCTTTAATCCCAGCAGTCAGGAGGCAGAGGAAGGTGGATCTCTGTGAGTTCAAGACCAGCCTGGTCTACATAATGAGCTCCAGGCCAGCTGAGACTAAAGGGAGACCCTGTCTCCAAAAAAAGAAAACATTTATGTCATGCCTGCATGCCTGATTGGACTGTTCCTCTTCTGACCACCAACCCCAAGCAGTCATTTTTAAGTGCAGAGCATCCCCAAGTTGTCACCACTGCTAGGGACACGAGTGGTAGCACTGACAGGGTTTACCAGTGGTTCCCAACCTGTTTCTTTTCAGGGGCAAGCACAAAGGAATAGTCTCTATTGTTCTCGGTTCCTCATTACTGTGCCAGGCTGGAGTTTCCTCAGCTCTGGGAGAATAATCTACCTACCCTCCCCCACCCTTCTGCTCCAAGAAACTGCTGGGGAACTGACTACCAACCAATCCGTATAATCTGTCATCTGCAATAAATCAATAAATAGGTAAAAACAGCTCCCACTGTGTCTCTTCCCAAGAAAAACCAGCACTTGCCAATGTGTCATCTTATTTTTCTAGGGAATTGCTTAGAAAAGCCTTAGGTTTCTTCATTCTTCACATCATTCTCCTCTGTCATTCCTAGGAAAATGGAGTATCTGCATTGACCAGCCAGACAGGGCCACTGAAAAATGAAAATATGTGGACTTGATGGATTCAGGTTGTGCTGTGCCTCAGTTCTGTCAATGCCATACAGATCAGTGTCATTCTTACACCCAGAGCAGAGAGATCCACCTCCCAACCCAACAGCCAGCCCAGCAGATAACAAACCAAGCTAACAACCCCAACCCACCCAGCCCAAGCCTCTGGTCTCTGGAGTCCAGGTCCTTGATACTGGCTCACCTCACAGAGTCAGCCTCAACCACTGATACTGTCAGGGACAGGGCAGGAGAAGAAAACAAGAATTACAGCAAGGTTTCAAGTACTCTACAAATGTTTGAAGAAAACAAGTACTGACCTATCCATCAGGATAGATGAAAGAAAGTAGGGCTGGAGAGATGGCCTAGCGGTTAAGAGCACCAACTGCTCTTGCAGAGGACCCAGGTTCAATCCCCAGCACCCACATGGTGGCTGAAAACCGTCTTTAATTCTAGTTCCAGGGGAATCCAACACCCTCTTCTGACCTCCGCAGCATTGCACGACATGGGTGCACAAACCTACATGCAGACAGTACATTCGTACACATAAAAAAAAAAATAACAAGGATAGAAAGTCATAAGCTTCTTCCTGACATAAAAAAAAAAACCTGCAATTAGCCTGAAATGTCCTTCAAACCCCTCAGCTGGGGGACCTCCCATTCTATCCCCAAGAAAGTGTACACATATTAGGTGGCCAGACAGCAAAGGTAGGCTATTTGGGGAGGGAGAAACCAAGAAGGTAATTGTCACAATAAAGAAAACAGTCCTGTTTTACTGGCTCTGACAGCAGCCAAGGAACTTTGGGTCAAGGAGGGTTAAGCAAAGGAGAAAGGTTGGTGCCACGTTCCTTACATGCACCTCCTCCAAGATTCCCCCTGATCTAAGTGCAGCTGTTAACCACTCAACTACTGTAAAATCTGCAAAACCCCAATCTCACTGGGCATGTTCAAACCCTGCACTCCATCTCAGCTCTTCCCTGAAATGGATGCTGCCCAGGAAGCCACCTGGGGTGAAAGTCCAGGCACCTTGGGCCTCCTCAGGTTAAGCAACATTTAAAGAATTTTAGTTCCAGGCTGGAGAGATGGCCTAGTGGTTAAGTGCACCGACTGCTCTTGCAGAGGACCCAGGTTTGATCCCCAGCACCCACATGGCGGCTGAGAACCATCTTTAACTCCAGTTCCAGGGGAATCCGACGCCCTCTTCTGACCTCCGTGGCATGCAATGCCCAGACCTGCATGCAGACAGTACATTCATACACATAAATAAATAAAAATTAAAAAAAGAAAAAATTATAAAAAAAAATTTAGTTTCCTTAAAAAGAAATCATCTTGTCTATATGTATTATTTTCATCCTAAAAATGAAGAAAGATCTCTCCAGACTCCACCAACCAAATCAGCTCAGTCACAAAAAATAATGAGCTCCTTAAGTTACTCAAAGCAGTTTTGTCTGAAAAATATTAATACACAAAATTGACCAGAAGGTCTGTGGACAAGGCTAAGGGAAAAGGAACCATTCCCCTGCTGACACAGGAACTGCCTTCAGATTAATAGATCAAAGAGCCCAAGACAGCAGCATAATGGAAGAGGATAAATCAGGCCCAAAATGGCCAGGTTCACCTGTATCCCCCAAAGCTCCAGGAGCTACTGCAGGAAATAGTATGCACAGCTACCTCCCCATCCTCAGGCTGCTCCCACAGTTTACAGGCCAACTCCAAACTCCCCAACAGAGGGACAGACACTCTGTCACAGGAATCAAGTATCTTTTTTTTTTTTTTTTGGAGACAGGGTCTCCCTGTATCCCCAGCTGTCTGGAACTTCACTCTGTAGACCGTGCTGGCCTTGAACTCACAGAGATCTGCCTGCCTCTGCCTCCTGAGGTCTAGGATTAAAGTGCGCTGCGGCACCACAACGGCTTATCAAGTATCTCTTAGACAAACACAAGTGTTATTTATTTTTAAGGCCAGCAATTACAATCAAGTTTTTTTTTTTAATTTTTTAAAATTTTATTTATTTTTTTGAATGTTTTTTTTTTATCTGCATGCAGGTTTGTGCCACCGTGTCGTGCAATGCTGCGAGGTCAAATGAGGGTCTCGGATTCCCCTGGAACTGGAAGTTTTCCTGGAATTGGAGTTACAGACGGTTCTTAGCCGCCATGTTGGGTGCTGGGGATCGAACCCGGGTCCTCTGCAAGAGCATCGGTGCTCCTAACTTGCTAGGCTATCTCTCCAGCCCCTACAATTCAAAGTTTTATGCAAAAAACTTTTTACTTTAAAACTATACCAATGGGGCTGGGGATGAAGAGTGGCTCAGTGGTTAAGAGCACTGACCTGTTCTTGTCAGACCGGAGAGGTTCATTCCCAGATCCCACATGGCAGCTAAGTACCGTCTTGGGCCTGGCATGGTGGTTCATGCCTTTAATCCAGCACAGGGAGTCAGAGGCAGGCAGATTCGTGAGTTCAAGGCCAGCCGCCTCGTCTATATAGCCAGACTCCAGGCCCAGCTGGGACTAAAGGGAGACCTGTCTCAAAAAAAAAAAAAAAATTACAGAAGAAAAGTAAAATGCCACTAATCTTTCTACACAAAGCCTCGCACAATCTTTTTGGTGCAATTCAGCCATGGACTATCCCAGATTTGCTACATAACCAGCTGTGCCTACTCCAACCCAATCTAGCCCACTGACCTGGGCCAGGATGGAGGGGTTGAGATCAACACATCAGAAAAATGAGTCATTAGTGATTCCTCTTTAAAACCAGACCACAAGTTCAAGGGCAGAAAAACATCATGCAACTGATCCACATTAAATGAACAGAACATGGCCACTTACTGGATGCCCACACAGAAAACAGAACCACCCTACCTCACCATAACAACCTTCATTTAACACATAAAGGAGATAGAAAGAGGTAAACTGAAGGAAAAAAAGTGTATATGGCCAAGAAATGGTGATGAACAAACTGAACGATACAGGAAAAGCAAGACACATTTCTGCGATTAAAAATTTCTAATGCCAATTCAATAAACAAGTATAAACATAAGTTAGAGACACCTCTACAGTCTCATATTTTTACATGTTTGACAATTTTTATATAAATTGTAAATAAATAGCAATTCACAAGGTAGCACCAGAACCCTTTTCTCTCCCTCTTACTTTTTTTCCTTGGTAGCCACTATCCATATAGTGTACTACTCCAAATCTTGTGCAATGATCCACATATACTGAAAGATCACAATGTGCAATCCCTGCTAGTCCCTTTAGATATCTTAAATACTGAGATTGTATTGTTAACTGCATAAATAATGGCGTTCATGTTGACAGGTTTCACAGATGAACATAAAGGCTACTTTCAGTTACATACTTAAGTACATCCATCTACTTGTCTATTTTCCCCCAAAAGTAGAGAAAAAATTGCAAAATTTGTTGCATTTTCTTTCCACTTTTACACAGTGCTACGGACTGAACCCAAGACCCTGTGCACACTAGACAATCACTCTATCACCTAGAACTCTATCTTGTTAGAACACAGTCCTAGTCTTAAAAGACCAGATCCAAGCCGAGGCGTGGTGGCACATGCTTAGTCCCAGCACTGAGAGGCCAGAGGCCAGCGCGGCTTTTGTCTGTGAGTTCAAGCGTCAGCCTGGTTCACAGAGTGAGTTCCAGGACAATGGAGCTACAGGGTCGACCCGTTGCTCTTGAAAAGACCACAAAAAACAAAAAAAAAAAAAAGACCAAATCACACATCTGAAAAAAACGTCAGGCCATGCCTCCTTACAGCTTCCTATGGAACAAAGAGGTAAGCAGCAGTCTGTACTGTGACCCTCAGCTCTTGGTTTATACCTGGCTCTTCCGTGCTCTTTTGTCACACTACCGGTGACACAATATCATGATGTTGGAAACTTCCTGCCAGCCCACCAGAGTTTATTTATACAAGTCTGATATTTCCTTTGTTCTTGGAATTGCTCTAGAGAGTCACTCTGAAGAGGCTCCTCTGGTCTTGCCCACTCCATCCCTCTCTTCATTCTCACTTATTATTTAGTTTTTATAAATTTATTTTATGCATGTATATAATGTTGCTGGTGTAAGCTGCACCTGTATTGTGCATGTCATGCTGAGAGATCAGAAGCGCCAGGGACTTGGGATTCCCGAACTGGAGATTATGGGATTGGTTTGTTTTGTTAAGCCACCATGTATTGTGCTGGAAAGCAAACCTGGGGTCCTCTCCAAGAGCAGCAGGGTCTTAACCCTGCCATCAGCTTCCAACCCCTTATTCTCACTTTTTTTTGTTGTTTTTTTTTTTTTTTTTTGGTTCTTTTAGCAGACAGAGGGTCTCACCTGTAGCCCCCAGCTGTTCCTGGAACTCCCTCTGTTAGACCAGGCTGGCCTCTGACTCACAAAGATCGGCCCTGCCTTCTGCCTGTGCTAGAAATTAAAGGTGTGCGCCTCCACCACGCCTGGCCTTTATCTCACTTTTAAATTTTTTTTATTTAAATTTTATTTATTGTGTGTATGAACTGTACTGTCTGCATGTAGGTCTGTGCCACCATGGTCGTGCAATGGCCCACAGAGATTCAGAAGAGGGTGTCGCGATTCCCCTAGAGCTGGAGTTAAAGACAGTTTTTTTTTTTTTCATGTGGGTGCTGGGATTGAACCGGCGTCCTCTGCAAGACCAGTCGCGGCTCTTAACCGCCTAGGCCATCGCTCCAGCCCCTATTCTCACTTTTTAATTGAAGCTTCTCCCAATTTTAAAAGAGAAGCACTCTCCCTTACCTATAAGACACCATTAAACAGATTTTAATATACAGCAGTATTTTTTGTCCAATGTTCTCTCCCTCCAACCTTGAAGCCCAATCGCGGTCCATCTTTCTTCTAAAGAAACATTTTTCTTCAAATTTCATGTGTACGAGTATTATCCCTGCATGCATGTAAGTGCACCCATGTTGTACAATGCCCACAGAGTGCAGAAGAGGGTGTCAGATACCCTGGACCTGGATTTTAGATGGTTGTCAGCTGCCATATGAGTGCTGAGATTCAAACTCTGCAAAAGGAGACAGTCCTCTTATCCACTGAGTCATCTCTCCAGACTCATAAACCACATTTCTGAATAGAATTCTGTGTTATCTTCCTTTTCAAACTTACTAATGCACTTTATTATACTTAACTCACCCAACATTGGTCTTCTTGAGTCTGGCTTTTTCCTCTTACCACAGTTCCAGTGCCATCCATTTCCAGCAAATGACATGATTCTATTCTTCTTAATAGCTGAATAAAGCTCTGATTGTGTATATATGCCACAGTTTCTTTATTCATTTGCTGATAGATACCTAAACTGATTCCATGATTTAACTACCATGAATAGTACTGAAATTAACATAGGTATGACAACTTAGGCATCTATAGGGCAAAACATAAAAATTAAAAAAAAAAAAAAAAAAGAGGAGTGGGGATAGGTGGAGGTGTATCCTTTCTGGGATACAAATGGAGAAACTCTTGTTTCTAATTTGTATTGATAAATTTTCAACTTCTGAGATCTTGAAACTAACAATGGAGGAGGAGAATTTTATGTTCCCACAGTTAAAAATCACCAATCTAAATGCCTGAAAACGGACAACTTTTGGCTGTGCAGGATGGACTGTGAAATGCCAGCAGAGAGGCTTGACCCATCTGAACATTTTAAAGAAAGCGGAACCTCAGACTGCCTGAGTCACAGACACTGAGCATCTCTCTGAATACTATTGGGCTTAACTGTTTATAATGGGCCCTAACAAAGTACCTTCCAGATACTGAAAACCTTCCTACCTCTCCCCAATATAAGAAAAAGAAAAACATTATGGTAATTGAAATCATTCCCTAATTGTAAATTAGAGTCAATTGTTATAGTGGTGATTTCTTGTAAAACAGGTATAAATACCCTGTTCACTGATAGGCATAGGAACTGTGAAAGGGATAATTCACTAGAGGAGCCAAATTCAACAGTAAAGTCTTATATAAGCTGTGTAATTAAGCAAATATATTAGTATAGGAAAGCTCTGACATCAGCAATGGAAATTACTCTGCCTAGGAAATGTTGGCTATGGGGATTCAAACCCCCCCCAAATTATAAAGGCCTTTTGCCTTATAAGTGGGATATATGCAAGTAGAAAGGCAGTAAGTCCCTGTTGTCAAGACCTGGTGTGAGCATGAAAATAATGTTATGAGACGTCACTTGCTAACGTAAAACTGGCCTCTGAAATGCCAGAGGAGCGTTACCAAAGGCCCAATAAAGCAATATAGCAAAATATTGGTCTCCCTGAGACAAGCAAGACTCCTCCATCAGTATCAGTACCACCTCAACCCGGAGATACTGGCAACAGTGGCAGCCATGTGCTCTATTATATAATATCCAAATCAAGGCTATAGCTCTCTCCTTGGGAGGAATAACTCACAGTGGATGCCACAAGCTTATGTCCTCTAGGTGGTTAGGAGTGTTATAAGCCACAATAAGAACTTTGTCACCCTTCAGAGATCCACAGTTTGTGGGATTAGTCATACATCCAAGGCATTTTGTGTCTTATGCTCACAGCTTAGCTTGCCATAATAATTAGTACTGCTTAAATGCCTGTTGCTTGTGCTTTTTTAGTATGACTAAAAAGGTTATCACTGGGAAAGCTGTCATCTCATGAAGGGAAACAACCTGAACAGACTAGGATCCAAAATGGACCAACTCCAAAGAAAGTAGACTGTTTTTTTTCTCAACCCACTTGTGCCCCTTGTCCCACAAGCCTAGGGAACAAATTGGCGGAAGAGGAGGCAAAATGTAAGGGCTGTGGAGATAGAGGGGAATCATGAGACTACAGCTTAGAGACTGGACTCCTAGTTGATCAACATGCCTGTGCATACAACCATCTCCAACTGGACTATGGGAACCTTGGGTTATTCAAAATTGGACATAGATACTTGCAAAATGCCACCAATTACCTAATTGTTAATGGCAAACTGTAGTAACATCAATGTTATCTGAAAACAACTGTGCAATATTGTAGAATCCCTTAAAATAAATAATAAAAAAAAAAAACATAGGTATGAAAATGTCTCTGTGGTATGCTGAGTTAGGTTCCTTAGAATACATACTCAGGATACATACAACTAGATCATATCCTGTTTATTTTTAGTTTTGCTATTTAACAAAAGATTAATATCAGAACATATAAAGAATTAAATCTCAGCACTTGGGAGGCAAAAGCAGGAAGATCTTTGTGAGTTCAAGGCTAGTCTGGTCTACATAGTAAGTTCCAGGCCAGCTGAGGATACAGGGAAACCCTGTCTCAAAAAGACCAAAAAATAATAAATAAATAAATAAATAAATAAATAAATAGCAAGGAGATTTCAAGATTGAGAACTACCTGAGCAACACAAGGAAATCAAGAACAGCATGGGAAACATAGAACTTGTTTTAAATTAAAACTAAAGAGGAGATTGGAGAAATGGCTCAGACTTAACAGCTCCTCCAAAGACCCAGGTTCAGGTCCCAGCACCTACATGATAGGTGATAACCATCTGTAACAGCATTTCCAAGAAACCCAAGTCCCTCATCTGGCCTCCCTCTTCTGGCCTCTGTGGGCACTAGGCACTCGTGCACATAAAATAAAATATAAATCTTTCAGGACTGGTTATGGTGGTGCATGCCTTTAATCCTAGCACCCAGGAGGCAGAAGCAGGCAGATAGATCTCTGAGTTCAAGGCCAGCCTGTCTACATAGTTGAGTTCCAGGTCAGCTGAGGCTACAGGGAGATCCTGTCTCAAAAAGATAAAAGATCAAAAAGCTTCCTACTTCTAAACACATTGTCCTTGATGCTCCAAACTCTCATGAGCACATAAAGTTTATTAATACATCTTGAATCATCCATCTTTAAATGCACATTCTTCTCACCACCTTTGTTCTACTCTTACTGCATCACAGGAACAACCCCTATCTCAGTGCTTGCACACCTGCTGCCTTCACCCAATTCTCAACACTGAAACAACCTTGCTAAGAGTAGTTAAAAACACTACTCTTCTGCCCAGCACCTTCCAATGGCACCTCAGAGACTAACCCCTGACGATGCCTACAACATACAGTTCCCCGGTCATACCGGCCTCCATGTGCTTCCTAGAGAGGGTACTGCCCACTCTTTGGATTTGCTCTTGCTAGGTCCAAGTAGCCAAAAGATGTCTTGTTGGTTCCTCACTTGAGGAAGGCAGGGGACAGGCACCAAAGGAAGACTTGCGGGAAGTCAGGGAGCAACAGCCTACCTCAGAGAAGCAGTAAGAGACCCAGAAAAACTTGACATCTGCCTCTGCCGTTGGATAGGACTCAAGTCAATCAGACAGTAAAGAGCTCAGCTTTGGTACTTCCGCAAAGCAGCACAGAGGCAACAGTAGTGATAAAAATATCAAAAAGCAAAGTCAGGTGTAATGAAGCTAGCCTGTAATCCCAGAACTTGGGAGGTTGGGGTGAAAGGACTAAGAGTTCTAAGCCAGTCTCATTTACATGGTGAGTTTAATGTAAGCCAGGGCTTTATGAGACCCTGCTTCAAAAGATAAACACATGAATGAATGAATGAATGAATGAATGAATGAATGAATGAATGACAAATTTCAAAACAAGTATCACCATCCTAACTCAAAAATTTTTTCATTCCTTGCACTTTTTTCTCTGTCATGTGTTCACATATTACAGTTGGAAGCTATATAAACAATTTTCATTTACATATGCCATCGTATGTAAGTTACACACATTCTCATGATTAACACACTAAGGGCAACAGACTATTTCATCAGGTTGATGGATCACAAAAAATATTAAAACTGGGGCTGGAGAACAAAAAATAAAAAATTTAAAAAAAAGAGCTGGGCGTGGTGGTGCAAGCCTTTAATCCTAGCACTTGGGAGGCAGAGGCAGGCGGATCTTTGTGAGTTCCAGGTCAGCTGGGGCTACAGGAAGACCCTGTCTCAAAAAGACAAAAAAAAAAAAAAAAAAAAAAACCCA
>VZQC01014308.1:3886626-3906276 GCA_009823505.1 Rhizomys pruinosus
AAAAAAAAAAAAAAAAAAAATCAAGAAAATTCCTGGGCACACACATTGGTGTCAACATTTAGTCTTCTGAACCAACTAAATCTTGTCTTTTGGAGTTTGGGTTATTTTTTGCTTGTTTTGATAAGATTTTTGTGGGGGTGGGGGGTGTATCAGTGCCTGCAGTCGCCAGAAGAGGCTAGAGTTACAGCTGGTTGTGAGCTTGCAAGCAGCTGCTAAAACCCAAACCTGGGTCCTCTGGAAGAACAGGAGGTCCTCTTAACTGATGAACCATCTCTCCCAACTCTTTTGTTTTGAAACAAGGGCTCACGAAGTAGTTGAATCAGGCCTAAAACTCTCAATGTAGTCTAGGCTAGCCTCCCACTTGGAATACTCATGCTACCACAATGCTGGAATTACAGGTCTATCAGTAAATCTTTTTAACAGCTTGGTTGCCAATCTGGGTTAGTAAACTAGAACTTAGAAACAGCATTCCTAGCTGGGTGTGGTGGCGCACGCCTTTAATCCTAGCACTTGGGAGGCAGAGGCAGAGGCAAGCTGATCTTTGTGAGTTCAAAGCCAACCTGGTCTACAGAGTGAGTTCCAGGACAGTTGGGGCTACAGGGAGACCCTATCTCAAAAAGACAAAAAAAAAAAAAAAGAAAAAGAAAAGGGTCTGGGAAGATGGCTCAGCAGTGAAGAAGCACTTACTTCTCTTCCAGAGGACTCAAGTTTGGTTCACAGCACCAACATGGTAGCTTACAACTTACACCCTCTTCTAGCCTCTATGAGCAACAAGCACACACATGGTAGACTTGCATACATGCAGACAAAACAGTCATACACATAAAATAAATATATTTTTTAAACCAGGCATGGTGGCACATGCCTTTAATCCCTGCACTAGGGTAGTAGAGACAGGTGGATCTCTGTTCAGTTCAAGACTAGCCTGGTCTACATGGAGAGTTCCAGTCCTGCTGGGGCTACAGGGAGACCCTGTCTCAAAAAGACCAAAAAAACAAAAACTTATATTTATTTGTTGGTTGGTTGGTTGGTTGGTCTTTTTGAGACAGGGTCTCCCTGTAACCCCAGCTGGCCTAGAACTTGCTATGTTGATCAGGCTGGCCTTGAACTCACCGAGACCCGCCTGCCTCTGCCTCCTGAGTGCTAGGATTAAAGGTGCGAGGGGCTGGAGAGATGGCCTAGCGGTTAAGAGCGCCAACCGCTCTTACAGAGGACCCGGGTTCGATCCCCAGCACCCACATGGCGGCTGAGAACCGTCTGAAGCTCCAATTCCAGGAGAACTCCAGTTCCAGGGGAATCCGAGACCCTCTTCTGACCTCCGCGGCGTTGCACGACACGGGTGCACAGACTTGCATGCAGACAGTACATTCATACACATACAGAAATAAATTTAAAAAATTAATAAAAAAAAAATTTTAAAGTGCGAGCAACCACGCCTGGCTATAAAATATTTTTAAAAATAAAAAGGAAGGGGCTGGAGAGATGGCCTAGCGGTTAAGAGTGCCGACCACTCTTGCAGAGGACCTGGGTTCAATCCCTCTTCTGACCTCCGCAGCATTGCGTGACACAGGTGCACAAACCTACATGCAGACAGTACATTCATACACATATAAGAATAAATAAAAGCCAGGTGTAGTGGCACACATCTGTAATCCCAGCACTCAGGAAGTAGAGACAGACAGATCTCTGTTGAGTTCAAGGCCAGCCCAGTCCACATAGTGAGTTTCAGGACAGGTGGAGCTACAGGGAGACTGTCTCAAAAACACCAAAAAATAAGTAAATAAATAAATAGGAAAATAAAATGAAGACTAACTCTAAAATTCACATGGAATCATGAGAGACTCACAAAAGCTATAACAACCTTGAAAATGAGTTACTGGGAATGTATTGTACCTTTTAACATCCTGTGTAACAGAAAGGGCAATAATAAAACAGCAACCCTAAAGAAAAAAAAAAAAAAAGAAAGAAAGAAAATAACTGGAAGGGGTCAAATTTCCACATTTAAGTTACTACAAAGATAAGGTAATCAAGATAGTGTGGCACTGGCCTGACTAGACTGAGAGAACAGAATTGAGAAATCAGAAATGAACCGATACATTTAACCAAATCAACCAATGATGGAAGAATGAACTTTTCTACATAATAGTGTTAGGATATCTGGATAGCCACATACAAATGTATAATGTTGCACCCCTACAATACATAAGAAACTCAAAATAGAGATACAGAAAGAATGAGAAAAAAATTATTAAACTCTGAAAATCATGTCACCTATCTATAATCTTAGCACTTAGAAGACAGAAACAAGGCCAAGCTGGTCTACATAGCAAATTCCAACCAATAAGCCCATTTCTTCCTTGTGTAGACCAAGCTAGGTCTACACAAGGAAGAAAGGGCTTATTTTTGCCTTACAGTTTAAAGGGATATAGAGCATAGGAGGAGGAGGGTAGCAAGAAGAGCCTGACACAGGTAGTGACATTGAGTCTGCACTCAGGAAAGCAAGAGAGGATAGCACTCACCTCACTTCCTCATTTTATTTGGTCTAGGACCTTAGCTCATGGAATGGTGCTGCCCACATTCAGGATGGATATTCCCTCCTCAGTTAAACCTGTCTGGAAATGCCATCAGAGATATGGCCAGAGCCATAATTCTTAGTTGGTCTCTAAATCAAGTCAATTTGACAATGAAAATGAGGCATCAAGTAAATCACTTACCTGATAAGGAACTTGGTACCTACAGCGTAACATATACTTATAGCACAATTATAAAGACAGCCCAGGGACCAGGCGTGGTGGTGCACCCCTTTAATCCCAGCACTTGGGAGGCAGAGGCAGGTGGATCTTTGTGAGTTCAAGGCCAGCCTGGTCTACAGATCGAGTTCCAGGACAGCTGGGGTTACAGGGAGACCCTGTCTGGAAAAGACTAAATAAATAAATAAATAAATAAATAAATAAATAAATAAATAAATGGCCCAGGGGCTGAAGAGATGGTTCAGTACTTAAGAATGCATACTACTGGGGCTGGGGAGATGGCTCAGTGGTTAAGAGCGCAGGTTGTGCTTGCAGAGGACCTGGTTCTGAATCCCAGCACCCACATGGCAGCTGACAACCATCCGTAATCTCCAATTCCAGGGTATGTAACACCCTCTTCTGACATTGTGGTCAATGCACAACACAGGAACACTTACATACATGTAGGTGATAAACTCATACACATAAAATAATATAAAATATCTAAAAAAAGAAAAAAAGAATCCAAACTACCTACTCTTTCAGAGCAACTAAATTTGATTCCCAGTATCTATATCAGGCAGCTCACAACTGCCTCTAACACCAGCTCCAAAGGATCCAATGCCCTCTTCTGGCCTCTGTGGGCACCTGTCGCATGTGTACACCTACACACACAAGCACTCTTAATATTTTAATTTTTAATTTATGTGTATGAATACTCTGCATGTGTAACAGTGCACCATGTGCATACAATGCCCACAGAGGACAGAAGGAAGCATCAAATCCCCTAGAACTGGAGTTACAGATGGCTGTTATCTGCCATGTGGGTGCTAGGAACAAAACCCAGGTCCTCTGCAAGAATAGCAAGTGCTCTTAACCATATTATTTTTATGTATATGAGTGTATTCCCTACATGTGTGTAACTGCATCTGTGTTGTACAATGCCCACAAAGATCAGAAGAAGGCACTGGATACCCTGGAGCTGGTGTTACAGATGGTTGTTAGCCACCATGTGGGTGCTGGGAATTAAACCCAGGTCCCCTGCAAAAGCAGTCAGTGCTCTTAACCTCTGAGCCATCTCTCTGGCCCTGATTACATAATTTGTTTAATATTTTTATTTTATTTTATGTGTATGTGTATGCCTGCATGCATGTAAGTGCACCCATGTCATGCCATGCCCTTGGCAGTCAAAAGAGGGTGTCAGATCCCCTGGAACTAGGCAACTAGAGTTATGAACAGTTGTCCGCCACCATGTAGGTACTGGGAATTGAACTTGGGTCCTCAGCAAGAGCAGCTAGTGCAATTAATCACTTTGGCTTC
Source organism: Rhizomys pruinosus (assembly GCA_009823505.1). NCBI lineage: Eukaryota > Metazoa > Chordata > Mammalia > Rodentia > Spalacidae > Rhizomys > Rhizomys pruinosus. Next base: position 3,890,676 of record VZQC01014308.1, read on the forward strand.
AATTTTTTTTTTAATGTGTAATGAATGTACTGTCTGCATGCAGGTTTGTGCACCTGTGTCGTGCAATGCTGCAGAGGTCAGAAGAGGGTGTCGGATTCCCCTGGAACTGGAGTTAAAGACAGTTCTCAACCGCCATGTGGGTGCTGAGGATCAAACCTGGGTCCTCTGCAAGAGTAGTCAGAGCTCTTAACCTCTAGGCCTTCTCTCCAGCCCTCTGGCCTCAATTTTTTTTTTTAACTTTTATTTTATTTTATTTATTTATGTGTATGAATGTATTGTCTGCATGTAGGTTTGTGCACCCGTGTTGTGCAATGCCGAGAGGTCAGAAGAGGGCGTCGGATTCCCCTGGAACTGGAGTTCTCCTGGAATTGGGAGTTATAGACGGTTCTCAGCTGCCATGTGGGTGCTGGGGATCAAACCCGGGTCCTCTGCAAGAGCAGTCGGTGCTCTTAACCACTAGGCCATCTCTCCAGCCCCTGGCCTCAATTTTTTAAAATAAAACTTTAAAAAATAGCTCGGCCCAGTGGCGCACGCCTTTAATCCCAGCACTTGGGAGGCAGAGGCAGGCAGATCTCTGTGACTTCAAGGCCACCTTGGTCTTCATAGTGAGCTCCAGGCCAGCTGGGACCAAAACAAAACAAAACAAAACAAAAACTTTAAAAAATAAAGACAAGCCAATTTTAAGATTAGTAAAATGGCCGGGCATAGTGGTGCATGCCTGTAATCCCAGCACTTGGGAGGCAGAGGCAGGTGGATCTCTGTGAGTTCCAGGCCAGCTGGGCAGCTGGGGCTACAGGGAAATACTGTCACAGAAAGGTCAAAAACAAAAAAAAAAAAGCAAGGCATGGTGGCCCACACCTTTAACCCTGGCACTTGGGAGGTAGAGAAAGGTGGGTCTCTATGAATGCAAGGCCGGCTTGGTCTACATAGTGAGTTCCAGGCCAGCTGGGGCTACAGGAGACCCTGTCTCAAAAAAACAAACAAACAAAAACCTTAATTTGAGGAGGGCTGGAGAAATGACTCAGCAGTAAAGAGCACTTGCTGTTATTCCAGAGAACCTAGGTTTGGTTCCTAGCACCAGCATGGTGGCTTATAACCATCAATAACTCTAGTTCCAGGGAATCCAACACCTGTTTCTGGTTTTCTTGGCACCATATTCACATGGTATACTACATACAGGGAAAACACTCATAAAATACAAAATTTTTGAGACAGGGTCTCCCCTGCCAACTCAGCTTGTCCTGGAACTCACTCTGTAGACCAAGCTGGCCTTGAACTCACAGAGATCTGCCTGCCTCTGCCTCCTGAGTGCTGGCATTAAAGGCGTGCGCCACCACACCTGGCACCAGCTCAAAATTCTTAACTGAACTAGGAAAACTGGCTTTCCTCTAGAGAAGACTGGAGCTAACACATGAGCAAGAAGGGCAAAGAGGTTTACAGACCATGCACGAACAATGAAAAAAACAGTGGACACCTCCATATTACCTACTTGAACATATTATCTACCACACTGAGTGACATGTGTTTCCTGGCACAGCAGAAAAGCTTGCCAACACTGTCTTCGTGTCAAAATTGCTTCAAAGCTGGGCTGAAGATGTTCAATCTCTAGCCTCAGTACCAGATAAAATCAGGTGTGGCAAACACTTCTAATCCTAGCACTGAAAAAGTGAAGGCAGAAGGGTCAGAAATTTAAGATAAACCTTGACTGCAATAGGGAATTTGAGGTTAGCTTGGGCTAAGCACTCTGTCTTAAAAGAGAAAAAAAGTGGGGCTGGAGAGATGGCCTAGCGGTTAAGAGCACCGACTGCTCTTGCAGAGGACCCGGGTTCAATCCCCAGCACCTACATGGCGGCTGAGAACCGTCTGTAACTCCAATTCCAGGAGAACTCCAGTTCCAGGGGAATCCGAGACCCTCTTCTGACCTCTGCGGCATTGCACGACACGGGTGCACAGACCTACATGCAGACAGTACGCTCACACACATACAAAAACAAATAAAAAAAAAAAGAGAGAGAAAAAAAGTTAGAAATCCAGTAAACGCTCCACCATTAAACTATATCCTCAACCCCAAACACTTGAATTTGAAATGACATTAAGTAACAGCATTGGATCAAAATTATATTTCCAGAATATGATCCTTACTATAGTCTTCTAAGAACTCAGTAAATCCATACTGAAAATCCTGGGCCAAGTATCAGGACAACTAAACTCACTTTTTTTTTTTTTTTGGTCTTTTCGAGACAGGGTCTCCCTGTAGCTCCAGCTGTCCTGGAACTCACTCTGTAGACCAGGCTGGCTTTGAACTCACAAAGATCCGCCTGCCTCTGCCTCCCAAGTGCTAGGATTAAAGGCCTGCGCCACCACGCCCGGCTCTAAACTCACTTTCTAATGATTCATCAACTATACAGTATATACAGAAAAAGGAGGGAACAAACCATGCAATCACCAAGTGATGAGGATGTGGTTGCTAGTCCCTTCTGTAAAGGTCTGATATTTTTCAAAATAGTAATTTCAAGATTTTTTTTTTTTTTTTGGTCTTTTCAAGACAGGGTCTCCCTATAGGCCCAGCTGTCCTGGAACTCACTCTGTAGACCAGGCTGGCCTTGAACTCCCAAAGATCCGCCTGCCTCTGCCTCCAAGGGCTAGGACTAAAGGTGTGGGCCACCACACGGCTAAGTTCAAGATTTTCAGAAATAAATCCTACTTGGATATACGGTTTAATTATCATTTCATCCCCTTCTCTCAGATTCAAAATGCTGTTATTTTCCTATTGCTGGGGGAGCTAAAGGATAAAATGCTTCCCTGAGGAAGAAAAGGAATCTGTCTTTAGCCAACAGATTCAGAAGTCAGGCCATAAATGTTTAAAAGAAAACAGTCCACAGAACTAGATTAAGCCCTAACATAAATCTAGGTTAGCAGTCAGCCTTTAGGGCATAGCCTATCTAGCAAACAGGCAAAAATATGCCAAGGTTCTAGACTGGGCATGGTAGCACACGTCTTTAATATCTGCACTCAGGGAGGTACAGGCAGGTAGATCTCTGAGAGTTCAAGGCCAGCCTGGTCTACAGAGTTCCAGGCCAGTTGGGGCTACAGGGAGTATGCCAAAGTAAGCACAGAAGACTAGCATGACCCAAGAGCAAGTCCTTCAGACAGCCTCAGGTCCTCACCAGGAACACAATCTGATTTACCAACCAAAGAGAGTTGATTTCCCAGCACCCAGCAAATTCAGAGAACAAGACAGATAGATAGATGATAGATAGATAGGATGCAGGCAGGAAGGCAGGAGGGGGGGGAAGGGGGAAAAGATGGCAATGCCCAGATATTGGAGGTGGCACCTCAGGTAACTAACCCTGAATAAAAAGAAATGCAGCACTGAGGTCCAGGGAAGAATTTCCTATGAGTAGCAGACATAGGACCATGATGATCTGAAAACAGGAGGTCAATTTACTGGGAACACAGTGAGCCAGAAAGATGACAGGAAAGATCAGAGGTATGCAATGTGCCAGACAACATATAGTTCCAGGAGCCACAAGAAAAGTGGCTTACAAAGCAGAGGGCCCAGGAGCCATTAAGAATCATCAGGTGGGTCTGGACCACAGTAACACTAAGGAGAGGCAGAAGGCACACTGCAAAGGTAAAAGCAACAGTTCTGGAAACATCCTTTAGCAACATCACTCTCTCCCACACAAAACAGGAACAGCTCAAGACAATACTCTTGTCATGCTGGACTGAGGGACCTATGGTTCTTCCATGCCTTCACATGTTTCCCTGACCCTGGAGGCCAAGACAAAGGGCAGGCTAGAGGACAAGGCTAGGTAGGGTCCATGAAGCACTGAATCAGGGCAAGTATAGTGATAGTGAGAATAGAATGAAATCTGCGTAACTGGCATTTAATTTACAAGAAGGTAAAAAAGCACCTGAATAAAAATAAACCGTTTCCCAAAATGGGTTGACAAAATGTGAAAGTTGAAAAGCAATTGAGATGCCCAACATTCCATCTTTGGACATTCCATCCAAACAATGCTGGAATCCAAACCTACACTCCAACTACATTACAGCTTATCACAACACATGGAACTTGCAATACTGCAGATAATATATAAACAACTGATGATATGCAAGCTGAATAATCCCCAGAACCATAAAAGGCTCAGAAGACGATGGGTGATACCTGCAGGCTCAAAGAGAAGTTCAGTATAAAAATCCACATAAGAACACAGACTGGCTGGGTGGTCCACGCCTTTAATCCCAGCACTCTGGAGGCAGAGGCAGGCGGATCTCTGTGAGTTCAAGGCCAGCCTGGTCTACAGAATGAGCTCTAGGCCAACTGGAGACCCTGTCTCAAAAATACCCCCCCCCCAAAAAAAACACAGACTGGCAAGTCAAGTCCCACTCTTTTGGAGCCACAGGAAACTAGAAGTGAAACCCTACAGAACACTCCAGAAACTAGCTGGTGAGATGGGTCAGTATGCTAAGGTGCCTGTTCCCAAGCTTGATGACCTGAGTTCACTATCAAATCCCACAAGCTGTTCTTTGACCTCAACATGTGCACCATGGCAGACACTTGAATGTATACCCACAAGCACATGCAAATAAACAAAAATGTAATCATGGTAGTTTTTTTTTAAACAGAGTCTCCCTGTAGCCCTAGCTGGCCTGAACTGAGTAGACCAGGCTGGCCTCAAATTCACAGAGATCCACCCACCTCTGCCTCACAAGCCTGGGATTAAAGGCATGAGCCATCAAGCCCGGCGTAATCAAGATTTCAAAAAAATTCTGGAGTTGCTACACTACCTTTGGGGACAGCCAAGAATGAAAAAAGCATGTCGTGCATGCCTTTGTCCAAGCACTCAGGAAGCAAAGGCAGAGGCAGGCAGATCTCTGTGAATTCAAGGCCAGCCTGGTTTACACAGGGAGTTACATGCCATATGTTATACTTTTGTACATGCAGGCAAAACACTCATACATTTAAAATAAGATAAAATATCTACTTAGTCTTTTTTGCCTTCTATATATTCAAATATTTTTGAGGAAAATTTTAAATTAAATCTTTAGGCCAAGCATGGCGGTGCACACCTTTAATCCCAGTACGTGGGAGGTGAAGGCAGGTGGATGGACTTGAGAGCAAAGCCAGCCTAAGGCTACAGGAAGACCCTGACTCAAAGACAAAAAAAGGGGCTGGAGAGATGGTTCACAGGCTAAGAGCTCCCAACTGCTCTTGCAAAGGACCCGGGTTCAATTCCCAGCACCCACATGACAGCTAAGAACTGTTTTTAAGCCGGGCGTGGTGATGCACACCTTTAATCCTAGCACTTGGGAGGCAGAGGCAGGCTGATCTCTGTGAGTTCATGGCCAGCATTGGCTACAGAGTAAGTTTCAGGCCATCTGGGGCTATAGGGAGACCCTGTCTCAAAATAAATAAATAAATAAAGTAAAAAAAAAAGTTTAATAATAAAAATATATATAAAAATTAATTTTTTAATTTTTTTATTAATTTTATTTATTTCTGTATGTGTATGAATGTACTGTCTGCATGCAAGTCTGTGCACCTGTGTCGTGCAATGCCGCGGAAGTCAGAAGAGGGTGTCGGGACTCCCCTGGAACTGGAATTCTCCTGGAATTGGAGTTTCAGACGGTTCTTGGCCGCCATGTGGGTGCTGGGGATCGAACCCGGGTCCTCTGCAAGAGCGGTCGGCGCTCTTAACCGCTAGGCCATCTCTCCAGCCCCATAAAAAATTAATTTAAAAAGTAATAACATAATAAACAAAATTATATAACATAAAAAAAAAAAAAAAACAGAGCAGGGTGTGGTGGCACATGCTTTTAATCCTAGCACTGGGGAGGTGGATCTCTTTTGAGTTCAAAGCCAGCCTGGTCTACAGAGTGAGCTCCAGGCCAGCTGGGACTAAAGGGAGACCTTGTCTCAAAAAAAAAAAAAAAATTGGGCTGGAGAGATGGCCTAGCAGTTAAGAGCACCAACTGCTCTTACAGAGGACCGGGGTTCGATCCCCAGCACCCACATGGCGGCTGAGAACCGTCTGAAACTCCAGTTCCAGGAGAATTCCAGTTCCAGGGGAATCTGACACCGTCTTCTGACCTCTGCGGCATTGCACGACACGGTGCACAAACTTGCATGCAGACAGTACATTCATACACATACAGAAATAAATAAAAAAATTGTAAAAAAAAATTTTTTTTTTAAATAATGAAACAGAAAAAAATTTAGCTATCAAAATTAAAGCTGTCTGTTGCCTGATCTACCAAGACATGAGCAAGCAGCCTTACCCTCTAGCAGCTTCACCTTCCCCAGCATGAAGGATGCATCCCTCTGAGCCATGAGCCAAAAGTAAACCAAGACTGGGCATGCTTAATTCCAACACCAGCACTCCGGATCCAGAAGAAAAGTGATCACTAAATTCAAAGCCAGCTTGGTCTACACACCAGTGAGCTCCAGGGCAAGCCCTGTCTACAGGGTAAAATCCTATCTATAAATAAATAAATAATTTTTTAAAGCCCCCCAAATCCCCCTGGGCTGGTTGATGAGATGGCTCAGTAAGAAAAGGCACTTGTTGCACAGCCTGACGTGAATACTACCCCAGGACCCATGTGGCAGAAGAAGACAACCTAATCCCAAATTGTCCTCTAACCTCCATACATGTATCATGTCATGCACATCCCTTCCCCCCAACCCCTCACCACAGACACAGACACACACACACACACACACACTAACAAAAATAAATCCTAGCTGGGTGTAGTGGTGCACACCACTTTTAATACCAGCACTAGGGAGACAGAGGCAGGCAGATCTCTGTGAGTCCAAGGCCAGCCTGGTCTACATAGTGAGTTCCAGGACAGCTGGGGCTACAGGGAGACCCTGTCTCAAAAAGACCAAAAATAAATAAATAAACAAACAAACACTTCCTCCCTTGTTTCTTTTACTCTGTCACAGCAATGACAGAAGTACTCTAAGCAAACACTCTACCACTGAACTATAACCCCAGCCTCTTTTAATTTGGGGTTTTTTTTTTTTTTTNTTTATGACAGAAAGATAATCTGTCACATTATAAACTGTAAGTTTTGTAAGACTGTATCTGTTGTAGGTCTTAGGCAGACTTCATTGTTGCTTGGAGTTATTTGTTTGTTTGTTTATTTTTTTTGAGACAGGGTCTACATAGCAAGTTCCAGGCCAGCTGGAGCTACAGGGAGACACTGTCTCAAAAAGACCAAAAAAAAAAAAAAAGATTTTTTAAATGTTTTTATTTTATGTATATGAGTATATTGCCTGCATGTATACAAGTGTACCCCATACTGTGCAATGCCCACGGAGGTCAGAAGAGAGCATCAAATTACCCTGGTACTGGAGTTAGAAATGGTGGTTATCAGCCATGTGGGTGCTACGAATCAAACCCAAGTTCTCTGCAAGAGCAGGCAGTGCTCTTAACTGCTAAACCATCTCTCCAGGCCCCTCTTTTAATTTTTTGAGACAGTGCCATTGTCTAGCTTTGAATTCACTCTGTAGACAGATAAGCCCTGAACTTCACAGTCCTCAGCATCCCAAGAGCTGGGATTACAGACCTATGTAAGCATGTCCAGCTTAAAATACAATTAATTTTATTTACCATGGAAAAATACACAAATGTACATGGAGGTATGTCTAAGAATGTTCAGAGAGAGTTGGTTGGTTCAGCAGATAAAGTGCTTGCCACCAAACCTGAAGATTTGAGTTTAATTCACAGAGCCCACAAGTGGAAGTAAAGAACACTGCCAAACTGTCCTCCGCTTTCCACATATGTATTTTTTTTGTATGTTTACTGTTTACAATCCACATATGTATTATAACATAAATAAATGAGAAAATAACTTTTTTTTTTAAAGAAAGTTCCAGCTAGGCATGGTGGCACATGCCTTTAATCCCAGCCTTGGGAGGCAGAGCAAGGTAGATCTCTGTGAGTTCAAAGCCAGCCTACTCTACATAGGGAGTTCGTAGGCCAGCAGGGGCTACAAGGAGACCCTTCCCCAAAACAAAAGCAAAACAAAACAAAACAAGACCAAAAACAAAAAAAGAAAGTTCCTCATAGCATGATTAGAAATAGTAGAAAAATAAATTATAAACAGCTTATAAGCTCTGCATTAGGGAAAGGGTTATCAACTGTTACATAGTAATAGAAGAATGAAGCAGGTCTATATTCAAGACAAAGAAATATTACTATGGAAGGAAAAAAAAAAAACAGGTTGCAGGGGATGGAGAGATGACCCAGAAGTTAAGAGTGAAGCTGCTCTTGGAGGGGACCAGAGTTTGGTTCCCAGCACCTACACAGCTCAGAACCTGCTGTACTCCAGCTCCAGGAGATCCAATGCCCTCTTCTGGCCTCCTTAGGCATCTGTCCACACACGTACATACACACAGAGACACATATAAATAAAAAATCTATAGGGAAAAAAAATCAGCTGGACATAGAGGCACATACCTTTAATACTAGCACTTGGGAGGCAGAGGCTGGTGGATCTCTGTGAAATGGAGGCCATCCTGGATAGGGAGTTACAGGCCAGCTGGAGATACAGGGACATCATGTCTCAAAAAAAGTTAAAAATTCAGTAAAAACCTCCAAGTCATTGGATATAAGGGTAATCCCTATAGTCCCAATACTTAGGAAGCTAAAGCAAAGCAGGAGAATCAGGGGTTTAAGGCCAATCTGGACTACATGACACTCTGTCACAAAGGAAAAAAAAAAAAAGAATAAACCTGGAGCCAAGCATGGTGACAAATACCTACAATCCCAGCACTTGGGAGACAGAAGCAGAACCATCACAAGGTCACCCACAACTGCATGGTGAGTTCAAGGCCAGTCTGGGCTAGGGAGCTCAAAATAATAAAAAAGAATCAAATGAAGTCTGAGACTATAGCTCAGTAGTAGAGGTAGAGCAACTGCCCATCATGTAGGAGACTTAAGGTTTGATTCCCCAGCACTGGGGAAAAAAAAAAAATCAAATTGGACTTCTCAACAGGAACAATAAAATAACCTGAAGGAGGCCAGCTCAGAGGTAGAGTTCCTGCTTAGCATTCATGACATTTTGTTGAGACAAAGGCCTTGTCAACCATACTGGTCTCACTAGACAAACTCTGGGTAGGATCCCAAGCACCATTTAAAACAAAAATCTTTCGGGGCTGGAAAGATGGCTCAGGAGACCTGAGTTCAATTCCCAGCACCCATATGGCGGCTAGGAACAGTCTTGGGCCGGGCGTGGTGGTGCATGTCTTTAATCCCAGCACTCGGGAGGCAGAGGTAGGTGAATCACTGTGAGGTCAAGGCCAGCCTCGTCTACAGAGTGAGTTCCAGGCCAGCTGGGACTAAAGGAAGACCCTGTCTCAAAAAATAAATACATAAACAAACAAACGAATAACATAAAATAAAACAATAAAATAAAATAAAACAAAAATCTTTCAAAATGACTTCCAAGCAGGAATTCCGTTCTTCAAGTGTGGTAGACTACACTTACATTTTCAGTCACACCAAAGGTTGATTGCAATCAATGACTCTTCCCCTTTTTTTGGTTGTTATTGAGACAGGGTCTCCTATAGCCCAGGCAGGCCCAGAACTTGCTAAGTGGCTAAAAATGACCTAGACCTTCTGATATTCCTTTCACCTCCTGAGTGCTATGATTATAAGTATGCACTACCACACCCAGTTTATGTAACACTGAGACTCAAACCTAGATAAGCACTCTACCAAATGAGCTACATCCTGGCCCCTATTGTCCCTTTCTAAGAAAGCTACCAGAAAATAAACTCTACCACCAAGAGGGGATACAACAGAGCCAGCATCTAAAATAAAACGCAAGGAAGGGATAGGCTGAATACCCAGAACAATGCTGAACACCAGGCCAATAGAATTCCCAATCTAAGCCAGGCGTGGTGGCACACACCTTTAATCCTAGCACTTGGGAGGCAAAGGCAGACGGATCTTTGTGAGTTCAAGGCCAGCCTGGTCTACAGAGTAAATTCCAGGACAGATGGGGCTACAGAGAGACCCTGTCTCAAAAAGACCAAAGAAAAAAAAGAAAAAAGAAAAAAAGAAATCCCAATCTAACTGGAGCAGGTGAACATACCAGAGTGTGAAAGAAATACATTCTTCGCCGGGCATGGTGGCGCACCCCTTTAATCCTAGCACTTGGGAGGCAGAGGCAGGCGGATCTTTGGAGGCAGAGGCAGGCGGATCTTTGTGAGTTCAAGGCCAGCCCTGGTCTACAGAGTGAGTTCCAGGACAGCTGGGGCTACAGGGAGACCCTGTCTTGAAAAGACCAAAAAAAAAAAGAAATAAGTTCTTCATCTATTAGTGGAAATATAGATAATCCCTACAATTGGTAAATAAAGACATCAATATAAGTGTATATTCAGAAACATGAATTAAATGCTGAGGGTTGAAAGTTGCTGCTGCCTCTGTAGAAGAGAGAAAAGAGAGGAAAGAGCTCTTTTCAAATTCTGTAAGCATGTATTTATTTTTAAACCAAAAGATAAGAATTTTTTGTTTTTGAGACAGACGCTACACTATACCTGGGACTGGCCTGTTAACTTATGATCTTCCTGCTTCAGCCTCCAAGTACTAAGATTACAGTTTTGCCCTACAACACCCAGGTAAAGCAAAAGATTAAAGAGATACAAAGCCAAGGGTGGTGGCACACACCTGTGACCCCAGTACTTGGGGAGTAGAGCCAGGAGGATCAAGTTCAAGGCCAGCATCAGCAACATAGCAACTTAGAGGCCAGCCTGGGCTGCATGAGAACCTTGTTTTGTTTTGTTTTTTTTTTTGGTATGTGTATCAATGTACTGTCTGCATGCAGGTCTGTGCACCCGTGTCGTGCAACTCCGCGGAGGTCAGAAGAGGGTCTCGGATTCCCCTGGAACTGGAGTTCTCCTGGAATTGGAGTTTCAGACGGCTCTCGGCCGCCATGTGGGTGCTGGGGATCGAACCCGGGTCCTCTGTAAGAGCGGTCGGCGCTCTTAACCGCTAGGCTATCTCTCCAGCCCCGAGAACCTTGTTTTGACAGAGACAGACAGACTAGAATAATGGCTCATACCTGTCATACCAGTACACAGGTAAGAGGATTGCCATTGAGTTCCAAACCAGCCATATGAAGACTGTCTCAAAAAAAGCAAACAAATTATATACATATTAGCCATCCTGCTAGAAAAGTACAAATTTGCTTGGAAAGCCCCTTCCTCTGAGAGATGACATTTTGCTGGGGCAAAAGCCCTATTTATCACAGGCCTCTGATCCTCACTGATCAGTTCATACATTTAAACCCAACAAGTGGAGGCACCCACAGGGGATCTATTACTCCATTACCTCAGTATGTGTTGGCTGGCTGGAGGAAGGGGAAATCAGGACATACACACATAATACACTTAGGTAAATTTCAAATCTCAGCTCTACTGGGTTAATCATCCCACAATCAGTGAACCCTAACCAGTAACCACATCCCAGATTCAGTGAGGATGACCCCAAAGAGCCTAAACACCAAAGGACCAGCATCACAGCACTGCAAACCAGGGGCCCATCATCATCATGCATGTCCATGAAAAACACTTAGAAGCCGGGTGTGGTGGCGCAAGCCTTTAATCCTAGCACTCTGTAGGCAGAGGCAGGCGGATCTTTGTGAGTTCAAGTCCAGCCTGGTCTACATAGTGAGTTCCAGGACAGCTGGGGCTACAGGGAGACCCTGTCTCGAAAAGAACCACCCCCCCAAAAAATAAAAGAAAAACACTTAGAATTCTAAGCATGAAGAGAGACCCAGTAGAGTATTGACAGTGGCTCCAAGCATGGGCTATGGAACCACTCCACCTGCAACCTGTATCTTTTCCTCTATATCCTTTGTGATCTTGGGGCTCACATCTCTGTTGCCTCACCTGCAAATGGGTACTATAAGACTTACTTCAGAAGACTTCTGTAGAAGACTATTGTCATGCTTAGTGATACATAAGCACAGATTCCTACAGTGGGGCTAGGACAGGTTCAATAAACACAGGCCTGTAGAATAAAAGATACTGGAGGCCCTTCCCAACTCCACCTTTTTTTTTTTAATTAACACCTACTATGTGTTTTACAATACAAGACTAGTCCTACAACTGACCAGGCAGTTACTTAAGCCCTGCCCAAGACTTGTTTTCTTCATCTGCTAAAAAGGAAATAACAGTACCTGATGCACAGGACAGAAAAAACCTGAATGAGGTAACTTCTCTGAAGTGCTTGAACAATTCCTGGAAAACATCAAGTACTCAATAAGTGATCAAAATTACTATACAACCTCTTCCTCACAAGCCTGAAGTGACTTAGGATTTTCTTATATACACTTGTTTCCGGTGTCTAACTCGGTTTGTGAACTTGGCTGGTACTCAGATAACCTTGCTTTGGATCCGAAAACTTCAGTTTACTTACAACACCCCCTCCCCAAAAGATCAGGAAAAAAAAAAATCCAATGTCCATATTCCACAGATAAAATGTACTGCTAACCTATGCACCAGGACATGTGCTAGCTTCTCACTATACCGTTTTCTGAGGTCTGGAGGTCTCAACAGCTAACTATCCCCCGGGCTAATTTCGGAAGAAAACTGCTGGGTTACACTTCTTCCAAGCCGGCCGGGTACTTTGGCCACCACTGGTGCATTCTGCGGGCCCCCAACTCTCGCCCGCCTTCCCAGCTGGGGGAGTCAGCGGTCCTTCCAGCCGGGACACAACGTTGACGCCGCCGCAAGCCAGGAAACGAACTATCCCGGAGAAAGCAAAGGCAAGGCCACCACGCGAACAAAAGAACGCGAACTCGCCATCCCCGGCCCTGAACAGCAGTCGGGGCGGGAATAAACTTGGGTCCGTGGACGCCCTCAGCCGAGCGCGCAGCCCTCCGCCACCCGCGGCTGTGGCTTTGTGCGCGGGAGGCGCGCGGGACCCGCCAACTTTTCCTTAAAGATGGTGCCACGCTCGCGCGGCGAGTGAAAGGTCACGGCGAGGGGCAGCGGGCGCAGGCCGGCCTCCTCTCTGTAGCACGCAAGTTGGCCCGCTCCACTTTCCCTTTTGTCTCTTGCGCCCGCGAGCCCATCGCTCGCCGTCAGGCTCCGGTTGCAGGACGCGGGTCCCCGGCCGCCCACCGCCCGGCGCGCCGCCGAAGCCGCCCCGGCCCTCCGCGCACAAAGCGCGCCGGTAGAGCGCGGGCCGGACGCCGGGGCCTCTGCACGGCCTGACCCAAATCGGTGGAGGTATGCGGCCCTACCCGGCTAGCCGCACGCCGGACTGCCTGTCCCCGGGCTGCTACCGCCCCCGCCCCCGCCCCCGCGCCGCCCGTCGCCCCCGCGCCGCCCGCTAGCCCCGCGCCTCACCTCAGCATCCGCGGCGGCCATGGCCCGGGCCCGCAGCGTGGCCCCGCCCCTCCCGCGCGCCATCGCCCCGCCCGCGCCTCCCGGCCTAGAGCCGAGGCGGAGCTGGCCCGTCGCTCTTACGCCTGCGCGCGCACCCGCAGCTGCGCCCTGGGATCCGGCAGCACGGCGCCTGCGCCCTGGGTGCGTCTGGTCGCAGACGTGCTCTTTGGAGTTCTGGGCCTGTGGCGCTTCTGGGCCGATTACCTAGGGCATCCGCCCTCCCAAGTGCCTTTCTCCAGTCCGTGGTTTTGTGTCCCTTCAGTTATCTGCCAGTCAAAAACCGTTATGTGGGAATTTTTTGTTTCCTAGATTATGGTAGGTTTTTAAATTGGGTGCCATTCTGAGTAAACCCAAGAAATCCGGAAATCTGTGTCTCCGCTTCGTTGCGCTGGGTACAGATCACGCTTTTGTCCAGTGTGTGCACACTGTACATGCCAACTGCTTCTTGACAGTCACTACCCAGCTGGGTTCTCACACTGTCTTTAACTTATATTCCAATCATTCTATTTAATAATGACGCCAGGGGCTGTAGACATAGCTCCGCAGTTTAGGGTACTGGCAATTGCAGAAGACCAGGTTCGAATACTAACACCCTCATGGCAGCTAACATCTGTCCGTAACTCTATTTCAGGGAGTTCGGATGCCGCCTTCCGTCCTCCGCGGGGACTGCACAACACGGATGCATACATGCAGGCAATACATGCATATACATAAAATAATAATAATAATAATAATACCCAAAGCTCAAGGATGGTGTCCTGACCAATCCAAAACTCTAGGGAAGCGTAAAGTGCTTCCTTTAAAAAGTAGCTCTCAATAAGTAAAATGTCATACCTGAAGTTGCTAAGAACACTAAGAACTCATCTTCTGTGAAGCTAGGAAAGAAATCCATCCTAGTTCTCAGGTTGTACTTACTGCAGAAATTCTAGCTACAGGGTATACGTGCTTAGATAAGATGGAAAAGGCATTAGATTTGTTGATAGAGGACGTGAAAAATGTGTTCCAATGATGAGCACATGTCATGCCAGAAAGCACTGAGGCTACCTACCCTAAAACAAAGGGGTTTACATAGATTCTGGAGTAGATCTTGACTGAAAAACAGTATTCGAGGGGCTGCTTATGCAAATGAAGATGCTGTTCAAGCAGGGGTTTAAAAACTTATGAAGATAGCCGGGCGGGGTGGCTCAGGCCTTTAATCCTAGCACTTGGGAGGCAGAGGCAGGCGGATCTTTGTGAGTTCAAGGCCAGCCTAGTCTACATAGCGAGTTCCAGGACAGCCGGAGCTACAGGGAGACCTTGTCTCAAAACAAACAAACAAAAAAATTATGAAGAGGCAGGCGGATCTCTGTGAGTTTAAAGACAGTCTGGTCTATAGAGCAAGCTGCAGGCCAGCTGGGACTAAAGGGAGACCCTGTTTAAAAAAAAAAATTTATTACGCCTTTAATCCTAGCACTTGGGAGGCAGAGGCAGGCGGATCTTTGTGAGTTCAAGGCCAGCCTGGTCTACAGAGTGAGTTCCAGGACAGCTGGGGCTACAGGGAGACCCTGTCTCGAAAAGAACAAAAAAAAAAAAGTATTAAGAAGGCTCTTACAGAAGAACTAAAGTCATCTGAGGAGGGGAAGGGGAGGAAACTGAAGCAGATTCAGAAATGTGTACATGAGGGAAATTTGATAAAATGTTGCAAACTTCAAAGATATAAAGGGACAAGTTATGGAATATGTTCCTCAGATGGAACACAGCATTAAAGTCACCTGCTTAGCTGAACATGGTGGCACATAACTAATCCCAGTACTAGGATGCTAAGAATGGAGGATGGCAAGTTCAAAGCCAGCCTGGGTTGCATATAAAAAAAAGACCCCAGTTATTTTTTTTTTAATTTTTTTTAATTTTTTTTATTTTTGTATGTGTATGAATGTATTGTTTGCATGCAGGTCTGTGCACCCGTGTCGTGCAATGCCGCGGAGGTCAGAAGAGGGTCTCAGATTCCCCTGGAACTGGAGTTCTCCTGGAATTGGAGTTACAGACGGTTCTTAGCCGCCATGTGGGTGCTGGGGATCGAACCCGGGTCCTCTGCAAGAGCGTCGGTGCTCTTAACCGCTAGGCTATCTCTCCGGCCCTACTAATCCATTTCTGATGATATGCTTATTAAAATATCTTTTTCGGGGGTGGTTGTCTCTTTTTTTTTTTTTT
>VZQC01014308.1:3908553-3948032 GCA_009823505.1 Rhizomys pruinosus
AAAAAAAAAAAAAAAAAAAAAAAAAAAAAGTCCACCTGGAGTCTGGAGAGATGGCTCAGTGGTGAAGAGCACCATCTGTTCTTTCTTTTGCAAGACCCAGGATCAGTTCCCAGCACCTACATGGCACTAAACCATCCATAACTCTAAACCTTCAATTCCCAGTACCCATATGGCACCTAACAACTGTCCCCTTAACTCCAGTTCCAGGGGATCTGACGTCCTCTTCTGACCCCTGTGGGCATTGCACAAGAGGGGTGCACTTACGCACATGCAGGCAATACATTTGTACACATAAAATAAAACAACAAAATTCCAGGACAGCTGGAGCTCCAGGGAGACCCTGTCTCAAAAAGACAAAAAAGAAATAATAAATAAAAGTAAAATAAAACAATAAAAAAATTTTTTGGTCTTTTTGAGACAGGGTCTTCCTGGAGTTCCAGCTGTCCTGGACTCACTCTGTAGACCAGGCTGGCCTTGAACTCACAGGGATCCACCTGCCTCTGCCTACCAAGTGCTGAGATCAAAGGCATGTGTCCCCATGCCCAGCTATGATATTTTTTATAAAGAAGAGTGAACACAGAACAGTAAGCTAGTTTGAGAGTCAGACTACATGTGCTCGCTTCGGCAGCACATATACTAAAATTGGAACGATACAGAGAAGATTAGCATGGCCCCTGCGCAAGGATGACATGCAAATTTGTGAAGGGTTCCATATTTTTTTTTAAAAAAAAAAAAAAAAAGGAGACTACATTCATGTAATTTGGTTTCAGTATAGTCTCATAATTAATCTACTTTGTTATTAATGTTGCTAATCTCTTGTGTTTATAAACTTTATCATATATACAAGTAAAAACAAGACATACAGGTCAGGCATGGTGTTGCATGGCCTTAATCCCAGCACTCTGGAGGCAGAGACAGTCAGATCTCATTGAAGGCCAATCTGGTCTATATAATGAGTTCCAGGCCACCTGGGGCTACAGGGAGCCCCTGTCTCAAAAAAGACAAAAAAAAAAAAAAAGGACATACAGGAATCCATACCAGATACCATTTCAGGCACCCACTGGGGGTCTTAAAATATATTCCCTGCAGATTCCCTGCAGATTGCGCAAAATTAGGGGTGAACAGAAGACTTTGAGTCCTGACCCCTAATCCCAGATTTATTTCAATTTCCCTGATTTTGAGTATGCCTGGTATAAAGGAAAGTGATCTCCCTAGAAGAATGTCATAAGTTGAGGGAGTCCCAGCTAGGAGGAAGGATCCCAGTTATGGGCATGTCCCAACTTGGGAGGGGTATTCTGGTTAGGAAAGATGTTTCTACAGGTTTGGGAGACTGGGAAGGTATGTCTAGTTGGGACCAGTATCCCAATAAGAAACATCACTGACTCCAGTTAGCATGGAGTCCTCTCCCTGGTTACCCCAAAGTCTGCCAGATACAAGCTTCTTGCATATAAGGCAAACCTTCCCTACACACTGGACAACAACCATCTTAAGGCCACGTGGTCTCTGTGGCCAATCCTATCTCTTCCATCTCTGGGACTTCAGAAAACAATGAAGAGAGTCTTTTCCTTAGCTGCTGCCAAGGTGCTTGATTCTTCTGAGGAAGCTAAGGCTGCATTGGGGTGAAGCCCTTACTTCATCCTCTGCTGGCAGTCCTCAATTTGGCCTCTGTCCGAGCTCACCTGCACCTACTCCCCCCTCATCCTGCATGAAGACAAGGTCACCGTGACTAAGGATAAGAGCAATGCTCTCATTAAAGCAGTTGGTGTCAATGTTGAACCTTTTTGGCCTGGCTTGTTTGCAAAGGCCCTGGTCAGTGTCAACATTGGGAGCCTCATCTGCAATACAGAGGCTGGTGGACCTGCTCCAGCAGAAGGGGCAGTTGCAGCAGGTGGTCCTGCCCCTTCTACTACTGCTGTGTCAGCTAAAGAGAAGAAAGTGGAAGCCAAGAAAGAAGAATCAGATGAATCTGATGATGACATGGGCTTTGGTTTTTGGGGTTTTTTTTTTTTGTTTGTTTGGTCTTTTCGAGACAGGGTCTCCCTGTAGTCCCAGCTGTCCTGGAACTCACTCTGTAGACCAGGCAGCCCTTGAACTCACAAAGATCCGCCTGCCTCTGCCTCCCAAGTGCTAGGATTAAAGGCGTGCACCACCACACCCGGCCAGGCTTTGGTCTTTGACTAAACCCCTGTTAACATGCTCAATGAAAAGATGGACCTTGCCAGGCATGGTGGCACATGCCTTTAATCCCAGCACTTGGGAGGCAGAGGCAGGCAGACTGGGACAGCCTGGTTGACAAAGTGAGTTCCAGGCCAGCTGGGGGTACAGGGAGAACCTGTCTCAAAAATATTAAAACAACAAAAAAAGGACTTTTTGGTCTGATAAGTTGGGGGAGAAAAGAAAAAGAAGGAAGAGTAAAAGAGCAGTCTTGGGGCTGGAGGGATAGCTCAGTGGCTCAGTGGTTAAAAGAACGTGCTGCTCTTGCAGAGGACCCAGATTCAATTCCCAGCACCCACATGGAGGCTAACAACTGTCCTTAACTCTAGTTCCAGGGAATCCAGCATCCTTTTCTGACTTCCATGGGCACTGCACATCACAGGGGCACTTCCTGCAGGCAATACACTCATACACTCATACATAAATAAAATATTATTAAAAAGTACAGTGTCAGCCGGGCGTGGTGGCACACGCCTTTAATCCTAGCACTTGGGAGGCAGAGGCAGGCAGATCTTTGTGAGTTCAAGGCCAGCCTGGTCTACAGAGTGAGTTCCAGGACAGCTGGGGCTACAGAGAGACCCTGTCTCGAAAAGACCAAAAAAAAAAAAGTGCTGGCTTCGCAGCCAGGTGTGTTGGTATACTCCTTTAATCCCAGCATTTGGGAGATAGAGGAAGGCAGATTTCTGTGAGTTGTTCAGGCCAGCCTGGTCTACATATCAAGTTTCAGCCCAGCTGGGGCTACAGGGAGACCCTGCCTCAAAAAGTGAAAAAAAAAAAAATACAAATAAAAATAAACAACAAAAAAACACTGGCTGCTCTTGCAAATGATCTGGGTTTGGTTTCGACACCCACATGGTGGCTAACACCATCCTTGGTTCCAGTTCCAGGGGAACTGACACCCCCTTCTGACCTCAGATGCACTATTGCAGCATACACATACATATACACAAGCAAAACATAAAATAAAAAGAAATTTGCCGGGCATGGTGGCGCATGCCTTTAATCCTAGCACTCGGGAGGCAGAGGCAGGCGATCTTTTGTGAGTTCAAGGCCAGCCTGGTCTACAGAGTTAGTTCCAGCAGCTGGGCGTTACAAGGGAGACCCTGTCTCGAAAAGACCAAAAAAAAAAAAAAAAAAAAAAAAAAAAAGAAATTTAAGGGGCTGGAGAGATGGCTCAGCGTTAGTTAAGAATACTCAACTGCTCTTCCAGAGGACCCAGGTTCAATTCCCAGCACCCACATGGCGGCTAAGAACCGTCTTTAAGCCAGGTGTGGTGATGCGCACCTAAAATTAATTAATTAATTAAAAAAATAAATTTAAAATTAAAATAAAAAGGAAGTTTTGAGTGTTTACAACCAATCTGAGCTCAAGATCACAAAGAGACAGATGCTGGAAAATGCTCTGCTAAATCTGCCACTGTTGTCATACACAACACACACACAGAGGAGGAAATGGACAGTCTTCAGTTGCCATCCCAGGTTTCTTTAAGACATGTGAACTGGGGGGCTGGAGAGATGGCCTAGCGGTTAAGAGCGCCGACCGCTCTTACAGAGGACCCGGGTTCGATTCCCCAGCACCCAACATGGCGGCTCTGAGAACCGTCTGAAACTCCAATTCCAAGGAGAACTCCAGTTCCAGGGGAATCCGACACCCCTTCTGACCTCCGCGGCATTGCACGACACGGGTGCACCAACTTGCAGCATGCAACAGTACATTCATACACATACGGAAATAAATAAAATAAAATAAAATAAAATAAAAAATTAAAAAAAAAAAAAAAAAAGACATGTGAACTGTACTGTCAAAGCCCAAGGCAACTTGTGATGGGCTGGGAACCTGAGTCCTCTGGGAGGCATGGAAAGCAGTCAGTGCACCATCCTCAGTAGGCCTTGGTCCAGCTGGAGCATTTTCCCCAATGTACCTTTCCATCTCAGCTCCTGAATGTCCTCTCTCTCTTGCCTAAAACCTTTTATTTAAAAAAAAAACAAAAACGGGGCTGGAGAGATGGCCTAGCGGGTAAGAGCACCGACGCTCTTGCAGAGGACCCGGGTTCAATCCCCAGCACCCACATGGCGGCTGAGAACCGTCTGTAACTCCAATTCCAGGAGAACTCCAGCTCCAGGGAAATCCGAGACCCTCTTCTGACCTCCGCGGCGTTGCACGACACGGGTGCACAGACCTGCATGCAGACAGTACATTCATACATATGCAAAGAAAAATAATAATAATAAAAAAAAAATTAAAAAAAAATAACACACATAATTAAATTTGTTCATATTAAAAAAAAAAAACTTTTATTTCAGATATTTGCATAACTTCCTCCTTTCCTATCTTCATGCCTGAAATATTAAATAGGAAGAGAAGACTTCCCCATGCTCCTTCTTACTGCTCACCTGTTACCCTTGATGCATTTTGATCCACAGTGCTCAATATCTGACTCCCCTATACCTGATGTGGCATATTGTCTATGGCCACTGTTTTGTGTGTCCTAGTGCCTAAAACAACACCCTCTGGCATACTGAGAAAAAAAATTAGGGGGGGGCTCCTCTTTGAGACAGGGTTTCCCTGTAGCCCCAGCTGTCCTGGAACTCACTATGTAGACCAGGTTGGCCTTGAACTCACAGAAATCTGCCTGCCCTTCCAAGAGATATTTCTTAAATGTTTGTTAAGAAGTTGAAACATGGAGAGGAACCCTTGTACCAGGCAAACATGATGTGAATTAACATGTCATAAGGCTATAAGCAACCCTTTCATAGCCCATTTGCAGCCACCCATACCCACACTACAACTGAATGACCACTGGCCATCTACCAGGCAGCTGCTGCTCCAGGGAGAAGTGAATTCACATTCAGATCAGTTCTGAGAGACAAGGCCTTTTCTCATTCACATTTTATTTATTTATTTATTTATTTATTTATTTATTTATTTATTTATTTTGAGGCAAGGTCTCTCTGTAGTCCCAGCTGCCCCAGATCTTCCTATGTAGACCAGGCTGGCCTTGAACTCTCAGAGCCACCTACCTCTGCCTTCTGAGTGCTGCGATTAAAGGCATGTGCCACCATGCCTGACCCAATTCACATTTTATAAGTGAACTAAAGTAAGGAAATTGAGTTTATCTAGCCAGCCAGAGACAGTGGTAGAATTCCAACTGGAACTTTTCTTTCAACAGTGAGGCTGCACTACTTCCAGCAGATGTTTATGGAGTACTGTACCCATGGACTACTCTCTGCTCTTCTCTAAGAGTCTGTGAGCTGGTTGGTTACACAGCTAAGGTGGCCACTACACTTAACAAAGCGGCTTCTCCCATATCAGTGATGAAATTTGACCAACTTGTTGGCTACCACTTCCAGTGAGAACACTGTGTATGAAGGACAACATGTCAGTGCTTATGCCCAAGGTTCTCCTGGAAACTAAGGTGACTGTAGGGTACCTCTCTGAAAGCTGTCCCATAGAACTGTCTTTTTTTAAATATTTTATTACTTTTATTTTATATGCACAAGTGTATTACCTGCATGTATGGAAGTTCGCCTGTGTTATGCAATGCCTGGAGGGGTCATAAGAGGGCATCAGATCCCCTGGATGTTGTTAGCTGCCATGTAGGTACTGGGGACTGAACTCAGATCCTCTGTCAGAGTAGCCAGTGAAAGGGAGACCCTGTCTCAATAAGACCAAAAAAAAAAAAAAAAGAGTAGCCAGTGCTCTTAACCACAGAACCATCTCTCCAGCCCCAGAACTTTTGACTTTCTATCTTGCTCCAGAAACCTACACTATAGTCCCATAGTCCCAAGGTTTTGTGCCTCCAGTAGAGGTATGCAGCAAGAGCCACAATGCTCAAAGTTGAGAGGAATGACACCAGTCCCAAGAGTAGATCTACTGCAAGCAGGGACCTAGCAAGAGGGTTCCCATGAACTTCTTTGATGGCCAGGCCAGGCATTCAAATGTGTCAGCCTAGAACAAAGGTTGGAATGCTGGCCATCAAGGCATAGTGTGGTAACACATGGAACAGAAATGTGTCAGGAGTGTAGGGAAAATTTTTTTTAAATAAATAAGAGTAGGAGACAGACCAGCACAGCTGAATCCAGACTGCACAAAGGGTGAAAAGAACCCCTGAGGTGAGCCGGATAAGGGGGCAGGGAGGATAAGAGGGCAGGAATAGGCCTAAAGTAGAGTTTTTAGCAGGGTAGACCTAGGTGGAGGGAGAAACTAGGGGAGGGGGTTTCTGTAAGTGCAGGGTCAGTCTAGGGGAAGCTCCAGAGGGTGTGTGGCAAGAATGGGATCAGGGGAGGAGCTCTTGGAGGGTAGGCCTTGTGAGGGGAGGAAAGACTCTGAGGGAGTGTGTCCTTCAGGAGTGAGGTCAAGGCTGGAGCTCATGGGGTAGGTTCTTCAGGGGCAGAACCAATATAGTGAGGTCACTTTGAGGCAAGACTATAGAGCAAGAAAGCCAGCACTGACCAGCTCTACAAATAAAGAGCTTTATTTATAGTCTCTCCAGGTCCCAGATCCCTGTTGCTCTACCCCAGCCTTGGAAGAAGTGGACTGACTTCAGGGGAACCAGAAGAGGCTGGACCACAAGGGGTGGTACAGGTAGCTGCAGGTCCTGAGTAGCTGGGCCAGGCAGAGAGCAAAGGCACGAGGCCCTGGGCATCCCATGCCAGGGCAGAGGCCAGGCCCACCAAAGAAGGCGGCACAGGGTTAGCTCTCCAGGGTCAGCTCCCAGGGGTCAGGCCAGGGTCTGTACCAGCACCACAGCTCTGTTCATAGGATGGTGGAGCCTCTGTGGGAAAAAAGCAGGATCTACAAGGGCCTCAAAGACAGTCTCATTCACACACGCAAGTCCTTGTCATTTCCACTCACCATAGGGGTAACCCCACGAACTGTACTCTGGAGGCAGGATCAAGGTGCTGGTAGTAGGAACTGGACCCCCAGAACCCTCTGCAAAGTAGGGGACAGTGGCACCAGTAGAGATGCACAAGGGAGGGTGCAGGGAATGTCTGGCAGGGCTTCCATCCTGAGTACAGGACTCAATGGTGGTGCCAGACATAGAACCCAAAAAGGCAGATGGTGGCTGCTGTTGGGAATGGCTCTTGGTAGAGAGGGAAACTGGGTCTGAGAAGTGGGGGCCACTAGCCACTGCCTCAGCCTCTTCTTCCTGGGGTGGTGCAGAGGGCATCACTGGGTCCAAGGCCCCAGGAGAAGATCCTGGACCTGGACAGGGGCTCAGTGGGGTTTGGTTCACAGCAATATTGCCAACAAAGAGTGGGAGGGTAACGGTGGCTTCAGGTGCCTTCATGGAAACCTGGAAAGAATGGAGGTATTGAGAAGCCAGAGCCAGAGCCACCTAATTTCAGGCCACCCAGCCCTGGGCAACACCAAACCTGCAGGTAATAGTCAATGTGGATGAGACTGCACCCAGGCAGGGCTGACTGGGGCAGGGCAGGCACCAGGATCTGTTCTTGCCACTGAGCACGCCTCCAGGCCTTGACACCTGCACCCTCCACCTCTGCGATGGTACGCACGTCATAAATCCAGCGCTTGGCTTTATAGGATACTTTCTGAGGAAAGACCAGACCTTGGATTTGGGCAGGCCAGCAACCTACCTCTTCTATTCCATGGGAAAGGGGCAGGCTTAGGGAGCCAGAGGGCTCTGACCTGCAGCAGGCTGGCCACCACAGGGCTGGTATCCTTGCCTGACTGGTTCTCGATGTCAGCCTGCAGCCGTAGCACTTGCCCCACCACGTAGCCACGGAGGTCAGTGCTAGCAGTAAGGACCACACTGCCTGTCTTCACCAGCTTGTAGGAGAACTTCTTGGTAGCAGAGGCTACATTGGGTTGCTTGAAGGAGGAGAAGGGAACTTACCAAGTAAGCACAGACTACATTCCTATGGCATGGGGACAGGCCCTGCCCTGGACACTAGAAGTCAGCTTAGGACAGAGCCTAGCTGCTTCACTTCAACTGGTTACAGGGTACTAAGGCCCCAGAAGGCTAGAAGTCACAAAGGAGGACTCTGTGCCATCCTCACCTCAATGTCTGGAATGCTGTTCAGATTCAAGGGGCTCAGGATGTAGAACACAAGGCTACACTTGTGATCCTTGGAAAAACGTGGAGTGTCGATGGTGGCCCTCACCTGGTGAACAATCTTCCCAAAAGGTCCCTCGAAAGATGTGGGTGCTGTGGCTGGAAAGAGAACAGTGACTGACTGGCACCCAGCACTCCCCACCAACCCAGGGCTGCTATCCTCACAAGGCGTCCACTCACCAGGAAGCAGGAACTGAAAGGGGAAGTTGTGTTCTCCAGCTGGCAGACTCCCTACAGAGACAAGAGAGAGGTGGGAGCAGGCCAGGGGAGACTTAGAGTCAGTGCTAAGCCAGCAGCAACAGGCACTGCAGCCCACCAGCTCAGGCTGCTAGTCTCCAGCATTATAGCATCATAGCTATAGTAGGAGCTAAAGGCCACAGATGAGAGCTTGGTTTAAACAAAAGAGTATGGCTAGAGATGTAGTTAGTGGAGTGTTTGTCTAACATGGACAAAGCCCTGGCTTAGATCACCAAGATCATATAAACCAGGTATGGCGGCACATGCCTGGGAGGTGGAAGCAAGAGAATTAGAAGTTTAAGGTTGTTCTCAGGCTACATAGAAAGTTTGAGGCCAGCCTAAGCTACATGAGACCTATCTCAAAAAATAAACAAAAATTAAAAAATAAAACACAGGACAGTGGTTGGGGGTAGAAGACAGGAGTAAAAGTCACACTAAAGTTCAGATCCCACCCAGACCAAATACCAGCAAGGTGGGATAGGGTGGAACACTTGTGGGGAGGGGAATAGACAGACCCCATTCCAGGCAAGAGTGGTTCCTGTCATCACTGCTGGTCTGCACTCACCCTTGTCAGCCAGTGATAGAGAACTGTTGAAGTAGCTCTCCTCCACCACCCATGCCCCATCATTGGCCTTGTTGGAGACCCCACAGGAACCCGTGCAGGTCACCCGGATAGCTGTAAGGGGAAAGGTAGCATAAGTTCCAGCCAGCAGATAGCCTAGGCTTGTCCCTGTCCCCAGCACAAGAATTAATGTAAGGCTGGAAGCACCCAAGGGCCAAGCAGCCCCACTGGCAGAGGAATCTGGGAAGGCCAAAGTGCAAGAAGCCTGTTACCTTCTCCGAAACCCCTGGCCATCCTTAATCTTGGTATTCTCCCAAGGAGCCAGTCTAACTACGAAAATCATAGGTGGTGTTTCAGCTGACCCAAGAACACAGTGGGAGGAGAATACTCTCCTAGATGACCCCTAGGTTACCTCCAAATTGGTCACCTCAGCCCCAACCCAGACCTAAGAAAACCCAGCAACCCTCCTTTCTTGATGCAAATTACTTAGGCCAGGAGCTGCCTTTTCAGTCTCCAGGAAGTTAACTGCCAGCCTTCCTGCTGCAGGAATGTGGTCAGACCTGTCTGAGCAGGTCAATAATCTGGCATAGGAAGGCGGGCCCTCGTTTACTTCCCTAGGAGAAGTAAGTGCCCAGGAGGCTGACTTTCTGCACCATCAGGTGGCTGGTCCCCCTAGAGCAGCAACCACAAGAGACAGAACTCAAATTCCTTTGTCCAACAGACATTTCCTAGACCCACTATGGTTAGGTAGCCATGGTTGAACAAGGAGGTACAGATGAAGCTGATCACTAAGGAGGAGATTCAAGTAGGGTGTTGGGTAGGAGCTAGTGGCAAGCACCCTGAAGTTCCACTCATCTATCTCTATAAGACCTCCTCCCAGACTTAACAGGGTCATGGCAGTAGATTACTCAGATTCTAACGTCTTTGTGACAAAACCACCAAGCAGGAGGAAGACAGATATTCAGTCACCCAGAGCTTACTCATACCTGCCTCACCTATAGTCTCCCCACATAATGGATCAGGCATCCTGTTGGGTCACTAAGAGAACACTAGAGCTTCAAACTGTAAAACCTTGGCTCATTCTCAACCCAAGTGGCTCTCCACATGCACACCCTCTCCTCTGATTGCTGCCAGCCCCTGTCCCCACTCTTGAGGTGGTCCTGGACTTCTGCTGTACCACTCTTTGCCCCTTGGAAGTTCCCTCAGCCTCCATTCTGGCCCAGTCTTTATCACTCTGCCCTCCATCCTGGTTTGGAATTGACTTCTTTTTTTTTTTTTTTAATTTTATTTATTTCTGTATGTGTATGAATGTACTATCTGCATGCAAGTTTGTGCACCCGTATCGTGCAATGCCAAGGAGGTCAGAAGAGGGCGGGGCATCGGATTCCCCTGGAACTGGAGTTCTCCTGGAGTTGGAGTTTCAGACGGTTCTCGTCCGCCATGTGGGTGCTAGGGATCGAACCCGGGTCTTCTGTAAGAGCAGTAGGTGCTCTTAACCGCTAGGCTATCTCTCCAGCCCCTGGAATTGACTTCTGCTATGTACTCTGAGGCCAGTCCACCAACTATTCTACTCTAGAATCTGGATACCTTTAGGCCAGTAGATGATGGGGGTAAGAAGAGGCTCAGGGCTGGACAGATGGCTTAGAAGTTAAGAGCACTGGCAGTTCTTGCAGAGGACCTGGGTTTGGTTCCTAGCACCCACATGACATTTAACAACCATCTCTAACTCCAGTTTCAGGGGCTCCAACACCTTCTTCTGTCCTCCAGAGGCACAAGGTACAGTTACATACATGCAGGCAAAACACTCATATAAAATAAAAATAAATTAGCCAGGTGTGGTGGTGCACACCTTTTCTTGGCACTCAGGAGGCAGAGGCAGGTAGATCTCTGTGAGTTCAAGGCCAGCCTGATCTATATAGGGAGTCCCAGGATCTCTAGGGCTACGGGGAGACCCTTTCTCAAAAAAGATCAAAAACAAACAAAATCAACTAACCAACCTATCAAACAACAAACAAAACAGGTTGAGAGATCTACTGGGAGACTTGAAGTGCTAAGAAAGGACACATCCCCTTAAAGATGCTGGACCCCACATAGGATATAAGTACTATAGAAGCCGGCGTGGTGGCGCATAGCTTTAATCCCAGCACTCAGGAGGCAGAGGCAGGTGGATCTCTGTGAGTTCAAGGCCAGCGTGATCTACAAAGTGGGTTCCAGGCCAGCTGGGGCTACAGGGAGACCCTATCTCAAAAACACCGGAGGAAAAAAAACAAACAAACAAGAAACAAAAAGTAGTATAGAGATCTCAACCTGGCCCAGGTTCTGCCCCTGTGCTGTCAGAGTATCCCCAGTCAGTGGGACAGGGCCATTCTTTATCTTTGACGTATCAGTAATAGCAGAACTGGCTGCTTTAGGTGTTTAGTTTATAGGTGGTTTGTTACTTGAATGACCTTTATGTAACAGTAGGTAACAGGAACAGATATGGAACAGATACCCACGCTTCATTAGAAGTCAAGGAAACCCCAGAGGACGTACATGTTAACTCATCACAAAGGTAAATATTAAGTACTTTGCTTAGTGTTGGGGAGGAGATTGAAAACCAGACACTCCTCATATTTCCAATTGTAGGCTGACAAAGAGCCAACTCACTGTGCTTGCACCTATTATGCCTGACACCATCAGCCGTCCTCAAGTCCTACGCTATTTCATCAGGAGCTTCTCATAGCACTACAATCAATTACCTATCCTGGACTCCCCACAATTCAGATAAAGGTCTATGAATCCAGAAAAATAAGCAGCATCCTAGCTAGGGGGGTTCAGACTCTGTGATCTTCCCAATGCCAGGCATGTTCTCATGTCTGAGCAGCCTCTAGCCACTATAAAAGATGAACATGTCTTGTGCCACTCCCTCTCGGTGATGGAGGCAAGTACTTGCAAACAATATGCCTACTGCTTCTCTGAAGCAAGCCGGGCGTGGTGGCGCATGCCTTTAATCCTAGCACTTGGGAGGCAGAGGCAGGTGGATCTTTGTGAGTTCAAGGCCAGCCTGGTCTACAGAGTGAGTTCCAGGACAGCTGGGACTACAGGGAGACCCTGTCTCGAAAAGAAAAAAAAACCCAAAAACCTGAAGCTGCTTCTTTGCATCAGTACTATCACAAGTGAAGTTGTGAGAATTCTTTACAGAGCCCCTGTTCACTGGCCAAGGATGATGCAAGTAGCCAGGTATCTGCTTTCTCAAATCATTGGATCAGGCAAGACCACAGGATATAGTTCTGCTTCAGAAAGGATCACATAAGTACACTGAAAAGACACTGGACACAGCTCCCTTTCTTTTCCAGCCCACAGATGCTTCAGGTTGGGGGCAATCAGCTAATGAGAGATTCCAATTTCCTTCACTTTCCCTCTTTTAAAATTTCAGCTGCTTTTCTTTTTTTTTTTAATTTTTATTTATTCTTGTATGTGTATGAATGTACTGTCTGCATGTACTGTCTGCATGTAGGTATGTGCACCCGTGTCGTGCAATGCCTTGGAAGTCAGAAGAGGGTGTCGGATTCCCCTGGAACTGGAGTCAAAGACGGTTCTCAGCTGCCATGTGGGTGCTGGGGATCAAACCCGGGTCCTCTGCAAGAGCAGTCAGCGCTCCTAACCACTAGGCCATCTCTCCAGCCCCTCAGCCTCTTTTCAAGAATATCCCTACATTCCTATCCCTCCTTCCCCAAGCAAAGCTGTCTGTGCTGGGAGGTAAACCATGGTGATCCCACCAGCACACATCCTGCAGCATGGCCATAGGACTAGGGTAAGTGTATTCTATCAAGACCTCCACTACAGAGCACCAAGTGGCACCGTGGAGAACAATACTTCAAGGTGCCATCCAGGTAGCTGGGGCTACAGGGAGACCCTGTCTTAAAAAGGACACCCCCCCAAAAAAAGGAAAAAAAAGGGGAGGGATTAGAATATAGCTCAATGGTAGAGCACCTGTCTAGCATGTATGAGGCTCTAAGTTAAATTCCCTTCATCTTAAAGATAGATAGATGATAGATAGGTAGGTAGATAGATAGATAGATGGATAGATGAAAGAAAGAAAGAAAGAAAGAAAGAAAGAAAGAAAGAAAGAGAGAGAAAGAAAGAGAAAGAAAGAACTAAAAAGACTCCATCTTGGGCTGGGCGTGGTGGCGCACACCTTTAATCCTAGCACTTGGGAGGCAGAGGCAGGCGGATCTTTGTGAGTTCAAGGCCAGCCTGGTCTACAGAGTTCCAGGACAGCTGGAGCTATAGGGAGACCCTGTCTCAAAAAGACAAAAAGAAGCCGGGCGTGGTGGCNCAATGCCTGTCTTCACCAGCTTGTAGGAGAACCTTTGTCTTGGTAGCAAGAGGTACATTGGGTTTGCTTGTTGAAGGAGGAGAGGGAACTTACCACAGTAAGCACAGACTACATTTATGGCATGGGGTACAGGCCCTGCCCTGGACCACTAGAAGTCGAGCCTTAGGACAGATGGCTTCTTAGGCTGCTTCACCTTCAATGGTTACAGGGTACTACGAGGCCCCAGAAGGCTAGAAGTCACAAAGCGAGGACTCTGTGCCATCCTCAACCTCACTGTGCTGGGAATGCTGTTCAGATTCACGGGGCTCGGTTAGTGTATGGTTTTAGAACACAAGCTACCACTTGTGATCTCTTGGAGTGAAAAAAACGGTGGAGTAGGTGTCGATGGGTTGGCCTCACCCTGCGTGAACAATCTTCCCAAAGGTCCCGTCGAAAGATGTGGGTCTGTGGCTGGAAAGAGAACAGTGATCTGATGGCACCCAGCATCCCAAACCAACCCCGGGCTGCTCATCTCTTCACAAGGCGTCCACTCACCCAGGAAGCAGGAATGACTGAAAAGGGGAAGTTTTGTGTTCTCCAGCTGGAGACTCCTACAGGGACAAGAGAGAGTGGGGCAGGGCAAGGCCAGGGGAGACTTAGCAGAGTTGCTAAAGCGCTAGAGCCAGGCAGCAAACAGGCACTGCAGCCCACCAGCTCAGGCTGCTAGTCTCCAGCATTATAGCATCATAGCTATAGTAGGAGCTAAAGGCCAAGATGAGAGCTTGGTTTTAAACAAAAGAGTCTGGCTAGAGATGTAGTTAGTGGAGTGTTTGTCAACATGGACAAAGCCCTGGCTTAGATCCTACAAGGATCATTATAAACCAGGACCTTGTTATGGCCACTCCTGAGGGGGAAGCAAAGAGAGAAGACATTAGCAAGTTAAGGATGGTTCCAGGCTAATAAAAGTTTGAGGCCAGCTGCCTAGCTACATAGAGACCTATACTCAAAAAATAAACCAAAATTTTAAAAAAAATAAAAACACAGGACAGTGGTTTGGGGGTTAGAAGAAGGAGGTGTAAAAGTCACAACTAAAGTTCAGATCCCACCCAGACCAAATACCAGCAAGGTGGGATAGGGTGGAACACTTGTGGGGAGGGGAATAGACAGACCCCATTCCAGGCAAGAGTGGTTCCTGTCATCACTGCTGGTCTGCACTCACCCTTGTCAGCCAGTGATAGAGAACTGTTGAAGTAGCTCTCCTCCACCACCCATGCCCCATCATTGGCCTTGTTGGAGACCCCACAGGAACCCGTGCAGGTCACCCGGATAGCTGTAAGGGGAAAGGTAGCATAAGTTCCAGCCAGCAGATAGCCTAGGCTTGTGTCCATCTGTCCCAGCCAGCACAAGAATATTACTATGTAAGGGCTGGACGCACCCAAGGGCCCAAGCTAGCCCCACTGGCAGAGGGCTAGGAATCTGCGGACAGGCCAAAGTGCGAAGCCTGTTACCTTTCCGAAACCCCTGGCCATCCCTTAATCTTGGTATTCTCAACAAGGAGCCACAGTTCTAACTACGAAATATATAGGGCTGTTGTGTTTCAGCTGACCCAAGAACACAGTGGGAGGAGAATACTCTCCTAGATGACCCCTAGGTTACCTCCAAATTGGTCACCTCAGCCCCAACCCAGACCTAAGAAAACCCAGCAACCCTCCTTTCTTGATGCAAATTACTTAGGCCAGGAGCTGCCTTTTCAGTCTCCAGGAAGTTAACTGCCAGCCTTCCTGCTGCAGGAATGTGGTCAGACCTGTCTGAGCAGGTCAATAATCTGGCATAGGAAGGCGGGCCCTCGTTTACTTCCCTAGGAGAAGTAAGTGCCCAGGAGGCTGACTTTCTGCACCATCAGGTGGCTGGTCCCCCTAGAGCAGCAACCACAAGAGACAGAACTCAAATTCCTTTGTCCAACAGACATTTCCTAGACCCACTATGGTTAGGTAGCCATGGTTGAACAAGGAGGTACAGATGAAGCTGATCACTAAGGAGGAGATTCAAGTAGGGTGTTGGGTAGGAGCTAGTGGCAAGCACCCTGAAGTTCCACTCATCTATCTCTATAAGACCTCCTCCCAGACTTAACAGGGTCATGGCTAGTTTAGATAGATTTACTTAGATTCTAACGTTCTTTGTGTACTAACCACACCACCAAGCAGGCAGTGGAAGGAGACCTAGATATTCCGTCACCCCAGAGCATTAGTCATACCGTGCCTCCCCTATAGTCTCACCACATTACATGGATCAGGCCTACTCCTGTTGGGTCACTAAGGGAGAACCTAGAGCTTCCAAACTGTAAAACCGTTTGGCTCATTCTCAACCCAAGTGGCTCGCCACATGATAACACTACCCCGTTCTGATTGCTTTGACCAGCTCCCTTGTCCCCCACTCTTGAGGTGGTACCTGTAGACTTCTGATTGTACACTCTTTGCCCCTTGGAGTTCCCTCAGCCTCCATTACTGGCCCAGTCTTTACACCTTGCCCTCCATTCGAGTTTTGGAATTGACTTTTTTTTTTTTTTTTTTAGATTTATTTCATTTTTGTTATGTGAATGTAATAGTGTACTCATCTGCATGCAATGTATGTGTGCACCCGTTTATCGTTTGCAATGCACAGGAGGTCCAGAAGAGCGGGGGGCATCGGATTCCCGGTGAATGGAAGTATTGTTCTCCTGGCAGTTGGAGTGTTTTCAGACGGTCTCGGTCCGCACATTACGTGGTGCCTATGGTAGTTCGAACCCGGGTCTTGTAAGCAGCCAGGTAGGTGCTTTCTTAAACCGCTTAGGCTATCTCTCCAGCTCCCTGGATATTGACTTTGTAATGTTCCTGAGGGCCAGTCCACGAACTATTCACCCTCTAAGAATCTGGGATACCTTTAGGCGTAGATGATGAGAGTGTAGAATAGGGTGGCGGGCTGGGACGTGGTCCTTAGAAGTGTAAGGCACTGGCTAGCTTTTTTTCTTGCTCTCATAGGACCTGGGGTTGGGTCCTCAGCACCCACATGACAGGGGTGGTAACAAACATCTCCAAACTCCCAGTTGTTCAGGGCGCCTCCAAACACCTTCGCGGTCCTCCAGAGTCACTGCAAATGTGGGCACAGAACATACTCAAACAAAACACCCAAGTAAAAAAAAAATAAAAAAACATTAGCAAGTGTTGGTGGTGGTGCACACCTTTTTTGGATCAGAAGGCTCATAGGCAGAGTCGTCTCTGTGAGTTCAAGGCCAGCCTGATTCTAGTTAGGAGTGAGTTCCAGGGATCTCTAGGGCACGGGGGATCCTTTCTCCAAAAAAGATCGAAAAAACCAAACAAAATCAACTACCGAACCTTCCTAAAACACAACAAAACAAAACAGTGGATGAGACGATACTACTGCGGAGGACTTGACTGCTATTCTTAAGAAAGGGCACATACCACTAAAAGATGCTGGACACACATTTAGGAATATAAGTCTATCAAGCGGCGTGTGCTGCGTTTGACGTAATCCAGGTGGCGCTCAGCTATTATCCCACGACTCAGTGAGGCAGAGGTCAGGTGGATCTCTGTGTGTTCAGGCCAGCCTGATGATACAAAGTGCGGTTCAGGCAGTGGGGAACGGGTCACAGGAGACCCTGATTCTCAAAAACACCGGACGGAAAAAAAAAAAAAAACAAACAACCAAGAAACAAAATAGTCAACTCAAAGAGTCTCAACTCTGGCCCAGTTCTGCCCTGTTGCTGCAGAGGTATGTCGCCAAGTCAGTGGACGGGCCATTCTGTATCATGACGTAGCCCTGCACGTCCAGCTAGCAAGGTAAGCAGAAGGGCGGCTTGTAGGGGTGTAGTTTAGAGGGGGTGGGTGCGGGTGTTACTTGAAGTGACCCGTTTAGTGACACAGGAGGGAACAGGCACAGATATGTGAACAGATGAGACCCACGCTTCGAAGGAAGTAAGGGAAACCCCAGAGGACGGTACAGGTTAACTCACACAAAAGGGGTAAATATTAAAGGACTTGGCTATCTAGGGAGCGGCGAGTGTTGGGGAGGAGATTGAAAACCAGACACTCCTCATATTTCCAATTGTAGGCTGACAAAGAGCCAACTCACTGTGCTTGCACCTATTATGCCTGACACCATCAGCCGTCCTCAAGTCCTACGCTATTTCATCAGGAGCTTCTCATAGCACTACAATCAATTACCTATCCTGGACTCCCCACAATTCAGATAAAAAGGTCCTATGAATACCAGAAAAATAAGCACAGCATCCTAGGCTAGGGGGGGTTCAGCTCTGTGATTTCCCAATGCCAGGCATGTTCTCATGGTCCTGAGCCAGCCTTCTGCCACTATATAAAGATGAACATGTCTTGTGCCACTCCTTCTCGGTGGATGGAGGGCAAGATACTTGCAAACAAATATGCCTTACTGCTTCTGCTGAAGCAGCAGGGACCGCGTAGCGCTCGCGTCTGGCTTGGCGCTGCCTTAATCCTAGCACTTTTTGGGAGGCAGAGGCGGAGGTGGATCTTGTGAGTTCAAGGCCGCCTGGTCTGTCTTCGATGGTGAGTTCTAGGACAGCTGGACTACAGGGAGAAGACCCTGTTCTCGAGAAAAAAGAAAAAAAAACCCAAAAACATGCAGCTGCTTCTCTTGACATCAGTACCTATACAAACGTGAGTAGTTGTGGAATTTCTTTACAGAGCCCCTGTTCACTGGCCAAGGATGATGCAAGTAGCCAGGTATCTGCTTTCTCAAATCATTGGATCAGGCAAGACCACAGGATATAGTTCTGCTTCAGAAAGGATCACATAAGTACACTGAAAAGACACTGGACACAGCTCCCTTTCTTTTCCAGCCCACAGATGCTTCAGGTTGGGGGCAATCAGCTAATGAGAGATTCCAATTTCCTTCACTTTCCCTATTTTTAAAATTCAGTGCCTTTTCTTTTTTTTTTTATTTGTATTTTATCTTGTATGGTGTATGAATGTACTGCCATCGCTGTGTACTTGGTCTTGCAATGTAAGAGGTAATGTGCACACCGTGTCGTGCAAACCTGCCTCTGGAAAGGTCAGAAGAGGGGTGTCGAGTTCACCCTTGGAACTCAGTAGGCAAAGCGGGTTTTCTCACAGTGCCTTGCGTTGGGTGCTGGTGATGTATTCAAACCTGGGGGTCCTCTGCAAGGCAGTACAAGCGTTCCTAACCCAGGCCAGTTCTCAGCCCCTTCAGCCCTTCTTTCACGAATATCCCTATCATTCCCGCTATCTTAGCCCTCCCTTCCCCAAGCAGCTTTTCTGTGCGAAGTTATGTACATGGGAGTCCCAAAGCACCATCCTAAGCATGGCCTAGGATCCTGGAGGTATTCTATCACAATTCTCTACAGTCCTGAGAAAATTGCATATTGCGGTAATAGCCCTTTTCCGGTGTTTTTTGCTCATGACGTGGGTGACAGTGTTCTGGGCTCGGAGACATTCAAAACGACCCCCATAAAAAAAAACCGAGAAATAGCTCATTCTATAGTAGCACCCTGTCAGATTGTATGGCTTGACCCCCCATTCTCAGAGTACGAGTAGATGAAGCATAGTACGGTGATAGGCAGATAGGTAGAGAACGAAAGAGAAGACACAGAGAGAGCCAACGTCTAAGAAGACGGAAAAAAAACGAAAAAACAAAAAACATCAAAAAAGAAAAAGAAAAAAAAAAAAAGGTAGGTAATATAGATAATGTAACCGTTTTCTCACTGTCCTACTGCTCTACTTTATTCCTTCTCTTCCCAGGTGTAGAATATAGCATACGTAGGATTAGATAGATGATAGATGAAGAAGAAAGAAAAAAAAGAAGAGAAAGGAAAGAATAATAAAGACAAAAGATAATTAACAAGCAAAGAAAAAAAGGAAAGAAGAAAGAATGACGAAGAGAAAGAAAAGAGGAAAGGAAAGAAAACAAAAAGGAACTCATACTGTGGGTGGGCTGTGGATAGGCGCACACTTTAATCTAGCACTGGGAGCGCCAAGAGAGGCAGGCGAATCTTTGTGAGTTCAAGGCCACCTGGTCTACGCGTTCCAGGACAGCTTGGAGCTATTAGGGAGACCCTTCCAAAAAGACAAAAAGCAAGCCGTGTGGTGTGGCGCAGCCTCGTATATCCCTGCTACTTTTGGGGACGGCAGGAGCAGGCAGGATTTTTGTGAGTTAAATCATAGCCAGCCTGGTCTCCGAGTGAAGTTCCAGGACAGCTGAGGGCTACAAGGAGACCCGTTCTCGAAAAGACAAAACAAAAAAAACAAAAAAAAAAAAAAAAAAAAAACTGGTAGTCAGCTCTAAAAAGGGCCTCTCTTCTCTCTGTATGCCACCTCTCTTCAGTCCCTAAGTCTATGGCCTGCATCATGCTCTCCCCTCAGCCAACTTGGGAGCTTCTTCTCATCTCTCATACCTTCCTTGGGTATGAGCTGAGGAAGAGCTGACCTGTTGGTTGCTGTAGCCCCTACAATAGCAACAACTGCCACCACCCAAATCCCAAGTTCAAGCAAAGGAAGATAATACAACCATCATCAGGAACAAGATCAGAAGCACCTATAACCCAGTTTCCTCCTAACTTGGGCAACAACACCAGGTCCAGAGTCAGATTTTTTTTATTTTTTTTTTGGTGTTTTCAAGACAGGGTCTCCTTGTAGCCCCAACTGTCCTGGAACTCGCTCTGTAGACCAGGCTGGCCTTGAACTCACGAAGATCTGCCTGCCTCTGTCTCCCCAGTGCTAGGATTAAAGGCATAAGCCACCATGCCCGTCTAAGTCAGAACTTCAACAAGGTGTGGGATAGCTGAGAGGAAGAGGATGGCTATCCATCTTCAGCAGACACCAAGTGTGCTGCCAGTAATACAGTGATCCGGTCTAAGGAAAGTAGGCAATTGTGGTTTTGGTCAGGCAGCTCTCACAGAAGGCAAAAGTGGGGGAAGCACCTAAAAGGGACACCCTTACACTCAGTGCCAGAGGTCAGACAGAGGCCACTGCAGTGCCCACCTGTCTCAGAGGGGTCAGCCATCAAGTCCAACAGAGTTATTCATAAGAGGCTGCATGTGTGAGTGCCCTATCAGTAGCAACACGATCCCCAGCCTCAGAGTCCCAGATGTCTGTATCAGCAGAGGGCTCAGCTCAGCTCTCAGGTGCCCTAGGACAGGAGCAATGGGATAAGTTGCGCCCCCCTCCCCCGCCCTCGCCGCCCCACTGCCAAAAGCAAGCTTTAAGTGGAAAGCACAAAGTAGGTGCCCTGTGGATCTAGCTGGATGTCTACACACTCGGACCATGATCGAATTTGAAGAGGGAGGTCCTGCACAGAAGCCTGGAAGAAGAGGTGACCCAGAGCGCGCTAGGTTCCAGGTGAGAGAGGGCCCAGCAGGTGCGAAGCTGAGCGGATCTTGGACACCTGGTCAAAGGAAGGTTAGAGGACTGTATGTGTTCACGACCAGAGTCTCCTAGGCACAGTGAACAAACGCTTAGGCCCTCGCACGGAATCTGGCTGTCCCCAAGGGAAGAGCACAGGATGGGACAGATGCGGAAGGACTGGGCCACCAAGCTGCCTGCCCCGCCCTGGCCTCCTCTGGCCTCCCACCCTAGCGGGTCTGCTGCGTCTGCGGACCCATCGCAACCCAGGCCCTCTGGGAGGCTGCGTCTCGGTTTCCGAGAGCCCGACCCCAGAGCAGATGCGGACACAGCCGCCCCCTTCCCCAGGCGACCCCGCGCCCACCTCGGAAGGGCAGTGGCGCTCCTAGGCGCACGCGCACTGTCCCAGCCAGCGGCTCCCCGGGGCTGTAGACGACGCGGCCCTGGCTCAAGCGGATCTCGAAGAGCTGCACCCGCCCCATACCGCGGCCTCCGGCGCCATGCACTGACGCCGGCCCGGGCAGCAGTTCCGGAGTCCGCCCCCCGACGGAATACACGCCCGTACCGCAGGGCCCTCCCCGGCCGGAGAACCGAGCCGGTGCCCCCCCAAGACCCGCCCCCTGCCCAAGACCCGCCTTCCCTGCATCGAGAACACGCCCACGGCCTAAGGAACGCCCCCTGGGCAGGAAACCAATCCCGGATCCGCCCCCAAGACACGCCCCTTTCCTAAGCTCTCTGTCCACCCTGAGCATCCACCTTTCCTATGAACAGCACCTCCCTAGTCGGAACCCGGCCTGAGGACTGGCTGGGAGAGCCCTGCCTGCCGCTGGGTGGGCGGTACGCTGCCCTCGGAGCCGGTCCAGAGACCCAGGACTCTGCGGCCCAGAGGTGAGGCCCGCTCACCTGTCGGCAGAGCGGGGCGGCCTGCGAGTTCAGTCTGCGCTGGGAAAGCATTTGCCCATGGCGCCGTTACTGAGTCCTTGCAAAGCTCAGCCTAGCGGGTCCCCTGGTCTGCCCTTGCGCCCACTCTCGGACTCCGACATTCTGGTTCCCTCCAGGGAAGGATGTCAGGATTGGAATGCTCTGCTCTCTGGCGGTGCGGGTCCCTAGCCTTGCCCTGCGGCCCCTGTGCCCTGTGTTGGAGCATCCCGCTTTCTGGGGTGCAAGTGAAGGCCCAGAAGACCTGCGCTGAGCAGTGCAGGCCTGGAAAGGAGACCCCTGCAGGCCTTAGAGAGCGAAGCGGAAATGATGCAGAAGGGCCAGAGGAACAGATTTTGAGACATCTTAATTATTTTTAATTTTTTATGTATATGAGTGTACTGCCTGCATATGCAAAGTGTTATGTGTTTGTAGTTTTTGGGGACCCAACCCAGGGCCTTGCTCGAGCTAGGCAAGTGCTGTACCACCGAATCATATCCAACCACAAAGGCCATTTTATAATATGGTGTCGAATATCTCATATAATTTATTCAATACCGAATTAAGGAATGGAAAAATTGCTTAGGTTGACATTTGTGCCATAGTAAAATGGAACAAATGAGGATGTCTGTATTTAAGATCCCTATCCAGTTTACAACCTAAACAGAGCCCACTCCTCTTTTTTTGAGACAGGGTCTCCCTGTAGCCCCAGCTGACTGGGAACTCCCTGTGTAGACTGGGGTGGACTTGACCTCATGGAGATCTGCCCACCCTTGCCTCCTGAATGCTGGGATTAAAGGTGTGAGGCAACCACTCCCACCACATGGAGGTTTTTTTTGTTTTTTTGTTTTCTTGTTTTTAATTTATTTTTGTATGTGTATGAATGTACTGTCTGCATGTAGGTTTGTGCACCCGTGTCGTGCAATGCCGCGGAGGTCAGAAGAGGGTCTCAGATTCCCCTGGAACTGGAGTTCTCCTGGAATTGGAGTTACAGACGGTTCTTAGCCACCATGTGGGTGCTGGGGATCGAACCCGGGTCCTCTGCAAGAGCAGTCGGTGCTCTTAACCACTACGGCTATCTTCTCCAGCCCTTGTTTTTTTTGGTTTTTAAAAGATGTCTCCCAGGGGCTGGAGAGATGACCGCCCTAGCGGTTAAGACCGCCGACTGCTTTTGCAGAGGATGCGGTATTTGATCCCCGCACCCACATGGCGGCTGGAGAACCATCTTTAACTCCGTTCCAAGGGAAACTACATCCTCTTCTTGACCTCCATGGCATTGCATGACCATAGGTGCACAAACCTACATGCAATTAGTACAACATTTCATACACATACAAAATAGGGCTGGAGAGAGATGGCTAGCAGTTAGAAGCCACCAACGCCTT
The DNA here is from genome assembly GCA_009823505.1 of Rhizomys pruinosus. Classification (NCBI taxonomy): domain Eukaryota; kingdom Metazoa; phylum Chordata; class Mammalia; order Rodentia; family Spalacidae; genus Rhizomys; species Rhizomys pruinosus. The sequence goes on from VZQC01014308.1 coordinate 3,931,631, forward strand.
GCATGAGACCCTAGGGTTCGATCCCCAGCACCCACATTGGCGGCTGAGAACCGTCTAAAAAAAAAAAAAAAAAAAAAAAAAAACAGTTCCAGGGAAATCCGACACCCTCTTTCTGACCTCCGTAGCATTGACGATATGGTAGTGCACAAACCTACATGAGACAGTTACATTCTACACATAAAAAAAAAAAAAAAATACAAAATAAATGAAATAAAAAAAAAAAAAAAAGATGTCTCCCAGGCTCAGGTGATGGTGCATGGCCTTTTTAATCCTAGCACCAGAAGGCAGAGGCCAACAGATCTCATGTGAGTTCAAGGCCAGCCTGGTCTAATTACATGGTATTCAGGTCAGGCTGAGCTACAAAGGAGACTCTCCAAAAAGAACCGAAAAAAAGTCTCAGAGTGAAGATATGGTTTCAGCACTTTAAGAGCACTGGCACTGCCCTTTCAGATGACCCAGGTTCAATTCCCTCCCTAACTACAGTTCCATGGGATGGGAGTGCATGGTCCTTTCTGACTCCTTTTTTTTTTTTTTTTTTTGGTATTTTTGAGACAGGGTCTCCCTTGGTCTCCCTTTAGTCCCAGCTGCCTAGAGCTCACTCTGTAGACCAGGCTAGCCTCAAACTCACAGAGATCTGCCTGCCTCTGCCTCCCGAGTGCTGGGATTAAAGGCGTGCACCACCACGCCTGGCCTCTGACCTCCTCTTTTAATATTACTTATCAGGATAGGGTGACACGTAGCCTAGAGATGCCCCAGGGGCCCTGCTGACTGGTTAAATATGGAAGTACTGAAGAGGGGTGACAGTTACCAGAACAATTGACAAAAAGGGTGGAATTTCCAGTGAAGATGTCCATATATGTCATTTGGTGAGTAGGAGCCATGACATGGCTGAGTCTGGGAACAGGGAGTCCTGGGGCTCCAGGACTACCTCTTCAGGATTTTCCCCCCAGACAGATCTAATAACCACTTTCTTGGCAAGACAATATAAATGGAGAACATTCTGAATAAGTAGTTTAGGGTACCAGTTGGAAAGGGAAGGACAAAGGTGGCCCCTGGATGCCAAACTGACAGAAGAGGGAAGTGTTTAAATAAAGAGATGCCCTGTTAAACATTGCTGAAGGAGAACTGGGACAGACCTGAGTGAACTTTATTCTACACCTCCCAAGCAGCTACAGCCTTTATTGCAACCAACTTATGCTCCTCTGGGATCCATTTCTGCACAACCTTTCTATCTTTAGCTTCTTCTTTCTTTTCATTTATTTAGTTATTTATTTTTGGTCTTTTCAAGACAGGGTCTCCCTGTAGCCCCAGCTGTCCTGGAACTCACTCTGTAGACCAGGCTGGCCTTGAACTCACAAAGATCTGCCTGCCTCTGCCACCCGAGTGCTAGGATTAAAGGCGTGTGCCACCACACCTGGCTTCTTCTCTTTCTTTTGATGGAAATCTGTCTTCATCAGAAGTCTTGCAAGTGTAGTTTCTTTACATAACCACTATATCACAGGATATGTCTTTATTGCCACTTGCAATTCCCAGCTTTAACTCTCATGATCTCAAAGTATTGACCCACTACTTCACAGCTGTCCACTGCCAGACCTTGGCCAGGCCATTTCCTGGTGATTTTAGCATGTAGCTCACCATCATTCTATGAAATTTCTCTCTTGTAAGGCACTTTTACTAATCTCTTAGCCTCTACCAGGGCTGTGCTCCAATTAAACAGTTTAGCACTCAAGGTTCTCAAGAGGAGGGTGTGGTCCCAGCACTTATATGAGGCAGAGGCAGGAGGATCTCTGTGTTGGAAGCTAACCTGGTCTACATAGTGAGTTCCAGGCCAGCCACAGACCCCGTCTCAAACAAAGAACAAGAAGGGGTGGTCCCACAGGGCCACAGGGAAAGTACCAGGACTTTTCAGGAGCAAGGGAAAGCATGACCTTCATTTTCTCCACAAAAAAAAAAAAAGAACGGGCAGATCAGGGGAGGTACGGTGGAACAAGATTAGGAGCCCCTGGGTATCTTGGCTGTCAACCTGACTGGATCTGGAATCAATGAAAAGACCGGCTTGCTAGATACTGTGAGGAATGTTTTCTTTCTCTCTTTTTCTTTCTTTCTTTCCTTCTTTCTTTCCCTTCCTTCCTTTTCTTTCTCTCTCTCTTTTTTTTTTTTTTTTTTCCCCATTTATTTTTTACACCATGTCTGCAGACCATGTGATTTGATTTTTTTTTTTTTTTTTGTTTTATTTTAGAAAGGGTCTCCTCTTAGTCCCAACTCTCCAGGAGTTCCCTCTAAAAAAAAAGATTAAGAAGAAAGTTTTGCTGGCTTGGGTGGAGTAAGATAGCCTAGCAGTAAAGGTGACTGCTCTTGCATTATGTAACACGTCAAACCCGCAGTAGCACCGCCACATGGCCAAGCTAGAAACCATCTGTAACCCAATTCCAGGAGGAGTATCTGACTGGAACCCTCTTCTGACCCTCCGTGGCATTGCTACGATACAAAGGGTTGCACAGACCTACATGCTTGGACAGTACAACCTCATACACATACAAAGAAACAATTAAAAAGTATTGCTATTTTTGATGATCGAACCTGGGGGTTCAATTTATGAGCATCCACATGTAGGCAGACAAAAGTAAAGTTTTCCTTCTTCTTCTTTTATCTCGCTGCACCTGGGAAGTGCACCTAGCATTTTAGGATGGTTTCCCGTACTCAATTAGATTTGAATCAAGTAAAATCCCATCACAATTGGAGCACAGAATAAATAAGTAGTTAAGAGCTATTGGCTAACTTTATAGAAAGACTTGGGTTTGGGTTCCCAGCATCCACTGGAACACGTATAACCATAAAGTTGGACTCCAGTTTCAGGGAGGCAGGACCACCACCCTGTCTTCTTGCCTATGGACATAGTGTGACAAGGGCTCTTTATTACTAGATTCTGTGTGCGTTCGTCATGTTACTTAATCATGAGAGATACCTCATTACTAAAACAAAAAAAATCTATCAGTTGCGGCACTGGTGGCTTTTTCAATCCCAGCCACTCAAGGAGGCAGGAGGCAAGTGGGATTCTCTGTGAGTGGATAGGCCAGCTAGATGTAAGCGGAGAGATGGCCCTACGAGGTTAAGAGCGGTGAAACTGCATCTTGTCTAGAAGACATTCTGGGTTCAATCCCCAGCACTCCCACATGGCAGTCTGAGCCACTATCTTGTAACAGTTCCAGGTGAATTCCTCGACTACTCTCTACTCATCTGACCTTCCGCTTAAGCTCAGTAATCACATGCAAGACGAGTGAAATTCCATTCACATATATATAAAATAAAAAAAAAAAAAGGGGCAGGGATACTCTCTGGAGTGTCAAGGTGCTCAGCCTGGTCTTGACTAGGAGGTGTGTATCGGACTATTGCGTGGAGCTTACATTTAGAACTCTCGTCTGAAAAAAACAAAAAAAATAAAAAAAAACAAAAAACAAAAAAAAAATGAGAAGAAAGAAAAAAGAGATAGGGGAAGAAAAGTAAGAAAGGGAAAGAAAAAATAGCAATGAGAATAAATGGAATACATTAAAGAAGAGCAAGAAAACTCTCTCATTTTGATCCTAAGTCTTCTACTTCTTATTCAACAGCACAAGATAACGCCAGAGGGTCTAATCTTGGTCCTTACCTCCTCCCTGATCTTGCCCCGTTCTATTTTTTTTTTTTTGGGAGAAAATATGAAAGGCATATGAGCTTTCCCTTGCTCCCTGAAAAAAGTCCTGGTACTTCCCCTGTGGCCTCTGGGACCACCCCTTGCTTGTTCTTTGTTTGAAGAAGTGATGCTCGGATCTGTGGCGGTGGAACTCAGCTATGTAGTAACCAGTTTAGCTCTCAACTACAGTGAGACTCCTCCTGCCTCTAGCTCATATTAGCGAGTGCCTGGGACCACAACCCTCCCTTTGGAAACCTTGAGTGCTAAAACTGTTTAATTGGAGCACAGCCCTGGTATGAGGGCTAAAAGTGACTTAGTAAAAGTGGCCTTACAGAGGAGAAATTTCATAGAATGGATTGGTGAGCGTACATGCTAAAATCCACCAGGAAATGGCCTGGCCAATGGTCTGGCAGTGGACAGCTGTGAAGTAGTGGGTTCAAATACTTTGAGATCGATTGAGAGGTTTAAAGCTGGGAATTGCAAGGTGGCAATAAAGCACATATCCTGTGATATAGTGGTTATGTAAAGAAAACCTACCATTTGCAAGACTTCTGATTGAAGCCAGATATCCATCCAAATAAAGAAGAAAAGCCAGGTGTGGTAGGCAACACGCCTTTCAATCCCACTTGTAGGATGGCAGGAGGCAAGGCAGATCTTGTGTGAGTTTTCTGCAGAAGGCCACGCCTGGTCTAAAGAAAGTGAGTTCCAGCGAACAGGCTGGGGCTACAGGGTGACCCCTGTCTCAATACGTTGAATAATGAAAGAAAATAAATAACTAAATAAATTGAAAAAAAGAAAAGCTAAAATAGAAGGGTTGTGCAGAAATGGATCCCAAGAGGAGGCATAAGTTGTATGGCAATAAAGGCTGTGCTTGCTTGAGGATGTAGAATAAAGTTTCCACTCAGGTCTGTCCCAAGTTCTCCTTCAGCCAATGTTTAACAGGGCATCTCTTTATTTAAACACTTCCCTCTTCTGTCAGTTTGGCATCCAGGGGCCACCTTTGTCCTTCCCTTTCCAACTGGTACCCTAAACTACTTATTCAGAATGTTCTCCATTTATATTGTCTTTGCCAAGAAAGTGGTTATTAATCTGTCTGGGGAAATCCTGAAGAGGTAGTCCTGGAGCCCCAGGACTCCCTGCTTCCAGCTCAGCATGTCATGGCTCCTACTCCACCAAGGGTGACATATATGGACATCTTCACTGGAAATTCCACCCTTTTGTCAATTGTTCTGGTAACTGTCCACCCTCTTTGCAGATACTTACTCCCATATTTAACCAGTCAGCAAGGGCCCCTGGGGCATCTCTAGCTACGTGTCGACGCCGTATTCTGAATAAAGTAATATTAAAAGAGGAGGCTCAGAGGGCCCAGCGCGTTGGTGGTGTCACACGCTGTTTCAACAGCACTCGGGAGGCAGAGGGCAGGCAGATCTTCTTTGAGGTTTGACAGCGTTAGCCTGAGGTCTATAGAGGCAGCTCTAGGCAAGCTTGGGACTCAAAGGTCGAAGCCAAGGGAAAGAACCACTGTCTCAAAAAACCAAAAAAAAAAAAAGAAATAAAAGGAGGTCAGAAAGAGGACATGCACTCCCATGCCATGGACTGTAGTTAGGGTAGGAATTGAACCCGGGTCATTCTGAAAGGGGCTGGCCAGTGCTCTTAAGTGCTCGAAGCCCAATAATATCTCTCAAGCCTCTGAGAAGCGTTTTCGTCTTTTGGAGGAAGATCTCCTGTAGCTCCAGCTAGATCCTGAAAACAGCTCGTATGTACCCAGGCTTGGCCTTGAACACTCATCACGAGAGATCTGTTGCCTCTGCCTCGGTGCTGTGGATTAAAGGGCATGCACCATCACCTGAGCCTGGGAGGACCATCTTTTTTGTTTTTTTTAATTTATCTTATTTTTGTATTTTTTTTTTTTTGTGTATGAATGTACTGTCTGCATGTATAAGGTTGTGCACCCATAATCTCGCAAAGCACGGAGGGTCAGAAAGGTTGTCGGATTTCCCTGGAAACTTAAGGGAGTTCTCCTGGGAATTGGAGTTGATGGACAGTTTCCAGCGCCCATGTGGGTGCTGGGGATCGAACCCGGGTACCTCTGCAAGAGCAAGATTGGTGCTTCTTAACCGACTATGGCCATCTCTCCACATCCACACTGATTGTTTTATGTGTCATGAAGTTACTATCTGCATTGTAGGTTTGTTAGTGACCATTTCATTGCAATGCTATCGGAGGTCAAAAGGCGTACGGTGTTTTCTTTGTCCCCTTGATACTGAAGTTAAAGATGCGTTCTCGGCCGCCATGGTGGGTGCTGGGGATGAACCCCGCATCCTATTGCAAAGAGCAGTCGGCGGTCTTAACCGCTAGGACCACTCTCCAGCCCTTGGGAAGACATCTTTTTAAAAAAAAAAAAAACAAGGGCTGGAGAGATAGCCTAGCGGTTAAGAGAGCACCGACGTTCTTGGCAGAGGACCCGGGTTCGATCCCAGCCCCACATGGGTGGGCTAGAGAACCTTCTGTAAACGTCCAATTCCAGGATAACTCCAGTACAGGGGGAAATCTTGAGACCCCTCCTTCTGACCTCCGCGGCAATTGCACGACACGGAGGGTGCACAAACCTACATGGCAGACAGTAACATTCATTAACACATTACCAAAATATAAATTAAAAACAGAAAACAAAAAAACAAAAAAAAAGCCTTCCCTATGTGGTGGGACTGGTTGCCTCACACCTTTAAATCCAGGCATTCAGAGGCAAAGGGTGGGGCAGATCTCCATGAGGTTCAAGTCCACCCCAGTCTACGCAGGAGTTCCCAGGTCAAGCTGGGGCATACAGAGGAGGAGCCCTAGTCTCAAAAAAGAGAGGATGGGCTCGTTTAGGTTGTTAAACTGGATAGGGATCTTAAATACAGAATCCTCATTTGTTCCATTTTTTAACATGGCACAAATGTCAAACCTAAGCATTTTTTCTCATTCCCTTAAATTCGGTACTTAATAAATTATTATGAGTATATTTCGAATCACTTATATTAAATGGGTGCCTTTGTGGTTCGGGATACTGCATTCCGTGGTACAGCCACTTGCCTAGCTCGAGCAAGGCCCTGGGTGTGGTCCTCCAAACACTACAAACACATAAACAACTTGCATAGTCAGGCAGTACACTTTCATATTACATAAAAAACTTAAAAATAATTTAAGATGTCTCAATAATCTGTTCCTCTGGCCCTTCTGCATCATTTCCGCTTCGCTCTCTAAGGCCTGCAGGGGTCTCCTTTCCAGGCCTGCACTGCTCAGCGCAGGTCTTCTGGGCCTTCACTTGCACCCCAGAAAGCGGGATGCTCCAACACAGGGCACAGGGGCCGCAGGGCAAGGCTAGGGACCCGCACCGCCAGAGAGCAGAGCATTCCAATCCTGACATCCTTCCCTGGAGGGAACCAGAATGTCGGAGTCCGAGAGTGGGCGCAAGGGCAGACCAGGGGACCCGCTAGGCTGAGCTTCTGCAAGACTCCAGTAACGGCGCCATGGGCAATGCTTTCCCAGCGCAGACTGTAACTCCGCAGGCCGCCCCGCTCTGCCGACAGGTGAGTCGGCCTCACCTCTGGGCCGCAGAGTCCTGGGTCTCTGGACCGGCTCCGAGGGCAGCGTAACCGCCCACCCAGCGGCAGGCAGGGCTCTCCCAGCAGTCCTTCAGGCCGGTTCGATAGGGAGTGCTGTTCATAGGAGAAGGGTGGAGATGCTCAGGGTGGACAGAGAGCTTAGGAAAGGGGCGTGTCTTGGGGGCGGATCCGGGATTGGTTTCCTGCCCAGGGGGCGTTCCTTAGGCCGTGGGCGTGTTCTCGATGCAGGGAAGGCGGGTCTTGGGCAGGGGGCGGGTCTTGGGGGGGCACCGGCTCGGTTCTCCGGCCGGGGAGGGCCCTGCGGTACGGGCGTGTATTCCGTCGGGGGGCGGACTCCGGAACTGCTGCCCGGGCCGGCGTCAGTGCATGGCGCCGGAGGCCGCGGTATGGGGCGGGTGCAGCTCTTCGAGATCCGCTTGAGCCAGGGCCGCGTCGTCTACAGCCCCGGGGAGCCGCTGGCTGGGACAGTGCGCGTGCGCCTAGGAGCGCCACTGCCCTTCCGAGGTGGGCGCGGGGTCGCCTGGGGAAGGGGGCGGCTGTGTCCGCATCTGCTCTGGGGTCGGGCTCTCGGAAACCGAGACGCAGCCTCCCAGAGGGCCTGGGTTGCGATGGGTCCGCAGACGCAGCAGACCCGCTAGGGTGGGAGGCCAGAGGAGGCCAGGGCGGGGCAGGCAGCTTGGTGGCCCAGTCCTTCCGCATCTGTCCCATCCTGTGCTCTTCCCTTGGGGACAGCCAGATTCCGTGCGAGGGCCTAAGCGTTTGTTCACTGTGCCTAGGAGACTCTGGTCGTGAACACATACAGTCCTCTAACCTTCCTTTGACCAGGTGTCCAAGATCCGCTCAGCTTCGCACCTGCTGGGCCCTCTCTCACCTGGAACCTAGCGCGCTCTGGGTCACCTCTTCTTCCAGGCTTCTGTGCAGGACCTCCCTCTTCAAATTCGATCATGGTCCGAGTGTGTAGACATCCAGCTAGATCCACAGGGCACCTACTTTGTGCTTTCCACTTAAAGCTTGCTTTTGGCAGTGGGGCGGCGAGGGCGGGGGAGGGGGGCGCAACTTATCCCATTGCTCCTGTCCTAGGGCACCTGAGAGCTGAGCTGAGCCCTCTGCTGATACAGACATCTGGGACTCTGAGGCTGGGGATCGTGTTGCTACTGATAGGGCACTCACACATGCAGCCTCTTATGAATAACTCTGTTGGACTTGATGGCTGACCCCTCTGAGACAGGTGGGCACTGCAGTGGCCTCTGTCTGACCTCTGGCACTGAGTGTAAGGGTGTCCCTTTTAGGTGCTTCCCCCACTTTTGCCTTCTGTGAGAGCTGCCTGACCAAAACCACAATTGCCTACTTTCCTTAGACCGGATCACTGTATTACTGGCAGCACACTTGGTGTCTGCTGAAGAGGGATAGCCATCCTCTTTCTCTCAGCTTCCCACACCCTTTTGAAGTTCTGACATTAACGGGCATGGTGGCTATGCCATTTAATCCTAGCACGGGGACACAGAGGCAGTGCAGGATCTTCGTGGTTCAAGGTGCAGCGGTCTACAGACGAGTTTCAGGTCAGTTGGGCTACAAGGAGACCCTGTCTTTTGAAAAACCAAAAAAAAAAAAAAAAAAAAAATCTGATCTGGACCTGGTGTTGTGCCCAAGGTTAGAGGAAACTGGGTTATTGGTGCTTCTGATCTTGTTACATGATGATGGATGGTTGATAATTATCTTCCCTTTGCTTTTGAACTGGGAATTTTGGAGTGTTGTGGCAGTTGTTGCTAATTGTAGGGGCTCAGCAAACCAACATCAGCTCTTTCCTCGAGCTCATATCCAAGGAAGGGTATGAGAGATGAGAAGAAGCTCCCAAGTTGGCTGAGGGGAGAGCATGATGCAGGCCATAGACTTAGGGACTGAAGAGAGGTGGCATACAGAGAGAAGAGAGGCCCTTTTTAGAAGAGGCTGACCTAGCGCGCCGTTTTTTTTTTTTTTTTTTTTTTTTTTTTTTTTTTTTTTTTTTTTTTTTTTTTTTTTTTTTTTTTTTTTTTTTTTTTTTTTTTTTTTTTTTTTTTTTTTTTTTTTTGTTTTTTGTTTTTGTACTTTTTCGAGACAAAGGGTCTCACTCGTAGCCCCACTGTCCTGGAACTCCAACTCTGGGGACGCTTATGGCTAGCCTTGGTCTACATAAAGATCTGCCTGCCTCTGCCTCCCAAAGTGCTAGTGATTAGGCGGCGCACACCGACGCCCGGAGCTATCGTTGTTTGATCTTTTTTGAGACGGTCTCCCCATATAGCTGCCAGCTGTCCCTGGAACTCTGTAGACCCAGGCCTTGGCCTTGAACTCAACAGAAAATCATCGCCTGCCTCTGTCTCCCAAGTCTAGGATTAAAGGTGGTGCGCCACCACACCCAGACCCAAGAATGGGAAGTCTTTTTAGGTTCCTTTCTTTCTCTCTTTCTCATCTCTTTCCTTTCTTTCTTTCTTTCCTTTTTCTTTTCCTATTCTTTTCTTATCATCTATCATCTTCTATCTATCTACCTACTAAGGTCTATCATCTATCTATCATTTAAGATGAAAGGGAATTAAACTAGGCCTCAAATTACAATGCTAACAGTGTTCTACCATTGAGCTATATTCTAATCCCTCCCCTTTTTTTTCCTTTTTTGGGGGGGGTGTCCCGCGGGTTTTAAGAACAGGGTCTCCCTGTACCCCCAAGCTAACCTGGATGCACCTTGAAGTATTGTTCCTCACACGGTGCCACTTGTGCTCTGTAAGTGGAGTCCTTGGATAAGAATACACTACCCATATACCATTGGCCATCTGGCAGGATGTGTACTGTGGATCCATCCATGGTTTTACCCTCAGCACAGACCAGCTTGCTTGGGGAAAGGAGGGATAGGTATATGTAGGGATTCTTGAAAAAAGAGGCTGAGGGGCCTGGAAGAGTTGCCTAGTGGTTAGACGCTGACTGCTCTTGCAGAACCCGGGTTCAATCCCCAACAACCACCTATCCCACATGCAGCTGAGAACGACGTTCGCTTTGACTCAGTTAGGGGAATCCCAGCCACCCCTCTCTGACACATTATCCAGCATTGCAGCGACAACGGGTGCCTACCTACATGCAGAACAGTACATTTTAATGCAGAGAGTACGTTGATACACATACAGAATAAAATAAAAATTTAAAATAAAAGAAAACAGCTAAAATTTTTAAAAAGAGAAAACGTGAAGGAAATTAGGAATCTCTCATTAGCTGATTGCCCCCAACCTGAAGCATCTGTGGGCTGGAAAAGAAAGGGAGCTGTGTCCAGTGTCTTTTCAGTGTACTTATGTGATCCTTCGAAGCCAGAACTCTATATCCTGTGTCCTGCTGAATCCAATGATTGAGAAAGCAGATACCCTGCTACCTATTCTTTACTGCTATGCACATACCTTGCGCAGTGACAGGGGCTCTGTAAGAATTCTCAAACCAAACTTCACTTGTAGTACTGTGCAAAAGAAGGCAGCAGGTTTTTTTAGGGATTTTTTTTTTTTTTTCTTTTAGAGACAGGGGTCTCCCTGTAAGTATAGTTCCCAGCCTGTCCTGGACTTGACACCGACACTCTGATGGAGGACCCCCAGGCTGCCCTTGAACTCAACAGAGGATCAATTCCTGACCTCTGACTCTCAAGTGCAGGAATTAAAGGCATGGGCCAACAAACCCCGGTAAATCTTGCACTTCAGGAAAAGCAGTAGGCATATTGTTGCCAATACTTGCCATCATCCCCCAAGACCGAAAAAGAAGGGGGGGGGGGACGTGGCCAGACATGTTCCAATTATGCTCCATGATGTGGACTTTTATAGGGCTAGAGGCTGCTCAGACATGAGAACATGCCTGGCATTGGGAAGATCACAGAGTCTGAACCCCCCTAGCTAGGATGCTGCTTATTTTTCTGGATTCATAGACCTTTATCTGAATTGTGGGGAGTCCAGGATAGGTAATTGATTGTAGTGCTATGAGAAGCTCCTGATGAAATAGCGTAGGACTTGAGGACGGCTGATGGTGTCAGGCATAATAGGTGCAAGCACAGTGAGTTGGCTCTTTGTCAGCCTACAATTGGAAATATGAGGAGTGTCTGGTTTTCAATCTCCTCCCCAACACTAAGCAAAGTACTTAATATTTACCTTTGTGATGAGTTAACATGTACGTCCTCTGGGGTTTCCTTGACTTCTAATGAAGCGTGGGTATCTGTTCCATATCTGTTCCTGTTACCTACTGTTACATAAAGGTCATTCAAGTAACAAACCACCTATAAACTAAACACCTNGGTCTCCCTGAAGCCCCAAGTGTCCTGGAACTTCACTGTAAGATCAGGCTGGCCTTGAACTCCGACAGGAGGTTCTGCCTGCCTCTGCCCATGAGTGGTCAGGGGATCAAAAGTCATTGTGCCACCATGCTCATTGAGACCCTGTCTTAAAGAACAAAATGGAGGGGGAGGCTGCGAGAACAGTCGGCAGGCCATTAAGGGACCCTACTATGCTTGCTCTTTCCCCAAAGGGACCCAGATTTCAGTGGCCTTGCATCCCATCATACAGTGGGCTGCTCACAATCATCTATAACTAGATCCGGAGGATCTGGGCTGCTCATTTTCTGGCCCTCCTGGCGGACTTCCCACAGTAGTCGTATGCACAATCTTACTCATTTCATAATTCGAATATACACACTTCAAAACAAAAAATAAAAAACTCAAAATAGTGGGACTCGGGCCTACTCTTGAGGCTGCAGTGGGCCTAAGGAGGGCACACTGCTTCTTGAATCAGGACTGGGGATTCATTCAGCTACCACTTCGTAATGTAGAGTTGTCACTCAGCCATTTCTGTAACTACAGCCTCCCGAGAGGATCTGATGGCAGCCTTCTGTGCTTCCACAGGCACTTGGCCCTCATTGCACATACCCCCCCCCAGATTACATACTTAAAAAAAAATAGAGTAGGCATGAGGGTAAACACCTTTTTTGTTTTTTTGTGCTGTGGTGTGTTGTTGTTTTCAAGACAGGTCTCCTTGTAGCCCAGGCTGTCTGGAAACTCAGCGCTCTGTTAGGACCCAGGCTGGTCTTGAACTCCACGAGAATATCCGCCTGGCCTTTCCCAGTGCTTAGGATTAGAAAAGCATTTCCACCCGGCCCCTGGGTTGTGTAGAAATCTTAATTCCAGCACTCAGGGAGAAAAGACAGGAGGATCAGACCTGCTTTTGAAATCCAAGGCTAGCTGATGTATAAGACGTTGTAGTCCAGGTTCAGGCCAGGGCAACAATAGTGAGACTCTTTCTCCAAATATCGTACAGGGGCCAGATAGCATGACTTATGTTAAGAGTTATGACTTAGGTGCCGGGCGGTAGGTGTGGCCACATGCCTTTTAATCTAAGCATCGTCCAGCAGAGGCAGGAGAAACTTTTGTAAGTTAAGGCAGCCTGGTCTATTAGAGTGAGTTCCATGGTCACGGTGCTTACAGGGAGACCTGTCTGACAAAGAGAAAAAAAAGAAAAAGACTTGTTATTTCTTTTGGCAATGTGTAGAATGCCTTTAATCCCAGCACTTGGGAGGCAGATCTCTGAGATTAGGCCAGCCTGGGTCTGCATTAGTAGTTCAGGCCAGCTAGGGTTCAAAAACCTCAAACAAAACAAAAGATTGGAAAAAAAAAAGAAGCCTGGCATGGTGGCGCAGTGCCTTTAATCCTCAGCACTTGGAAGAAGGACAGGCAGCGGATCTTTGTGAGTCAGGCCAGCCTGGTTCTACAGAGTGATTCCAGGACAGCTGGGGCTACAGGGGGACCCTTGTCTCGAAAAGACAAAAAAAAAAAAGATTAAAGAAGAAAGGTTTTGTGGCTTGGCTGGAGAGAGTAGCCTAGCATAAAGAGTGACTGCTCTTCCTAGAGTAGGTCATAATCATCTACCAGACGCACATGGGGCGACGCCTCCACAGCAACAACCATCTGTAACCCATTCCAGGAGGATTGTTTCTGACTGGACCCTCTTCTACCCTCCGTGGCATTGCAACGTACAAATGGTGCACAGACCTACAATGCTGCCGACAGTAACACTCATACACATACCAAAAATAAAATAAAAAGTATTTGCTATTTTTGGATGATCGAACCTGGGGGTTCAATTTATGAGCATCCACATGTAGGCAGACAAAAAGTAAAGTTTTCCTTCTTCTTCTTTTATCTCGCTGGCACTGGGAAGAGTGCACCTAGCATTTTAGGATGGGTTTGTCCTATCCTCTCAATTTAAGTTGATCGAAGTAAATCCCCCAAATTGGAGCACAGAAATAAGAATAGTAGTAAAGAGCATTGGCTACTTTATAGAGACTGGGTTTGGGTCCCAGCATCCACTCGACACGTATAACATAAATTGGACTCTCCAGTTTCAGGGAGGCAGGACCACCACCCTGTTCTGTTCCTGGACATTATGTGACCAAGTTTATTACAACCATTGCTATCTATGCTATCTATCTCATTACATTAAAAGCAATGATCTCTATCTATGCACACGCCTTTTAATCCAGCCACTCAAGGAGGCAGGAGGGCAAGTGGGATTCTCTGTGAGTTGCGAAGGCCAGCTAGACTGTAAGCGGAGAGATTGGCCTATCGAGGTTAAAGAGCGTGAAACTGCTCTTGTCTATATTTAGATTCTGGTTCAATCCCCAGCACTCCCCTGCAGTCTCTCTATCTGTGTAATTCCAGTTCCAGGTGAATCTCTCTATCTATTCTCTCTCTCTCTGACCTCCGCATTGCTATATATCTACTATGCAAGACGAGTAATATCATTCACTATATATATATAAAAAAAAAAAAAGGGGCAGGGATACTCTTGAGTGTCAAGGGCCAGCCTGGTCTTTTCTAGGAGTTTAGTTCGCAGGACTAGGTGGAGCTTACCTATTTTATCTCTCTCGAAAACAAAAAAAAAAAAAACAGATTATTGATTTGATACAGCTTTTGTCCTCTCCTTTAAAAAATATATATTGAAATAGTGCTAACTACTTATATAAAAAAAAACTTTTTTGTCTTTTCGAGACAGGGTCTCCCTGTAGCCCCAGCTGTCCTGGAACTCACTCTGTAGACCAGGCTGGCCTTGAACTCACAAAGATCCGCCTGCTTCTGCCTCCCAAGTGCTAGGATTAAAGGCATGCGCCACCATGCCTGGCTTCTTTTTTTTTTCAATCTTTTGGAGACAGGGTCTCCCTTTACCCCTAGCTGGCCTGAACTCACTATGCAGACCAGGCTGGCCTTAATCTCAGAGATCTGCCTCCCAAGTGCTGGGATTAAAGGCATTTTCCACCATGCCAGGAAAGAATAACAAGTACTTTTTTTTTTTTTCTTTTCGAGACAGGGTCTCCCTGTAGCACCAGCTGACCTGGAACTCACTCTATAGACCAGGCTGGCCTTGAACTTACAAAGATTCTCCTGCCTCTGCTGAGTGCTAGGATTAAAGGTGTGCACCACCACGCCCGGCTAGCAAGTACTCTTAACCACTAAGTCATCTATCCTGCCCCTGTAAGATATTTTTGAGAAAGAGTCTCACTATGTTGCCCTGGCTGACCTGGAACTCACTCTATACATCAGCTAGCCTTGATTTCAAAGAGGTCTACCTGCCTTTTCTCCCTGAGTGCTGGAATTAAAGATGTCTACCCAGCCGGGCGTGGTGGAAGATGCTTTTAATCCTAGCACTGGGGAGGCAGGCGGATCTTTGTGAGTTCAAGACCAGCCTGGTCTACAGAGTGAGTTCCAGGACAGCTGGGGCTACAAGGAGACCCTGTCTTGAAAACACACACACACACACAAAAAACAAAAAAGGTGTTTACCCTCATGCCTACTCTATTTTTTTTTAAGTATGTAATTGGGGGGAGGGTATGTGCACATGAGGGCAGTGCCTGTGGAAGCCAGAGGCATCAGATGCCTCTGGAGCTGTAGTTACAAATGGCTGAGACACCTAATATGAGTGTACTGAATGAACCTCAGGTCCTATTCAAGAGCAGTGTGCCCTCTTAGCCACTGAGCCATCAAATAGCCAGTCCCTATTTGATTTTTATTTTGTGTATGAGTGTTTCATTTGAATGTAAGTGTGCTAAATATATGGAATGCCCAGCAGAGGCCAGAAATGGACATCAGATCCTCCGGATCTAGTTATAGATGATTGTGAGCCACTATGTGGGTGCAAGGAACTGAATCTGGGTCCTTTGGAAGAGCAGTAAGGTCCCTTAATGGCTGAGCTGTTTCTCCAGCCTCCCCCCTCCATTTTGTTTTAAGACAGGGTCTCAATGAGCATGGTGGCACATACTTTTGATCCCACCACTCATGAGGCAGAGGCAGGCAGACCTCTGTGAGTTCAAGGCCAGCCTGATCTACAGTGAGTTCCAGGACAGCTGGGGCTACAGGGAGACCCTGTCTCAAATAGACAAAAAAAAAAGGTTGGAGAGATGGCCTAGCGGTTAAGAGCACCAATGGCTCTTGCAGAGGACCCAGGTTTGATCCCCAGCACCCACATGACCGTTGAGAACTGTCTTTAACTCCAACCAGTTCCAGGGGAATCCGATGCCCTCTTCTGACCTCCGAGGCATTGCACGACACGGGTGCACAAACTTACATGCAGACAGTACATTCATACAAATAAATATTAAAAAAAAAAAACAACAAATAGACAAATAGACCTGGGCTTCATGAGTAGGCTATGCTGACTGGCTAGTGAGTACGAGAGAACATCCTGGCTCTGGTTTGCCAGTGTCGGGATTACAAGTATATACCACCACGTCTGGCTTTCTATTTGGCTGCTGAGGATTAAACCAAGGTTTTCATGGTTGTGTGGTGAGCATTTTGCTGACTGAGATATCTCAGAAGTGTTTAGAGTGACAGAAGAGTATAGGCTACTGGACAGAACTCCAAAGAGGGTGGGGAAATCTCTTTTACTGGAATCGGTTGCCTTATTTTTTTTTTAGAGTATCTTTTATTTTATTTTATTTTTTTTTGTCTTTTCGAGACAGGGTCTCCCTGTAGCCCCAGCTCTCCTGGAACTTGCTCTGTAGACCAGGCTGGCCTTGAACTCACAAAGATCCTCTTGCCTCTGCCCCCCAAGTGCTAGGATTAAAGGTGTGCGCCACCACGCCC
>VZQC01014308.1:3950220-3960845 GCA_009823505.1 Rhizomys pruinosus
AAAAAAAAAAAAAAAAAAAAAAAAAAAAAAATACCCAATCCAAATGGATTTAAGACCTTTAAACCCAATAAATATGCTAATGCCAAGTATCATTGTAAAGGCCTTGCAGCTATGGAACTCCCTATTTCAACTAGGCTGGCGTTCAACTCACAGAGATCTGTCTCTGCTTCCCAAATGCTGGGATTAAATGCATGCCACACTCCACAAAATAAATGTAAATTAAAAAAAAAAAATCATGTTCAGAGGCCGGAGAGATACCTCAAGAGTCAGAGGTTAAGAGCACTGGTTGTTCTTGGAGAAGACCTGGGTTAAGTTCCCAGCCCCAACATGATGGCTAACAACTGTCCTTAAATGCAGTTCCAGAACAGACATTATCTTTTGGCATCTAAGGGCATCACATTCACATAATGAACTTACATTCAGCCAAAACACCCATGCATGTAAAATAAAATTTTAAAAATTTAAAAAATGTTCAAACTTAATTCCCAATGCAACAGAACCGAAAGTTGATGGCGTCAGCAAAGTTCTTTCCTCATGGATGGAATTAAGAATCTTTGTAAACTGGGCATGGTGGTGCATGCCTGTAATCCCAGCAATCGGGAGGCAGAGGCACGCAGATCTCTGTGAGGTCAAGGCCAGCCTGGTCTACAGAGTGAGTTCCAGGCCAGCTACAAATACAGGGAGACCTTGTCTCAAAAAAAAAAAAAATTTAAAAAAAAATTTTTTTTTTTATTTGACTTGTTTACTGGTGCTGAACAGTTTAAGTGGGTGGGATGGGTGAGAGCCTTGTTGGTTGAAAGAGGTAGGCAAGAAACTTGAAAGAATGCCCCAAAGATGTCAGTGCCCCATGAATTCCTCACCTGGTAAAAGGGACTTAAATTTTTTATTTAATTTTATGTGTATGAGTCTTTTGCCTGCATGTACTTAAGTGCACCCATTATGCAGTGCTTGTGGAGGCCAGAAGAGGGTATTGGATCATCTAGAACTGGAGTTATGGATGATTGTTAGCTGCCACGGGGATGTTGGGAACTGAACCTGGGTACTCTGCAAGAGCAGCTAGTGCTGCTTTTAACTACTGAGCCATCCCTCCAGTACAAATTCACTAGTTTTCTAAATGGAAAGTAACAGTAAGCACAACCTTCAGGAACTTGGATGGTAGAAAGCAGGAAGGTGAGCTAGCTGGTGGCTGGAGTGAACCTTGAGTCAAGGGTTTTGGTTTTAGAGACAAAGTCTCACTAAGCTGGCCTCAAATCCTCAAAACATTCCTGACCTACCAATCTCTTAAGAGTTGGGAGGTATCATCAGGTTAGGAGAAACCTTTGAAGGAAAGCTTACCCCTGGGATTACTGGTGTATGCTGGCATGACTTGGCCCTTTTTAAAAAAACCTTTTTTACATATTTTTATATTTTATGTGTATGTTTTGAGTACATGTATGTAAATGCTCCATGTATGCTTGTGCTAGAAGAAGCCAGAAGAGGGTGTAAGATCCCTTGGAACTAGAGTTAAGGATAGGTGTTGGCAACAAAATAGGTGTTGGGAACTAAACCCAGGTCCTCTGGAAGAGTACTTTAACCACTGAGCTATTATAACTCCAGCCCCATGGCCCTTCTCTTTTTTGGTTGTTAAAGACAGGAACTATGTAGAACAGGCCAGCCTCAATCTCACAGAAACCCACCTGCCTCTGGGATTAAAGGTGTGTGCCACCCTGACCAGTGGCCCTTTTCTTTGGATGTTGTTCTTAGGGAAGAAGCACTCTTCAAACTACCCAGAGAGACTGCCTAGGTTTTTCTATCACTAGAAAGGGTGTGGTGGTGCACCCCTTTAATCCCAGCACTTGGGAGGCAGAGACAGCGAGATCTCTGTGAGTTCAAGGCCAGCCGGGTCTACATGAAGAGCTGCAGGCCAGTTGGGACTAAAGGGAGACTCTGTCTCAAAAAGAAAAAAAAAAAAGGTAGGCATGGCAGGTGGCTCACTCCAAGCCAGCAACTTAGTACCTTGTCTTGCCTGCTGTTCACCACCTGCAGGTTTTTACAATGGAGGAGCCAAGTAGTGTCTTTACAGAAACAGTCCCTCAACCATGGTAGCATCTAGGTGGTGAGTTCCCCAGGCTTTGGTAAGGTCTTGAGTATTGCCTCCCATACAGTAATCTTCATTCCCTGCTTTATGCCTGGACCCCATCTGGTGTTTTTTTTGTTTTTTGTTTTTTTTTTTTGTCTTTTTTGAGACAGGGTCTCCCTGTAGCCCTAGCTGTCCTGGAACTTGCTCTGTGGACCAGGCTGGCCTTGAACTCACAAAGATCCGCCTGCCTCTGCCTCCTGAGTGGAGTGCTAGGATTAAAGGTGTGTGCCACCATGCCCGGCCAGCTGGTGTTTTAAATAATATTCTTTCTGGGTTGGGTAGAGAGATGCATTGAGATGGATGGATTTCAGGTTATCAGGTCCTACAATAATGTGTGTGTGCTCGTAGGGGTGGTGGTGGCTGGAATATGGAAATCCAGCAGCAACCAAGGACCAAAGAAAAAAAATCTTACATTTTACAGGCTTTAGACAGGAAGGGTAATGGAGCCCAAAATGGTAGGGGTTTCCCAGTTTAGCAGATTAATGAAGATACTAAATAGGATATAAAGGCATAGTTTAGAGAGCTAATCCTGTTGTCCCACCCTACCTTGAGGCTGTGACATACTCTTTTAGCAGTTTAGGGGAGGTACTAGATAGCATATAGTGTGGACGAGCTCTACTAGGGCAGCCTCTTTGATCCAACAGGTTTATCAGGATCCCCTCTAAAGTTATCTGGGCTTGGAATTCTTGTTTTGGGGGAACTTGCACTGGCTAGTGGTTCTATTGCCAAGGGGAGCACACACTCAGCTCCATTCTAGGCAGCCCAGCCTTTCCCAAAAAGCTTTCTTGCCCTGCGTGGTGGTACACGTCTTCCATCCCAGCATTCGGGAGGCACAGGCAGGCGGATCTCTGTGATTTCAAGGCCAGCCTGGTCTACATAAGGAGTCAGGTTAGTGGCGGGGGGGGGGGGCCTACATGGAGACTATATCTCAAAAAGACTAAAAAGCAGATTTGTTCACCTCAGGGTACTGTCAAATAGTAGGGGCTGAGAAATGAAAGTTTTTGCCTTACTCTTGGTAAGAACTCCGGGAGCCAGTCACCTCTGCAGAAACTCAGACACGGGGTCACCTTGAATCAGGTGGAGATGGCACTAGGCTTTACCGACTCCACCAGCATTTGAGACCTCGAGATCCCCTTTTCCGCCACCCTGGCCTCGGCTCCCCGGTCCCCATCGCCCTTAGGAAAACTACGTGCCCTACTCCAGAATACACTGTGTAGATTCCGCCGCTGCCTCCAGGGACCTCGCACAAGGATCCACGCTGTCGTTCGGCGAGGACACAAATTCCACGGCGCCCGCTGTGCCTGGGGAAGGGAAGAGGATGCAAATCACCGGGCCACGAGGCGGCAGGAAACTGCTACCGAGAGAGATAGGTCTCGCAGCTGCTGCGCGCACAAAGCTTCCCGCGAAACTGACGTCCCGCCGGCCGCGCAGGCGCCTCCTCCCCCCCGCTCGCCCCTCCCACGAGCTCGCTCCTACGTACTGCGCCTGCGCATTGTACCGACTCTTATTGGTCGCTCTCCCGCGGCGCGCACTGACCAGCGGAGGACGCGCCCCACGATTGGTCGCCTGCCACCGGCGGGGGGTGTGTGTCCCGGTTCACGCCCCGCCTTCCACTCCGCTCGCTCGGGTGCGCGCGGTGGCGGTGGCGGCGGCGGCGCGTGGCAGGTCCGGCGGGCGCGAGGCTACGACGGCGGCGGCGGTGGCGGTGGCCCGAGCCCGGCCCAGCCTCGTCTGCCCGGGGCCCGCCTGGCCTGACCCGGACCCCGGTCCTCCCCGGAACGCCGCGGCCTCGCCCCGGCCCGGCTCGGCCGGGCGCCTCCTGAGGGAGCGGCGGCGCCGGCCGAGAGCGCAGGCCCGGCCATGACTGACTTCAAATTGGGCATCGTGCGGCTCGGCCGGGTGGCCGGGAAGGTGAGCGGTGCGGAGCGGCGGCGAGCCTGGAGCGGCGGGGCGGGTGGCAGTGCGGGCCCGCTCGGGCCGGCGCCGCCTTCCTCGCGACAGCCGTCCCCGCGGCCCGGGGCGCGCCCCTCCGGCTCCGGACTCGTGCGGGCTAGGCGGGCGCGCAGGCGGTTCTGGCGTTCACGCTGTGCTGCCCGGGTGCCCGCGGCGGCCCCAGCGGCCGGGCTGCACCTGCGGCCACTCGGCTTGAGCGTGGCGGCCATCCCCCGAGACGCCTGGGGCCGGACGAGGCTGAGGCGGGCGCAGAGCCGGCCCGCAGCAGAGCTCTATGGCGCGTTTTAATGTTGCTCAAGGGCTAGCCACATTCGGCCTCTCGAGTATTTGGCGTCCTCAAAAATATGGGTGGTGGTCAGGGCCCTGGTGATAGTAAGCTCGTGAGCCCTCCTGTTCTGCTCCGCCCGGTCCACCAAACCCAGCACAGTTTGAGGCTGGCCTTCCGTGGCGCTTGGTGGTGTCCGGGAGCTGTGGACCTTTCTCTGTTTGCTCCATCACTGGTGGCAGCTGATGGTGGGAAAGAGGAACAGGCAGAAAGAAGGCAAAGGCATTCAGCTCCTTTAGAAAGATCTCCCAGAAGAGCAAGACCTGTCTGTCTTGACAGCTGTTTCTTGCCCATTTCTGCAACAGCTCGGGCAGGACTGCTAGAACTTTCTGACTAGGTAGGGATGGGAGTCTAGGCTCCTATCGATTCAGTAGCCGATTGGAGGAGCATAGCTCTTAAAGCTTTTATTAGGAGCATTTAAGACAAGGAGCACATCCATAAAATGCCCAGCCTGAGTAAACATTAGTTGGAGCATGGATGCTTTCAGTTCCATCCATTCCCTCTATTCCACTAGACCTATCTTAGTTTCTGGGTGCAATAACAGCTATGTGTCACTTGTCAGGGACAGTTGGTCCTGTATGTATGGGTACTGAAGCATAATACTCTGGTACAGAACTAATGTTATCAAGTCTGGCTTTTAACCTTTAGGACTGCACGTTTGATATAGGAGGAACTAAATGAGGCTGGGCAAGGCCCCAATTACTGATCAGTCTGAAGAGAATGTGGTTACTTTCTACTTGTTGGAAACTGTTGCAGATCCTGAGTATTCCAGATGTAATCTTTGAAACATGGTTAATTTTCAGACCAAATACACACTGATAGATGAGCAAGACATACCGCTGGTGGAGAGCTACTCCTTTGAGGTAAGGATGGCCAGTCTTTCCATATTACTTTTGGTTGTTTTGGGGGAAGCATCATGAGAAATAAGTTTCCTTCCCAGTTCAGGGAGAATAAGGTGACAGTCACTGGTGTCTTTGGGCCCTCAGCTCCAAAACAGTTCTGGACAACCTGGCCACTGCTGCCCAGTACACCCCACCATAACCTCTGCATCACTGATTGCAAGGTTTTTTTAAGAAACACCACTACCAGCCGGGCAGGGTGGCACATGCCTTTAACCCCAGCTCTCAGGAGGCAGAGGCAGGCGGATCTCCGTGAGTTCAAGGCCAGCCTGGTCTACATAGTGAGTTCAGGCCAGCTGAGACTAAAGGGTGACCCTGTCTCAAAAAGACAAAAAGAGAGAGAGAGAGAGAGAGAGAGAGAGAGAGAGAGAAACACTACTGTTGGTGTGGTGGTGTATGCCTTCTGGAGGCAGAGGCAGGTGGGTATCTGAGTTCATGGCCAGCCTGGGGGCTACAGGGAGAACCTGTCTGGAAAAAAAATAAAACACTACTTCATTGTATTTGCAATTAGATGTTTGTTCAAATAAATGAAAAGACCTCTCAGGCCGTAGCTATTTTCTAGCCTTTGCACCTTGTGGAATCCTGTATGGATGGGTACTGAAGCATTTGGCTTTACTAGCATTCTTAGTGAGGAACTGCTGTCTTTGCTCCTCAGCTTCTCCCTTCAGCACCCTCCACATCCAGCACTTAGTTGCAACCCACATCTCCATCTCAGCACCTCACATTTCCATAGCTGCTACATATTCAGAAGTTCCTCCTTTTTTTAAAAAATTTTATTTATTTTTGTATGTGTATGAATGTACTGTCTACATGTAGGTTTGTGCACCCGTGTCGTGCAATGCCACGGATTCCCCCGGAACTGGAGTTCTCCTGGAATTGGAGCCACAGATGGTTCTCAGCCACCATGTGGGCGCCGGGGATCGAACCAGTGTCCTCTGCAAGAGCAGTCGGTGCTCTCAACCGTTAAGCCATCTCTCCAGCCCCAAGTTCCTCTTTTTTTGAGACAGGGTCTTGCTGTGTATCCTTGGCTCCTCTGGAACTCACTATGTAGACTAGGCTAGAACTCACAGAGATCCTGCTTCTCCTTCTCTAGTGCTGGGATTAAAAGCATGAATTCAGGCGGGGCGTGGTGGTGCACGCCTTTAATCCTAGCACTTGGGAGGCAGAGGCAGGCGGATCTTTGTGAGTTCAAGGCTAGCCTGGTCTACAGAGTGAGTTCCAGGACAGCTGGGGCTACAGGGAGACCCTGTCTCGAAAAGACCAAAAAAAAAAAGCATGAATTCGGGGCTAGAGAGATGGCTCATTGGTTAAGGGCACAGACTGCTCTTCCAGAGGACCCAGGTTTGATTCCCAGCACCTACATGGCAGCTGAGAACCGTCTTTGACTCCAGTTCTAGGGGCATCGGACACCCTCTCTGACCTCTGCAGCATTGCACAACACAGTTGCACCTACCTACATGCAGACAGTACACTCATACACAAACTCTGCCCTTCTGTCTCTACAGTGTACAGTTTTGTGGGCTTTCTTAAGGATGGGAAAATTTCTTTTCTGTCTACAGTATTTTGAAAGTTGTGCATGGGGGGTTTCTTGCCTAAGTGAACTAGGATTTGAAATGTTGCTGAGAATTAGACTTTTTTTCTTTCTTTGTCTTTTTGAGACAGGGTCTTCCTGTAGCCCCAGCTGTCCTGGAACTCACTATATAGACCAGGCTGGCCTTGAACTCACAGAGCTCTGCCTGCCTCTGCCTCCTGAGTGCTAGGATTAAAGGCATGTGCCTTTTTTTGTTTTGTTTTTTTATTTATTTATTTATTTTTGTATGTGTATGAATGTACTGTCTGCATGCAGGTCTGTGCACCTGTGTCGTGCAATGCCGCGGAGGTCAGAAGAGGGTCTCGGATTCCCCTGGAACTNGGGCGCCTCCTGAGGGAGCGGCGGCGCCGGCCGAGAGCGCAGGCCCGGCCATGACTGACTTCAAATTGGGCATCGTGCGGCTCGGCCGGGTGGCCGGGAAGACCAAATACACACTGATAGATGAGCAAGACATACCGCTGGTGGAGAGCTACTCCTTTGAGGCTCGAATGGAAGTAGATGCTGATGGAAATGGTGCTAAGATATTCGCCTATGCCTTTGACAAAAACCGAGGAAGGGGCTCTGGTAGGCTTCTTCATGAGCTGCTGTGGTAGGTATTTTCCTCGATAATAATGTC
The DNA here is from genome assembly GCA_009823505.1 of Rhizomys pruinosus. NCBI lineage: Eukaryota > Metazoa > Chordata > Mammalia > Rodentia > Spalacidae > Rhizomys > Rhizomys pruinosus. Next base: position 3,957,724 of record VZQC01014308.1, read on the forward strand.
TCCTAATTAAATGCTGTGTGAGCTGTGATAGGCACAGGGTGACTAAAGGCAGGAACATCCTGCCCATTACATTTAGATTCAACCTTCCTTGAACCTGGGATTAATATTATTTTTATTTTATGTGTATGAGTATATTTCCTACATGTATGTAAGTTAATCAGTATCATGCAGTGCCCATGGAGGTCAAAAGAGGGCATCAAATTCCCCTGGAACTGGAGTTACGGACAGTTGTTAGCCCCTATGTGGGTGCTGGGAATCAAACCCAGGGTCCTCTGCAAGAGTAGCCAGTGCTCTTAACCACTGAGCCATCTCTAGCCCCCAGGAGTTAATTTTATGTGTTTTGCTACTAATGCATAAATGATAATTTTGCATATTATGGTACTTAAACATCTAATGGGATTCTGCTTAACCAGGGCCTCCTGGATGAAGGAGGATTTTGCTTTCTGGGCCTGCTGGTGGGACACAAATTGCCTCCTTAAGAAATGAGGCTATTCCTCCTTGCTGTGTAAGGTGGGGTCTGAAATGTTGGGACCATCCAGATGGGGAATTTGTCTCAAGGCTCTTTCAGTGGTTTGAGGGGTTCTATCCTTGGCTCTCTGAGCCAAGTCCTTAAATCCAGGGGCATATTCAACCTGATCCCTGACTTGGCCTCCTTTAGTGTGCCTGTTCAAGATGGGGGCCCAGTTCAGACCACATGGTTGAACATTCATGCTTAAGTAGAAGTCCTTCCAGGTCAGAGGCAACACTTAGGGAAAGTTGTCTTTCCCTAGGGAACGGCACAGGGGAGGCGTGGCTCCTGGGTTTCAGGTGGTGCATCTCAATGCTGTGACTGTGGACAATCGCCTGGACAACCTACAGCTAGTGCCGTGGGGCTGGCGGCCCAAAGCTGAAGAGACTTCCAGTAAACAAAGGTGGGTCTTTCCTGGCCAGCACCCCTCTGGGTGTTTTGCCATCCATGTATTCCTTTGGATTATTTTTGCAGGGTGATTTTTGTGTTGATTTGGTCTAGGAACATTTTAGCTGATGTGATTGATGGAGTGAAATGGCACTGTATAGAGTGTTTTTGCCTGGGTGTATGTAAGTGCACCACATGCCTGGATTGCCAAATGCTCTTAACTGCTGAGCCATCTCCACACACCCTTCATGACCTTAATTTTTTTTTTTTTAATTTTTTTATGTGTATGAATGTATTGTCTACATGTAGGTTTGTGTACCCGTGTTGTGCAATGCTGGGGAGGGTGTCAGATTTCCCTGGAACTGGAGTTCTTAAAGATGGTTCTCAGCCACCATGTGGGTGCTGGGGATCGAACCCAGGTCCTCTGCAAGAGCAGAGTTAAGTTGCTCTTAACTGCTAGGCCATCTCTCCAGCTCAGCTGCCCCCCCCCTTTTTTTTTTTCTTTTTAGACAAGGTCTCACAATGTAGCTCTGGGTTATAGGTGCACATATGGCTAAGCCTGGTTTAGTTTTCTTTGTTGTTTTTTTTTACCTGAATCCGAAACAGGTCTTCATGGTTGCATAGCAAATGCTCTTCCCCTCTGAGAAATTTTTCCAGCTCAAATGTGGCTTTTCTTAGCTTGGCATTGTGGGGATTTAGAACCCAATAGAGGGCTAGAAGATGGCTCAGCATTTTAGAGCACTGGCTTCTCTTATAGGGGACCTGGGTTTAGTTCCCAACATCCACATGGTGACTAACCATTGTAATTCCAGTTCGAGGTGATTTGACACCTCTTCTGGACTTGATGGGCATTGTACTACATGGATGCACTACATGCAGGCAAAACAACACTCATACACAGAAAAATAAAGATAAAATTTAAGCATTTAGAGGTCAGCTGGGCATGGTGGCACATGCTTTTAATCTGAGTACTGGGGAGACAGAGGCAGACTTATCTCTGAGATTGAGGCCAGCCTGGTCTACATAGCAAGTTCCAAGTTACAGGCCATCTGGGGCTATAGGGAAACCCTCTCTCAAAACAACCAACCAACCCCAAGAGTTTAGTCTTGTTTGTAGTGAAGGAATCAGGACCCAGGCCTGGAGTGACACACAGCTGACTAGAGTGGGCCTAATGGATGTCCCAAATGACCTGGCTATGTGTCCTGGTTCTAGAGGCTTGTGGCTCTAGAACCAGGACACATAACCAGCCCCTCCCTGTGGGCTGGTTCTTTTTTTTTTTTAATTTTTTAATTATTTTATTTTATTTATTTCTGTGTGTGTATGAATGTACTGTCTGCATGCAAGTTTGTGCACCCGTGTCGTGCAATGCCGTGGAGGTCAGAAGAGGGTCTCGGATTCCCCTGGAACTGGAGTTCTCCTGGAATTGGAGTTTCAGACGGTTCTCGGCCGCCATGTGGGCGCTGGGGATCGAACCCTGGTCCTCTGTAAGAGCGGTCGGCGCTCTTAACCGCTAGGCCATCTCTCCAGCCCAGTGGGCTGGTTCTTGATGGTGAGTTCATCCTGTCTTTTTCAGGGCAGGAATAGAATACTGGCTTCTTCCAGGCTTGTGCTTTGTTCTATTTTACTGACACTGGTCAGTGTAAGGCTATGTTTGGGTTCAGCTTAGTCACTAAAGGGGTCTCTTTGTAAAGATGGGTTTCCCCCATTTCCTGCCTTTAGAGGGATGAACCTGGGCTTTGCTTATCTTGTACTTTATGGAAGGGCTTAGCTAAGAAGCAGCCAGCATTTGTTCACGTGCTGTGACCAACCCTTCCTTCCCTTTGATTTTTGTGAGAAATTGTTAAGTTTTTGTTTTGGTTCTGTTCTGTTTGTTTTGTTTTATTTTGTTTTGTTTTGTTGTTTTGTTTGGAAAGGGTCTCCCTGTAACTCCACTGGCCTGGAACTTACTATGTAGTTCAGGCTGGCCAAAATCTCATGGAGAGCTACCTGGTTCTCCTTCTAGAGTGCTGGAATTAAAAGCTTGCATCCCCACACCTGGTTTACATTGTTTTGATATATATCCCTGACTGGTCTCAAATTTATGGTATTCCCCCTGCCTCAGCCTCTCAAGTACTAACAAGCATGAGCCACTACACCCAGCTCCTTCCCTCTTTTCTCTTCTCTTTTCTCTTCTCTCCTCTCCTCTCCTCTCCTCTCCTCTCCTCTCCTCTCCTCTCCTCTCCTCTCC
>VZQC01014308.1:3984848-3994903 GCA_009823505.1 Rhizomys pruinosus
AAATAGAAAGAAAAAGCACTCTTCAGGTTCCACTGGTTTCTGTCTATACCCTTTCTTTAGGGTATGTTATTATTCCAATTATTATTTTTGAAACAACCTCATTTTTGTTGTGTAGTCCATATCTTTTTTTTTTTTTTTTAATCTTTTGGAGACAGGGTTTCTCTGTATCCCATGTGGCCTAGAACTAGCTATGTAGACCAGGCTGGGTTTGAACTCATAGAGATCCACCTGCCTCTGCCTCCCAAGTACTGGGATTAAAGGCATGTGCCACCACACCCACCCAGATTTTTGTATAAAAAATACTTTATTATTTTTATGTATGAGTGTATTGCTTGCATGTATGTAAGTGCTCCCATACTTGGTCCAGGTCTTTCATTCTGGATTCTACATAAGTTCTTCTTACCAGCAGCTTAACACCAGGATAATCCTATATATGTAGAACAGACCTTGTTATTCTGCTTTCCCTAATGCAGACTTCTCTGCCATCACTGTTGCTGGCCATGGTCTGGTTATTTGGACTAGTGCCTGAGAGTCATGACTAACACATGTTTTCACTTCCTTGAGTCCTAGTCTTAAGAGTTTATTTTTTTGTGTGTATGGTATATACGTGTGTGCTCTTAAAGAGAACCCTAGTTTTGGTTCCCAACACCCACCGGGCAGCTAACCATCTGTAACTCCAGTTCAGGAGATCTGACGTCCTCTTCTGACCTCTGTGGGCACTGCATGACATGGGCATACTTACATACATGCAGGCAGGCAGGCAGGCAATATAGACATATACATAAATTAAAAAGAATAAAATTTTTAGAATTAGTTCTGCCTTGAGGCATACCTGATACAGAGCAAGGTAAAGAGGGGGGAGAGGTCAAGCATTGTGTATCTTCTATAATTCTTTATTCTTTTCTTTTTTTTTTTTGTCTTTTCCAGACAGGGTCTCCCTGTAGCCCCAGGTGTCCTGGAACTCGCTCTGTAGACCAGGCTGGCATTGAACTCACAAAGATCCGCCTGCCTCTGCCTCCCAAGTGCTAGGGTTAAAGGCTTCTGCCACCACACCTGGCATCTTTTCTTTCTTTTCTTTTTTTTTTTCTTCTATAATTCTTTACATTAATTTAAAATTTTCATTTATTTTGTGTGTGTGGAAGTTACCTGTGATTCTCTCTTTCCTTTATATGGATCCCAGGGATTCAGGTTGTTGGGTTCTGTAAGTGCTTTTCCCCACTGAACCATCTTTCTGGCCGTCTACCTTATTTATTTAGTTTCTAGTATTTCTTTTATGTGAATGATTTTATTGCCTACATGTATATAAGTGCACCCATGTCATTCAGTGTCCTTGGGGGTCAGAAAAGGGCATCAGATTCTCTGGAACTGAAATTACGAATGGTTGTTAATGGCAAAGTGGGTGCTGGGATTTGAACCTGGGTCCTCTGCAAGAACCGCCAATGCTACTCTTAACCTGCTGAGCCATCCTTCTATCCCCTACCTTCTCTGTTTTTAGTCCCAGATAGCCTAGAACTCACTCTGTAGACCAGGCTGGCCTTGAACTCACAGCCTGGTCTTTATCATTCCTTGTTCATCATAAGTAACCTTTGCAATTCACATTCTTTTTTTTTTTTAATTTTATTTATTTTTGTATGCGTATGGATGTACTGTCTGCATGTAGGTCTGTGCACCTGTGTTGTGCAATGCCGCGGAGGTCAGAAGAGGGTCTCGGATTCCCCTGGAACTGGAGTTCTCCTGGAATTGGAGTTACAGACGATTCTCAGCCGTCATGTGGGTGCTGGGGATCAAACCCGGGTCCTCTGCAAGAGCAGTTGGTGCTCTTAACCGCTAGGCCATCTCTCCAGCCCATGCAATTCACATTCTCCTTAGGATAAAATTCAAAATACCCAAGAATTCCAAGGCCTTGTGTGGTCTGGTCCCAGCTGACCTGGAACTTGCTATGTAGTCCAGGCTAGCCTCAAACTCGAAGAAATCCACCTGCCGCTTCTCCCAAATGCTTGGATTAAAGTCATGCTACCACCACTTTTTCTTTTTGGTCTTTTCGAGACAGGGTCTCCCTGTAGCCCCAGCTGTCCTGGAACTCACTCTGTAGACCAGGCTGGCCTTGAACTCACAAAGATCTGCCTGCCTCTGCCTCCCAAGTGCTAGGATTAAAGGCTTGCGCCACCATGCCCAGCTTTTTCTTTTTTTTTTTTTTTTAATTTTTTATTAACAGGTTGTTCTTATACCTTCAGCTAGCCTGGAACTCATTATGTAGACCATGCTGGCTTTGAAATCACAGAGATCTGCCTCTGGAGTGCTGGGTCAAAGGCATGTACTACCAAGACCAGATATTAATGACTTGCTTTTGTTCTTCATTGACTTTCCTTGGGTACACTTTGTTATCTTTTTCCCATAGGATAATTTCACTTTTCTGGCATACTTTGCTTAAACTTGAGGAGCCTGCATACAGTACTGCCCTTGCTGGTCCAGCCCATGTCTGATCTGGTTGTTTTTGTGGTACCCAGCACTTCCTTTGTTATGATGTGCTTAATAATTTTTTTTTTCAAGGGTAGGATTTTTTTCAGCCACCATGTGGGTGCTGGGGATCGAGCCTGGGTCCTCTGCAAGAGCAGTCGGCACTCTTAACTGCTAGGCCATCTCTCCAGCCCTATTTTTATTTTATTTTTTATGTGTATGAATTTACTGTCTGCATGTAGGTTTGTGCACCCAGGTCGTGCAATGCCGCGAAGGTCAGAAGAGGGTGTCAGAGTCCCCTGGAACTGGAGTTAAAGACAGTTCTCAGCTGCCATGTGGGTGCTGGGGATGGAACCCAAGTCCTCTGCAAGAGCAGTCGGTGCTCTTTACCACTAGGCCATCTCTCCAGCCCTGGTATGGCTTTTCTTTAAAGAAAGGTTATAGATCAAGGTGATAGCTCTCCTGTTATTTCAGTTTCTCTGAAAGCATCACAAGGGTCTTTTAATTTTATGTGTATGAACGCCCACAGAGGCCAGAAGAGGGCACTGGATCCCCTGGAACTGAAGTTACTGATGGTTGTTAGCTGCCATGCAGGTGCTGGGAACTAAACCTAAGTCCTCTGCAAGAGTAGTCAGTTTTCTAGCTGGGCGTGCTGTGAGTTCAAGGCCAGCCTGGTCTACATAGCAAGTTCTAGGACAGCTGAGCTGCAGGGAGACACTGATTCAAAAAGACCAAAAAAGGGACTGGAGAGATGGCCTAGCCAGTTAAGAGTGCTAACTGCTCTTGCAGAGGACCCGGGTTCAGTCCACAGCACCCACATGGCGGCTGAGAACTGTCTTTAACTCCAGTTCCAGGGGAATCCAACACCCTCTTCTGACCTCCGCGGCATTGCATGACATGGGTGCATAGACCTACATGCAGACAGTACATTCATACATGTACAAAAGTAAATAAAATTAAAAAAAAGAAAAAAGAGCAGTGTTCTTAACCTCTGAGTCCTCTCTCTAGCCCCAGGTCTTTTTGATTGATTGATTGATTGATTGATTGATGATTGATTGATCAATTGATATATTTTATTTTTATTTTATGTGTATGGATAGATTGCCTGCATGTGTGTAAGTACACCTGTCTTGTACAGTGTCCACTGAGGTCAGAAGAGGGCGTCAGATCTCTAGAACAGAGTTACAGACAGTTGTTAGCTGCCATGTGGGTGCTGGGAACCAAACCCAGGTTCTCTGCAAGAGTAGACAGTACTCTTAGCTGCTGAGCCATCTCTCTAGCCCCCCCTTTTAAAGCTTTATTTTTATTTGTGCGTGTGTGTGTCTATGTCTCTGTCTGTCTGTCTATCTGTCTGCCAGCCACATATATGTAGGTATTTGCTGAGGCCAGAAGGGAGCATCAGATCCTCTGGAACTGGAGTTCTAGGCTGTTTTGAACTAGTTGATGTAGGTGCTGGGAACTGAACTTAGGCCCTCTTCAAGAGTAATATGCCCTTTTATTTATTTTTTATTTTATTTTTTTACTTTATGGTCCTTTTGAGACAGGGTCTCCCTGTACTCACAGAGATCTACCTGGTTTTGCCTCCTGAGTGCTCACTTTAAAGGCATGCACCACCACCCCTGGCCACGAGGAGTTATGCCCTCTTAACTGCTGAAACATCTCTGGTCTGACAGATTTTTTTTTTTTTTAAACTGTAAGGTTGCAAAGGGTATTTTCCTTTACAGTCCATAGGAGTGTGTTGAAGGTTCCAGAAGGATCTTCTGGAGTCTCATGTTTGCTGCTTTCTTTATTTGCTCCTGGGCAGGAATTTTAGGTATGATTTTTAGGCTTCCTTGGGAAGCCAGCTGGGGATTCTGATGCTAGAACCTTCTTAGAAGGCAGTATTCCCAGGCATGAATTAGCAGTCCTCATGATTAGAATACTTGGTGCTACATAATTTCCAACTCTTCCTTTTTATGATTTTTTTTTTTTTGTCATTTCTAGATAGGGTCTCCCTGTAGCCCCCCAGCTGGTCTGGAACTCACTATGTAGACCAGGGTGGCCTTGAACTCACAGCTTGCCTCTGCCTCCTGAGTGCTATAATTTTTTATTTTTTTATTTTTTATTTTTTTTGTCTTTTCAAGACAGGGTCTCCCTGTAGCTCCAGCTGTCCTGGAACTCACTCTGTAGACCAGGCTGGCCTTGAACTCGCAAAGATCCGCCTGCCTCTGCCTCCCAAGTGCTAGGATTAAAGGTGTGCGTCACCACACCCGGCTCCTGAGTGCTATAATTAAAGGCTTGCACCCCACGCCTGGCCAACTCTTCCTTTTTTTTTTTTTAATTTTTTTAAAAATTTTATTTCTGTATGTGTATCAATGTACTGTCTGCATGCAGGTTTGTGCACCCGTGTTGTGCAATGCCACGGAGGTCAGAAGAGGGTGTCAGATTCCCCTGGAACTAGAGTTCTGGAATTGGAGTTTCATACGGTTCTCGGCCGTCATGTGGGTGCTGGGGATCGAACCCAGGTCCTCTGTAAGAGCGGTCGGTGCTCTTAACCGCTAGACCATCTCTCCAGCCCCAACTCTTCCCTCTTATAACTGTACTTCTGGCTTGTTGGTCTTCCATTCTACCCAGAAACAGTCACTAAGCACACACTATCCTCCCAACGCTCCCTCTGCTCCCATTGGGAGGATAGTGTGTGCTTAGTGACTGTTTCTGGGGTTCTCCTGAGCAGTGGCACCCTGAAATCACAGGATAGACATCTAAAGGACTTCTCTCTGTGTTCCCACAGGGGGAGATGATGGCTTTCTGAAAGGCTGGGACACCAGGATGGTTGGCACATCCATCTTTACTAGCAAGAGGTAGCTGGTCTCAGGGTCAGAGCATGGCCCTTCCATGTTCCTGCCTCAGGACTTCCCATACTCTACCTCACTTATGCTCAAGAGTTCCCCTTTGCCTACAGACATTCCATGGGTGTGTGCAGCATACAGAGCAGCCCCCATAGGGAGCATATACTGGCAACTGGAAGGTGAGTCCCTAGAGTGGGTTTGCTGATCTCTGCATTTCTCACCCCCTCTCAGTCAACCCACAGTTCAGGTATCTGGGTCCAGAAAGTGGGGCATATGTGAGTCCTTAACAGTTAATGGGACAAACCTTCTGGGAGGTGTTGTGCTACCAATGGGTTTTGGGGAAGATGTTAGCATATGCTTTCCTGTATGCCAATTGTTGGATGGTTACAGCTATGATGAGCATGTCCTGCTGTGGGATACTCGGAAAATGAAACAGCCGTTGGCAGATGTGCCAGTGCAGGGAGGCGTGTGGAGACTCAAGTGGCATCCAGTCCACCACCACCTACTCTTGGCTGCCTGTATGCACAATGGCTTCAAGATTCTCAGCTGCCAAAAGGACACTGGTAAGTGCATGCATCCACTTGCCCTCAGGACAGGAGTCACACAAGCTTCTCCCCAGCCTGCATGCTCCCAAGCCACCCTCAGAACTTGTCACAGCTCTGCCTGTGTGTGATTAGACCCCAGTTTCAGCTTTCATCCTGGCTTTCCCATGCCCAGCTCAGTCATAATGATTCCTCTTCCATTTTGGCAGGTCTTGGACCCCACTGGGACCCTGTCCAGGAGCCTTACCAATTACTCATGGCCGTCCTTGCCCTGCCCTTTTTCTTCTTCCCCCAACAGTGTTTCTCTGCCATGAGTACACACTGTCAAAACTATTTCTCACTTCCTTCCCATTTCCTTTTTTCTTACCAAGCCTCCACTCCTTTTCCTCCTCTTTCTCAGATCAAAATCTTCCTTTAATTCCTTTCTCTCTACTCCCACCCTGAAAAGAAGCAATTGGGGGGTTGGAGAGATGGCCTAGCAGTTAAGAGTGCCGACTGCTCTTGCAGAGGACCCGGATTCGATCCTCAGCACCCACATGGTGACTGAGAACCGTCTTTAACTCCAGTTCCAGGGGAATCCGACACCCTCTTCTGACCTCTGTGGCATTGCAGGACAAGGGTGCACAAACCTACCTGCATTCATACATTCATACACATAAAAAATAAATAAAATTAAATTTAAAAAAAGAAGCAATTGGAAGACCACTTCAGCTTTCTACCATTAAATCTTTTAGCTTTCATGTCATTTCATGTTCTCTGTCTTCTTTTTTGCCACCTGCATTTTGAAGCTTTTTTTTGGGGGGGGGGTTATTTTTGAGATAGTATTCCTGTAGCCCCAGTTGCCCTGGAACTACCTGTGTAGACCAGGCTGGCTTGGACTCATAAAGATCTTCCTGCCTCTGCCTCCTGAGTGGTGGAATTAAAGGCATGCACCATCATGCCCAGCTTGAAACTTATTTTTACAAAGGTATAGACAAGAGTTGCTTCTGGTTCTTTTTTTTTTTTTTTCTTTTAATGTATCCTTGTTATGCTTAGTTTCTGGGTTTGTGGTCTACCATTTTCCTTTATCTGTTTATAAGTTTTCATGAGGAATGATTCAGGGTTACAGACTCAGCTCAGAGGATAGAATGATTGCCTAGCATGTACAGGGTCCTAGATTCTATCCCTAGCACCAAAAGAAAATTAAGTAGGATTCTGGGGTGATGAAATGCTTCGCAGATAAAGTCCTTGACCACAGGCCTGACAACCTGAGTTCTAGCCCAAATTTCCACAGAGTGACAGGAGAGAACCAGACTCCTGAGAGATGCAAAAGCAGCTTATACTCTTAACCTCTTGGCCATGCTGCCAACCCCTGAGTTTTAGTTTTATATGTTGATTCTGTTAGATTCTCCTTCTGACCCCTTTTATGCCTGCCTTGTCTAAATTCTTCAGTGCCCACTATTAACTTCATAGATGACTCCCCCATGTCCCCTGTGTGCTTTTTGTGACTATGTGTGGTATATTCACACATGTGTACACATGGGGTCCAGAGGGCATTCAGTGCCTTGCTCTATCTGTATTAACACACCCTTGAGAATAGGTCTCTCACTGAACCTGGAACTAGGCCAATGGTAAGAAAACACGATCTTTTTTTGGTCTTTTTTTTTTTTAATTTTTATTTATTTCTGTATGTGTATCAATGTACTGTCTGCATGCAGGTCTGTGCACCCGTGTCGTGCAATGCCGCGGAGGTCAGAAGAGGGTCTCGGATTCCCCTGGAACTGGAGTTCTCCTGGAATTGGAGTTTCAGACGTTTCTTGGCCACTATGTGGGTGCTGGGGATCGAACCCAGGTCCTCTGTAAGAGCTGTCGATGCTCTTAACCGCTAGGCCATCTCTCCAGCCCTTTTTGGTCTTTTTTGAGACAGGGTCTCCCTGTAGCCTCAGCTGTCCTGGAACTCACTCTGTAGACCAGGCTGGCCTTGAACTCACAAAGATCCGCCTGCCTCTGCCACCCAAGTGCTAGAATTAAAGGTGTGCGCCAGCAGAAGACACTAGCGATCTTTCTATCCTGTCTCAATTCTGACTCTTCCCTAGTCTCCTAACTCCCTTACTCCCCATCCCCTGCTCTGTGGTTATAGGTATGTACACAACCATATCAGCTTTTAATGTGGGTTCTGGGGATTTGAACTCAGGTCATCACACTTAAGGGCCCTTAAGCCACTGAGCTGTTTCTTCAGTCAGCCTTTCTCTTTCTCTCTCTCCCTCTCCCTCCCCCTCCATCCCCTCTTCCTCCCTTCTTTTCTTTCTCTCCCTTCTTCCCTCCCTCCATCCCTCTCTCCCTCTTTCTTTTTCTTTCTCTTTTGAGACAAGGTTTCATGTAGCTTAGGCTGCCTCAAACTCGCTTTTTTGTTTTGTTTTTGTTTTTGTTTTTTTTTTTGTCTTTTTGAGACGGTCTCCCTTTAGTCCCAGCTGGCCTGGAGCTCACTATGTAGACCAGGCTGGCCTTGAACTCACAGATCAGCCTGCCTCTGCCTCCCAAGTGCTGGGATTAAAGGCGTGCACCACCACACCCAGCAAGAAAGTGATTATTTTTGAGTAATGTTTTCTTTTCTGTCTCTTGCTGCAGAAGAAAAGCAGAATGTGACTGTCTTAACATCTCACACAATGCCTAACTCACTAGTGTATGGGGCTGACTGGTCCTGGCTCTGCCATTCCCTGAAGTCCACACCCACCTGGACCTTTGATCAAAATGACATGGGAGCTAGAACAGCAGATCAGATGGTTTCAGAGGATCTACTTGTACGCTCCCTTGAAATAGAGGACCATGACAGCAAAGGCCCTGCTGAAACCCATAGCAGAGTTAAACTGAAGGCTTCTCTCCTGCCACTAACAGAGGGTATGAGAAGCAGCAGCCACTTGCACGCCTCAGCCAAGATCCGAGATATCAGCCTCTACCCAGGAGGAGCAAACTTTGACAGTAGCCTCCTGGCCACCTGCTCATTTTACAACCATGTTCTCCAGCTCTGGAAATGGGAGGCAGAGTAAGCTTGAGGCTGCACTCTTCCTGGATGTGTCTTAGGAAGTGCTGGCCCCTCTTGCTGGCCACTAGGAATGAGCTTTGTGATTCTGTTTGGAAATGGAGTTTTCCAGCTCTACAACTAAATAAATGTCTTGGGTATATATTGACTTTCAGCTCTTCATTTTTGTTTATATTAATTAACTCCCCTTAAAAACTTAAAAAAAAATTTTTTTAATTATGTATGTGCATGTGTCTGTGTAGGTTAGTGCATGTCCATGTGATGTCAGTAGAGGATAAAATAAGGTGTGGCTGTCTCTGGAGCTAGAGTTATAAGCCATTATGAGCCCACCTGGTAAGGAAACCAAACTCTGATCCTTTCCAAGAACAGTATGTGCTTTTAACTGCTTAGTCATCTCTCCAATCCCTACAATTTAAAAAAACTTTAAAATTTGTCTGTGTGCATGTGGGCACATTCATACCACCATGCACATGTGGAGGTTAATGTTGGGTCAGAGGTCCAGGACAAAAAAAGCCAAGATGGCATAGACAGAAAGGACCTTCCCGATGGAGTTCCAAATTCCCACAAGACCTCCAGATCTGAACCCCACCTTCAGGCCCCTGACCTGACCCTATTGGCCCATTCCAACATGTCACCATTTCCCCTCCCCTGACCTATAAAAGTCTCTCCCTGCCTCCCAGATGCAGCTTTTCCAATGGTCCTTTACTCCAAAAGGCTATCAGATCCGCCCTGGAGAGCAATTCTCTGAATTAAAGCCTGCCTTTGTTTACTTTTAATTTGGACTGATTCGGCCTTTTTCTCAGCATTGTATACCTCTTAGTTAAGAGGACAATTTCCAGGAGTTGGTTCTCCTTCCACAGGGAAACTCATGTATCAGTCAGTATGGGACACTTGACCACTTGATCACTTCCTCTTCATAGCATTAATAACCTCATCAGCTCTCATGTCCTAGACAGATGGGAATACATCAGAGGTATGCAGCCATCAGACTTCCATTTTGAATCTCTTGTCTGTGAGGAGAAAGACCTGGAAGACCTGGAATTTGTCTCTCAATATGTGTTTAGATGAGGAAATATACTGTTCTATTCTCATAACCCATATATATATATATATATATATTATATATTTCCCCCTTTGGTTTTTTTTTTTTTTTTGAGACAGAGTCTCCCTTTAGTCCCAGCTAGCCTGGAGCTCACTCTGCAGACCAGG
>VZQC01014308.1:3997257-4021922 GCA_009823505.1 Rhizomys pruinosus
TCCAACAAGGCCAGAAACAGAAACAACTGTGGTTCCAGGCACAGCCTTCACTGCAGGCTGCAGTCTGCCGTTAATAATCTGGGGGCTTTTTGTCCCAGAGAGCCAGGACCAAGCCTGGACCTTGGACAGAAATGGAGGAATGAGGACTCCAGTAGGAGAGTCTCCACAGCTTATCATCTGGATTGTAAATGCCAAGCAAACCCAGAGCACAGAAGCTCAGTGCCATCCCATGCCACCCACTGGCCCTTGGCCTTAAATCCAACAGAATGTTTGCTGGAAGAGTCAGATGCTCAGGGAAGGACAAGGTAAGGATAGGACTTCCAGGGGACAGTGGCAAAACTTCCAACTCCAAGTGGGGGTTGGGGGGAAGTGACCACTGAGCATGGGAAGCAAAGCACAGGGGGCCAGACTGATAGGTGGGGGAGTCCAAGTCTGGCTCTGTTAGCACAAGCGCTTGTACGTGTAGATGTAGGCTTTGCAGCTGGGGCATGTGTGCGTCACATCCTTGAAGTCATTGATGAGGCAGGGGATCAAACAGCAGCCCAGATCACACCCCATGAAGCAGCAGAAGAAACCCAGGACGAAGTTCATCAGACCGATCTCGTAGGAGATTTTGGTGGTGATGGCCTGCTGGCAGTGGGGGCACACTGTCTGCACAGGTGCACCTTCAAAGATCTCTCCCTGCAGCACTGTGACTGTGGTGGCTGCCCCCAAAGGGACCAAGACTGTGGCCGTGTGGCCCCCAGGGCCAGGGTAGGGTCCTGGCGGGTAGGGTCCTGGTGGATAGTAGCCCATTGGTGGGTGAGGGCCTGGAGGAGGGTAGAAACCTGGAGGCATGTAGGTGCCATCTGCACTCATGTGGGGAGGTACAAAGGCAGGCTGAGGCATTGAGTGACCGGGTGGCTCATAGGGTGGAGGGCCAATGTCAGCAGGGGGCAGTGGCATGCCTGGTGGGGGCTGCATCACTGCTGGGGAGGTACGGCCTGGGGTAGGTGGGGCTCTGCTTTTCTCCTCCAGTAGGGGGGCTGTGGGGCTCCCAGGATAAGGAGGGGGTGGCTCATTAGGCATCTTTGCTGCTGTTGCTGCTACTGCTTCTGGATCTTAGATTCCTGGTGCTCAGAATGAAGTCAGGCAGGTTAGGATACTTCAGCTGCTGGCTGGAACAGGGAAGGTTGTGGGGACCTCTCGCCCTGTACAAAAGTGAACTCCAGATGCATTAAAGACCTCAACGTGAAACCCCAAACTCTGAAGAAGAAAAAGTTGGCAGCAGACTTCAAGACATAGGCGTAGGAAAAGAGCAAATGCTCTTAACTGCTGAGCCACCTCCAGTCATCGTTCCCCCCCACCCCCACCGCCTTTTTTTTTTTTTTGGGGGGTTTTCGAGACAGGGTCTCCCTGTAGCCCCAGCTGTCCTGGAACTCACTCTGTAGACCAGGCTGGCCTTGAACTCACAAAGATCCTCCAGCCTCTGCCTCCCAAGTGCTAGGATTAAAGGCGTGTGCCACCACGCCCGGCTGCCTTTTTTTTTTTTTTAAAGAGACAGTATTTTACTACCTAGCCCAGGCTGGTTTGGAACTTGTAACCCTTCTTTCTCAGCCTCTTGAATGCTGAGACTATACATGTGTGTATGAGTTTGCAAGACAGATCAACCTCAGGTATTACTTCAGATGGCTGTCCTTTTTAAATATCTTTTTATATTTTATGTATTGCCTACATGTTGGTAGGTACACTGGATCCCCTGAAACTGGAGTTATGGAAGGTTAGCTGCCGTGTGGGTGCTGGGAATCGAACCTGGATCTTCTGGAAGAGCAGCCAGTAGCTCTTTAGCTACCAAACCATCTTTCCAGCCCCTCCTCTGTTTTTTTTTTTTTTTTTTTTTTTTGGTCTTTTTGAGACAGGGTCTCCCGGTAGCCCCGGCTGTCCTGGAACTCACTCTGTAGACCAGGCTTGCCTTGAACTCACAAAGATCTGCCTGCCTCTGCCTCCCAAGTGCTAGGATTAAGGTGTGCGCCACCACGTCTGGCCTCCTCTTGTTTTTTTGAGTCAAGGTCTCTTACTTAGACCTGAGGCTAGCTGATTAGGCTAGGCAGGCTGCCAGCAAGCCCCAGGGATCCTGGTCTTTCAACCTTTCTAATGCTGGGATTGGTTTGAGCTAGGGTCCTCACGATCACATGGCAAACAAGTTCTTTACCTGCTGAGCTCTGTCCCTAGCCCCTGTTATATTCTGATGAAATAACACATTTTAAGAAAGATTGGGATTTTTAATATTTATGAGTGTTCTGCCTACGTGTGCAAGTGCACCCATGTTGCGCAATGTCTGAAGAGGTCAGAAGAGGGCATTGGATCCCCTGGAACTGGAGTTATGGATGGTTGTTAGCTACCCTGTGGGTACTGGGATTCAAACTCTGATCTTCTGCAAGCACAACCAGTGCTTTTAACAGCTGAGCCATATCTCCAGCCCCTAAAAAGATTTATTTTTATTTCTGAGTAAGCATGTGTGTGTCTGTAAGTGTATGCCATATGTGTGCAGGTGCCCAAAGAAGCCAGAAGAAGGTGTCACATCCCCTGGAGTTGGAATTGCAGTTGTGAGCTGCCTGACATGGGTGGCATGCTGATATTGCTGGGCATGGTGGCATAGGCCTTTGGTCTAGTTAGTCTAGCATCCGGGAGGGAAGCAGAAGCAGCCTCTCTGAGTTAGAGGCTAGTCTGGCCTGCATATTAAGTTCCAGGCCAGCCAGGGCTATATAGTGACACCCTTTCTCAAAACAAAAGAATCAGTTTTTAGCCAGTGGCCCATATAACCCCACATAAAAGATACAGGGTTTGGGCTAGAGAGATGGCCTAGCAGTTAGGAGCACTGACTGCTCTTACAGAGGACTGAGGTTCGGTCTCCAGCACCCACATGGTGGCTGATAACCATCTTTAACTCCAGTTTCAGAGGAATCTGACACCCTCTTCTGACCTCCTCCGCATTGCACAACACGGGTGCACAGACCTACATGCAGACAGTACATTCATACACATACAAGAATAAAAAATAAAAAAAAGATAGTGTTCTTAGCTGCCACGTGGGTCCTGGGGATTGAACCTGGGTCCTCTGCAAGAGCAGTCGGTGCTCTTAACCACTAGGCCATCTCTCCAGCCCTAAATACAGGTTTTTTTGTTGTTGTTTTGAGACAGGGTCTTCCTGTAGCCCTAGCTATCTTGGAACTCGCTATATAGACCAGGCTGGCTTCGAATTTATAGAGGTCTGCCTACCTCTACCTCCTGAGTGCTGGTATTAAAGGCATGCCCCACCACGCCCAGCTGAAGATATAGGCGGTTTTTGTTTTGTTTTGTTTTGTTTGTTTTTTAAGATAGGCTCTCATTATGTAGCCCTGGCTGGCCACCTATTCAGAGATCTGTCTGCCTCTGCCTCCCAAGGGCTGGTATTAATAGGGATGCACCACCACACCTGTCTTAAAAAATATTAAACATGGGGCTGGAGAGATGGCCTAGCAATTAGGAGCACTGACTGCTCTTGCAGACGACTTGGGTTCAATCCCCAGCACCCACATGGCGGCTGAGAACCATCTTTAACTCCAGTTCCAGGGGAATCCAATGCCCTCTTCTGACCTCCCCAGCATTGTACGACACAGGTGCACACACCTACATGCAGACAGTACATTCCTACACATACAAAAATAAAATTTAAAAAAATAATAAAAATATTAAACAAGGGTAGTGAGATAGCTCAGCAAGTAAAAGCACCTGCTTCCAAGCCTGTCAACCTGAATTCAATCCTCAGGACCCACATGTCCTCTGACTTCACACCTATTGTGGCATATGTCCACAACCCTCCTCCTCCCATAAAAATACGATTGAATTAAATAAATTTTTGTTTTGAGTATATTGCCTGCATGTGTATAAATGCATTTGTGTCATGAAATGCCCAAGGAGGTCAGAAGGTGGCACTGGATCTCTTGGAACTGGAGTTACAGACAGTTGTTAGCTGCCATGTGGGTGGTAGGAATTGAATGCCCGTCTTCTGCAAGAGCAGTCAGTGCTCTTAACTGCTGAGCCATCTCTCCAGCCCTTTAAAAAATTTTAAGGGTAAAAATAAAAGGGGGGGCTGGAGAGATAGCCTAGCGGTTAAGAGCACCGACTGCTCTTGCAGAGGACCCGGGTTTGATCCCCAGCACCCACATGGCGGCTAAGAACCGTCTGTAACTCCAATTCCAGGAGAACTCCAGTTCCAGAGGAATCCGAGACCCTCTTCTGACCTCCGCGGCATTTCACGACACGGGTGCACAGACCTGCATGCAGACAGTACATTCATACACATATAAAAAATAAAAAATTAACAAAAAAAATTTAAGGGGAGGTCACATAAACATAAGGGGTCAGTTATGTATTAAGTGGAACACATAAGATGGAGAGGCTGTCATTGAATCAGACGTCATGAAAAGGCAGTTTGGCACTAATTGCTCTTGCAGTTTCATCTTTGGGTTTTTCTTGGAGATGGTTACTTTTATCAAAACCCTCTGCCTTGGAGCCCATAATATGCTGACTTGCTCTGGGCAGGAACCCATCTGGTATGGCTTGGTGTGTTCTCAAACCTGACTTCTAGAATTGACTGGAATCTGCATAACCACTGCTTAAGTCTGCCCTGATGCAGATTTCCAATGACCTGATTCCAAACAATGTACAGGACACTAGAAGCCTTTAATGGAGATGCACGAGGAAGCCGCCCCCACCCTTCCAGGCCCCCATAATCTCATTTGTAGGCAAACCAGTGGTCACTCTCACTTTACTTATTTATTTTTATTTATTTATTTTTTTTTGGTCTTTTCGAGACAGGGTCTCCCTGTAGCCCCAGCTGTCCTGGAACTCACTCTGTAGACCAGGCTGGCCTTGAACTCACAAAGATCAGCCTGCCTCTGCCTCCCAAGTGCTAGGATTAAAGGTGTGTGCCACGACGTCCAGCACTGTCACTTAATTTTCTAGCGTGGGAAATTCTTGGGATACAGTTGGAAGAGTTTGCCTTCTTGTGTGGGCTCAAAGCCATATTTCTGCAAGTTGTCAGCATCAAAAGTCCCTTCTTTGAAGTCTTTTTCAATAGCAGGTGCAGCGCATTCCATGAAGAGAGCTTTGGCGGTCAGGGGTGTGTCTACGCCTGCAGGAGCTTTGTAATTCACGTAGGGCTTGAGTTTGAAGCCAGTCAAGTCTGGGACAACAAATTCTGGGACCATTTCCTTTATCTGCACAAACTTCCTACCAGCGACATAGATGCCAGTTCCTTTGGCACCCCGGCTCTTGTAGAAGGTGCGTGGTCCCCGCTTGCTGGTCCACTTGCTCATCCGGTCGGCTCCCCGCACCAGGCCTTGGGTCACTGCAGTCAGGAAACCCATGCTGCGCCCTGCAGTAGACAGTTCTGAAAGGACATTGGAGGGCAGCTTAGAGCTCAATGGACTTGTAGAGTCTCGGCATCCTGAACCCCATGGGTGTAGATGGCCCCAAACCCGAGGACCCAAGCGCGGGGAGAACCCAAAACCGTACAAATGGAGATTACCCCGTGTCCCCACAAGTGGAGACTGCCCGGCCCCGAGGAGCCACGCGCAGGGAGGACCGATGGCACCAACTGGGAACGGACGGACCCACCTGTGCAGGCCGCTCTCGACCTCTGCCTGCTGCCTTCCTCTCCCTCTCCCCCAGGGACAACCCCAACCAGAGATCCACCAAACGCCAGCAGAAGCACGCCCCGCCCCACAGGCACTCTCGCCGCGCTTCCGGCCACTGCTGAACAAGAGCCGTTTCGACTGGTCTTCACAGCTGCCAATGCACAGGCTCAGCCCTGCGAGGGGGTGTGGCCGCGGGGAGCAGCCAATTGACGCAGCTGCTACGGGATCCGGCGCCCGGGCGGCAAATGGTCGCGGTGCGCCGCGAGGTGGCGATCTGGGTTCGGCCTGTGGCTAGGTCGCCCTCGTTGTCACCCCGACAGATCCCCCGCCGCGCCGGAGGTCGACCGCGGGGCCGCGCGTCATCTGCGTCGCCCTGACGTGTAGGGGACCCTCCTGTCCCGGCCGAGCCGCGGCTTCCGGGGACTGACGAAGTGGCCTCGTGTTTGTCATCTTAATCCCAGCACGCCCACCGTGCCCGCGCTGTCTGTCTACACACTGCTCGTGCGACGTGGCGCCCTCTCACCCTTCCCCTGGTGACTGATGCCGTCTGCCTGTTCCTTCCTGGCCGCCAGGCTCTAGTTCCGCGTCGGCTCCCTGGCCGGGACGCCCTCCTTCCCTGCGACCCCTACTCTATGTAACACGTCACCACCCCCTCTCGCCGAGACTTCTGCCCCTGTTACCTCTCACAGGTTGTGACCCCTCGCCGACCGTCACCCCTACTAATCGAGACCCCTTCTGGGCCGTGACCCCTCCTTGGTCGCCCCTACCCCAGGCTGTGACCTCTATGGGTCTCATCCCTTCCGGTCTCTCCCTTCAGCCACTCATGGCTCCCCATCGAGACACCTCTGTGCCTGCTGCATAGCCTCGCTCCTGAGCTGCTCAACCCGGCCCCAGCCGTACCACCTCCCTGAACTGACGGCCTACTTACACTCGTGCCCCTGCCAGGCCCGCGCTCCCCCACGTGGCTTCTGGAGTCCTGACTGCTGCCCAATTCTTCCCCTGACCTGCTGGGAGAGGAGCCAGTGGCCGGCGGCAGTTGTGGGTTCTCCTTGGACCACGTGAGCGCTGTTTACTGGACACATAAGCTCAGAGAGACAGGAGTTACTTCGGAAGACAACTCGGGAGCATAGGGTTCTGGAGTACCTTCCAATAAGAGCTTTTGACTTGGAAAGGAGCTGGCAAGACTGGAACTACAGCTGTCCTGCTGTGAACGGACCCGTAGAGCTGTTTGCCTCAGCCTGTCTTCCTTTTCGCCTTCCATTGTGCGTTCAGCCATGCAGGAAGAGGAAGATGTTTGCCTTGAGGTAGGTAGACCAGCCATGCACCAGACCCGGAGAATTCCTACAATGGGCATTTCTGGACCAAGAGAAGGATCCTTTGCCTCCTGTTTCTACCAACGCTTCTTGAGGCCCCAGGGAATGTAGGACTGGTCACATCCCCTGTCAAAGCCCTGACACTTGTTACTAGACAGCTTGCTTCACTGTGGAAAATGGGGGGTGGATAGTGGGACCTGGGTGCTGGATCTTGTTGAGGCCTTCTTCCCCTAAGTTGTCACTTCCTGTTTTCTTTCAGGACTGTAGTGTTTCTTTTTTTTTNCCTTAGCAGTTAGGAGCACTGACATGTGTACTGCTCTATGACAGAGACTGAGGATACGGTCTGTTCCCAGCACTCACAATGGTGGCTGTATACACCATCCTCTAACTCCAGTTGTCCATGAGGAATCTGTATCCCCCATCCTTGCTGACTCCTCCGCATTGCAGACCCGGGATGCATACAGACTCTACCAATATGCAGGACAGTCTACATTTCCATCGACCACCATTACATGGATAAAAAAATAAAAAAAAAATTTAGAGGTGTTCCTTTAGGCTCGCCACGTGGGATCCGTAGGTGCGATTGTAACCGGGTTCCTCTGCAAAGTGCAGCATCGGTGCCTCTTTTAACCCTCAACAAGGTCTACGCCATCTCTCCAGCCCTTAAAATACATTCTTTTTTGTTGTTGTCTACTTTGACGACACAGTGCTCTCTCCTGATCCAGCCCGTAGCTATCTATGAGCAAGCTTCGCTCTATATAGAGTTAGCACCAGCGCTTGGGGTTCCTTGAATTTACAGAGTTCTGCCTACCTCTACCTCCGTGTGGATGTGCTGGTTATTAGTTAAAGGACATTGCCTGTCCCACCACGCCCAGGCTCGATCAGACTTAATATGTGCGGTGTTTCTTGGTTATGTTTTCATTGTTTTTTGTTGTTGTTAGATTAGGCTTGCATTTCATGTATAGCCCTTGGCAGGCTGGTCCACCG
This sequence comes from Rhizomys pruinosus, assembly GCA_009823505.1. Taxonomy (NCBI): domain Eukaryota; kingdom Metazoa; phylum Chordata; class Mammalia; order Rodentia; family Spalacidae; genus Rhizomys; species Rhizomys pruinosus. The sequence continues at coordinate 4,005,218 of VZQC01014308.1, forward strand.
TTATTCAGAGATTCTGCTTCTGGCCCTCCTCTGCCGCTCGCACAAGGGTCTGGTATATAATAAGGAATTTGCACCCACCACACCATCTGGTCTAAACAACATATTAAACATGGGCTAGCGAGAGTGCGGATATTCTAATGCTCGGAGGGGGTAGAATAGCAGCTGGAGGGCTACGCCGAGCCTGAACCATGGACGCTATGCAATTAGGAGCCGACTGTCATCTTGCTTCTTTGGCAGACGAACCTTGGGTGTACTCTAATGATCCCAGCACCCAGGCATTTGGCAGGGGCTGATGAGGATACCATCTTACTAAATGCATCCAGTCTCTACGCGGGGCAATATCCAATGCCCTTCTGAACCTCACGCCCTAGCCATTTGTACGGAAACCACAAAGTGTGCACACACCTACATGCCATCCAGTACATAGCCTACACATACAAAAATAATGTAATTAATAACAGCTCAATACATAAAGAACTTATTAAAACTAAGGCGGGTAGTAGTGAGCATGGAGTCTTCAGCAAGTAAATAAGCACCTGCTTCCATAGCCTGTCAACCTGGAATCTCTAATCCTCAGGACTCCGACATTGTCCTCTGGACTTTCACATTCCTTTGTGGATTATGGGTCCAACAACCTCTCCTCCTACCCATTAATAAATCAGAACGACTGTCGAGTATACTTAAATACAATTTTTGTGTACGTGCTGAGTATTATTGATGGCCTGAGTGTGATGTACGTCTAAATGCATTTGGATCACTGCGAAATTTGCCCAAGCGGAGGTTCAGTAAACGGTGTAGCTTGGTGACACTGCGGATCTCTTGGAGGATACTGGAGTTTTAACAGACCTAGTTTGTTAGCTGCCATGTGTGTGCCGCTCGACTGGTTGGTAGGTAATTCGAATTGCCCTGTCTTCTGCCGAGTAGAGCTGTCAGTGCTCTTAATTGTTGGGCTATCTCTCCAGCCTCTTTAAGAATAGATACTTTAAGGTTTAAATAATAAGTAAAGCGGGGGCTGGATGAGTAGTCCCTACGCGGTTATACCAGTAGCATCATCCAGACTTGCTCTTTGCAGCACTGGACGCCGGGTTTGAATCTCCCAGCACTCCATCATGGGCGCGCTAAGGAACCGTCTGTAACATCCAATTCCAGGAGACTCGAGTTTCCATGAGGAATCCCGTAGTAGCTCCCTCTCTTGCTGACTACTCCGCCTCGGATATCTTCATCGACCGGAGGTCGCATCAAGAACCTGCCATGCTCAGACAAGTACATCATACACATATTCATAAAAATAAAGGAGATTAACGATAACAAGAAAAATTTATAGGGTAGGAATAGGGTCACATAACCATTAAAGGGGTCAGTCATATTGTATTCACGATGGAACCACTCATCAAGATGGAGAGTGTCGTGTGCTCTAGATTGTTGTCACCTATAGCGCTGCGTCATGAAAAAAAGGGCCTCCAGGATCTCCTGTGTCGCATCCTGAATTGCTCTTGCAGTTTCATGCTATTTGGCGTCTTCTCTTTGAGTGGTTCTGCCCTTCATCTCACCTGTGAGATGCTATGGTTAACTTTCTATCAAAAACCCCGCTCTGCGTCTTGGCGCCCCATAACATATGTTTGACTTGCTCTGGGCAGGAACCCATCTGGTATGGCTTGGTGTGTTCTCAAACCTGACTTCTAGAATTGACTGGAATCTGCATAACCACTGCTTAAGTCTGCCCTGATGCAGATTTCCAATGACCTGATTCCAAACAATGTACAGGACACTAGAAGCCTTTAATGGAGATGCACGAGGAAGCCGCCCCCACCCTTCCAGGCCCCCATAATCTCATTTGTAGGCAAACCAGTGGTCACTCTGCACTTTTACTCTTATGTTATTTCGCGAGTTTTGTAGATTTATTTTTTTTTCGGTACTTTTTCGAGACCAGGTCTCCCTTGTAGCCCCAGCCTGTCCTGGAACTCACTCTCTGTAGACCTAGGCTGGCCTTGATTTTACAGTGATCAGCCTGCCTCTTGCCTCCCAAGTGCTAGGATTCAACGCGTGTGTGTGCTGCCACGAGCGTCCTAGCCCAGGCTGCACGCGTAATTTTTCTTAGTCCTCTTCACGGACTTAATTCTTGTGCCGATACAGTTGGAAGATTGTCTACGGCCCTTCTTGTGTGGGCTCAAAGCCATATTTCTGCAAGTTGTCAGCATCAAAAGTCCCTTCTTTGAAGTCTTTTTCAATAGCAGGTGCAGCGCATTCCATGAAGAGAGCTTTGGCGGTCAGGGGTGTGTCTACGCCTGCAGGAGCTTTGTAATTCACGTAGGGCTTGAGTTTGAAGCCAGTCAAGTCTGGGACAACAAATTCTGGGACCATTTCCTTTATCTGCACAAACTTCCTACCAGCGACATAGATGCCAGTTCCTTTGGCACCCCGGCTCTTGTAGAAGGTGCGTGGTCCCCGCTTGCTGGTCCACTTGCTCATCCGGTCGGCTCCCCGCACCAGGCCTTGGGTCACTGCAGTCAGGAAACCCATGCTGCGCCCTGCAGTAGACAGTTCTGAAAGGACATTGGAGGGCAGCTTAGAGCTCAATGGACTTGTAGAGTCTCGGCATCCTGAACCCCATGGGTGTAGATGGCCCCAAACCCGAGGACCCAAGCGCGGGGAGAACCCAAAACCGTACAAATGGAGATTACCCCGTGTCCCCACAAGTGTGGGTAGACTGCCCTGGGGCACCGAGGTAGGCGCACGTCCGCAGGCGCAGGAACCAGATTTGGCAGGGAGGTCTAGGCATTTGGGGGGGGTGCGGGGGGGGCGGGTGGGAGGGAGGGGACACCAGATACTGGGAACGGACGGACCCCACCTGTGCAGGCCTCGCTCTCGACCTCTGCCTGGCTGCCCTTTCCTCTCACCTCTCCCCCAGGGTACAACCCAGACCCAGAGAGTCCACCACAACGGCCAAGCAGAGCAACGCCCTCGCCCCACAGGCACTTCTCGCCGCGCTTCGCCACTGCTGAACAAGAGCCAGTTCTCTATACTGGTCTTCACAGCTGCCAATGCACAGGCTCAGCCCTGCGAGGGGGTGTGGCCGCGGGGAGCAGCCAATTGACGCAGCTGCTACGGGATCCGGCGCCCGGGCGGCAAATGGTCGCGGTGCGCCGCGAGGTGGCGATCTGGGTTCGGCCTGTGGCTAGGTCGCCCTCGTTGTCACCCCGACAGATCCCCCGCCGCGCCGGAGGTCGACCGCGGGGCCGCGCGTCATCTGCGTCGCCCTGACGTGTAGGGGACCCTCCTGTCCCGGCCGAGCCGCGGCTTCCGGGGACTGACGAAGTGGCCTCGTGTTTGTCATCTTAATCCCAGCACGCCCACCGTGCCCGCGCTGTCTGTCTACACACTGCTCGTGCGACGTGGCGCCCTCTCACCCTTCCCCTGGTGACTGATGCCGTCTGCCTGTTCCTTCCTGGCCGCCAGGCTCTAGTTCCGCGTCGGCTCCCTGGCCGGGACGCCCTCCTTCCCTGCGACCCCTACTCTATGTAACACGTCACCACCCCCTCTCGCCGAGACTTCTGCCCCTGTTACCTCTCACAGGTTGTGACCCCTCGCCGACCGTCACCCCTACTAATCGAGACCCCTTCTGGGCCGTGACCCCTCCTTGGTCGCCCCTACCCCAGGCTGTGACCTCTATGGGTCTCATCCCTTCCGGTCTCTCCCTTCAGCCACTCATGGCTCCCCATCGAGACACCTCTGTGCCTGCTGCATAGCCTCGCTCCTGAGCTGCTCAACCCGGCCCCAGCCGTACCACCTCCCTGAACTGACGGCCTACTTACACTCGTGCCCCTGCCAGGCCCGCGCTCCCCCACGTGGCTTCTGGAGTCCTGACTGCTGCCCAATTCTTCCCCTGACCTGCTGGGAGAGGAGCCAGTGGCCGGCGGCAGTTGTGGGTTCTCCTTGGACCACGTGAGCGCTGTTTACTGGACACATAAGCTCAGAGAGACAGGAGTTACTTCAGGAAGACAACTCCACGGGAGCATAGGGTTTGGGAGTACCTTCCAATAAGAGCTTTTGACTTGGAAAGGAGCTGGCAAGACTGGAACTACAGCTGTCCTGCTGTGAACGGACCCGTAGAGCTCGTTTGCCTCAGCCTGTCTTCCTTTTCGCCTTCCATTGTGCGTTCAGCCATGCAGGAAGAGGAAGATGTTTGCCTTGAGGTAGTCGTAGACCAGCCATGCACCAGACCGGAGAATTCCTAACAATTGGGATTCTTGGACCAAGAGAAGGATTCCTTTGCCTCCTGTTTCACTCAACGCTTCTTGGAGGCCCCAGGGAATGTAGGACTGGTCACATCCCCTGTCAAAGCCCTGACACTTGTTACTAGACAGCTTGCTTCACTGTGAAAATGGTGGGTGGATAGTTGCCTGGGTGGCTGATCTTGTTGGGAGGGCCTTCTCCCCTAAGTTTGTCACTTTCACTGTTTCTTTCAGGACTGTACGGTTGTTTCCTTTTTTTTTTTTATTTTTATATTAATTTTAATTATTTCTGTATGGTATCTTGAATTGTACTGTCTGCATGCAGTTTGGTTGCACCCGTGTCGATGCAAGGTGCCGTAGGTCAAAGAGGGTGTCGGAGTCCCCTGGGCATCTGGAGTTCTCCTGGAATGTGCGGCGAGTTTCAGACCGGTTTCAGGCTTCAGCCGCCATGTGGGTCTGGGGATCGAACCCGGTCCTCTGCAAGAGCGGGTCGCGCTCGTAAACGCTAGAGCCATCTCTCCAGCACCTGTAGTTGTTCGTTTACTTAAGGGTCCAACACTGTAGCCACATCCCAAAGCCATTTGTACCAGAGAAGTAGATCTAGGAAAAAGACAAGCTAAGACAGCCTACTATTGAAGACTGAAGGCTGTAGGTTCATGTCCTTTCCTTGGATAGGGCGATGGTCCTGAGAGCTCAGAGGGAAAGTAGTAAGAGTTGAGTGCCTCAGTTCTGAACCCCACTGCTTCTGTAGTTATGCAACTGCGCAACAGTGTTCTGGTCAGGAACAGATTACATGTACAACATTGATCTCAGACTGTATTGCTCCATGAGATCATAGTGTTTGTATAAATGCACCCTGTGACACTCACAAATGAATTCACTTAAGGAGGTTTTTCTTGATCCTACCCGTCTTTTTTTTTTTTTTTGTCTTTTTGAGACAGGGTCGTCTAGAGTCCCAGCGTGGCCTGGAATCTCACCTCTGGTAACCGGCTGGCCTTGAACTCAGCAGAGATCCGACTGCCTTTGCCTCCTGGGAGTGCTGGGATTAAAGGTGTGTGCGCCACCACGCCCGCTACCCCTTCATTCTTTTTTTTTTTTTTTTTTTTTTTTTTTTTTTGTCTTTTTGAGACAGGGTCTCCCTGTAGCCCCAGCTATCCTGGAACTCACTCTGTAGACCAGGCTGGCCTTGAACTCACAAAGATCCGCCTGCCTCTGCCTCCCAAGTGCTAGGATTAAAGGCATGCGCCACCACGCCCGGCTCCCCTCATTCTTAAGGGCTATTCAACTCTATTTGCCTCCTAGACTAAAACTATTGAGTTTTCTAGGCAATGCATTTGTTATATTATGATTCAGAATCGAGTCTTTGAGGTTCTTTCCTGAATGTCCTTGGATTTTTCTGCCATGATTGCTGAGTCTGAGGCCTGGCTTTCCTAGCGCTAGACTTTGGTCCTTGGCACTTGTATAGAAACTGCAAAAGATTAGTAAGAGGGCCCTCTGCCCCATTCAGTTCCTGACTGCTTGGAAGAAAAGGGTGGGTAGATGCCGGAAGAATGGGGAACAGGTGCCGGTCTGGTTTCTTCTGTCTTTAGCTTCTGGGGAATGAACCACCTTTGTCTGTTGGTCACCTACTCACCTTTATGCCCTCGGCCCATGCTCCCCTGACTCCTCTCCCATGGATCTGGTCCATGGACATCTGAAGTCCGGCAGTACCTGTCTGGAGACAGCAGGGGGTTAGGGTTTGCTATTTTCATGTCCTTGCAATTGAGCTCATAGGGCCTCAGTTCCACTAGCAAAATCATTTCTCTAAAATGTAAACTTTTAATTTTTAAATTACATTTGTGTGTGTGTGTGTGTGTGTGTGTGGCACAAGTACCATGACATGTACATGGAGGTCAGAAGAGTGTGGGAGTCTGTTCTCCCTTGCCACCAGGTAGACAGGTCCCTGGGATCAAACTCAGGTCATTAGATTTGGCAGCAAGTACCTTTATCCATTGAACCAACTTATCCATTTCTCTAAAATGTTTAGAGCTATTGACTTACTACCTAGCTCCCAACTTGCTCTCTGATTAAGTCCAGGCTGAGAAATTGGATACTCTGTCTGCCTACCCTGACTGCTGGTCTCTTTTCAGGCTGGCTACTGTCTGGGCACTGCCCTGAGCTCCTGGGGACTGCATTTCATGGAGGAGCATTCACAGTCTACTATGGTAACCATCATGGATTTTCCTGGGAATGGTCCCTTGTAGGCTTGTATCTGTGTTTGGTCTTGATGACATTCCTGTTTTTCCAACCTTGCTTAGCTGATAGGGATTGCAATTGGAGCCCTCTTGGCACTGGCCTTTGTTGGTGTTGCCATCTTTTTTGTGTACAGAAGGGTGAACAGATTCCGTGAGTATCTTGGTTTCTACTCTGACTGGGTGGTGGTGGGGTTTGCTGGATTTGTATCCTGTGGGGTGTTGGAACTCCTGGAAGCTGCCCTCAAAGCCTTGTTGGAATGTGGTCATCTCCTGTTTCAAGTTGAATTTCCCAGGCTACCTACTCACAGCCTTCTCTGCTCTTTCCAAAGCAAGGATCCTATAAGAACAGAGGAAATTCCTGTCTTTTCTGAGATGAGTTACCTATACTTCTTGCCTTCTGATGGGGTAGCCAGGGATAGGACCACCAAGAACATGGTTTATTGCTAGCACCTGCATCTTCAGGGCCTGTCCTATTCTTGTATTTTAAGTTCCAGCCAAAATCATTACCTACTTATTCAAGGCTACACTCTCCATATCTCTTCCATCTCACAGTGCCCCTTCCATCCCCTCACAGGAGCAGAGCCTACCCCTCAGTACAGGTTCCGGAAGAGGGACAAAGTAATGTTTTATGGCCGGAAGATCATGAGGAAGGTAACTTGTGTGCAAGCCCTGGATTGCACTGGAGGTGTTGGGGGTGGATCCCTTTTGAACAGGCCTGTGTACAATGGGGGCCTTGCCAGGCTCTCAAGCTCCTGGTCTTTGCAACTCTTGTTGTATACTGCCTTCTCCTCTGGCTCCATGACTTCTGCCACTGGGTTTAGGGGATGTTGTAAGTCATGTTAAAAGTTGTCTGCCTTTGCAGCAGAACCAACACATTTTACCTAGAAATACCTCTCTTCTGGAGGGCAGCCTGGGAGGTATGGTGTCGCTGGCGCATGACTGACATGAAGCACCTCAACTTTTTTGACAAATGCAAGGACACAGACCCTTAGACTCTGAACTACAGGCTTTTGTTAACAAGAAAAAGGAAAGGAAACTACTTGCCAGAAACATCCCTGGGAATGCGGTGGGCAGGTACAGAGGGCATTGAGTTTGCCCTGAGGTATGTGGTAAACTGCCAGATTTGGAAGGCTGAGCCAAGGAAGGACCCTAGCCCTCTGGGGATTGGAGAAGGGGCTGCAGTTCACACATTTGTTCTAAGGTAAATGTTGTAAACTAGGCATGGTGGCATACACCTTTAATCCCAGCACTTGGGAGGCAGAGGCAGGTGGATCTCTATGAGTTTCAGACCAGCTTGGTCTACATAGTGAGTTCCAGGCCAGCTAGGGCTGCAGGGAAACCCTGTCTCAAAAAGAAGTCAAGTAGTTAAGTATGGTTTTAATTCAATAATGAAGCTTTTGGGGCTGGAGAGATGGCTCAGCAGTTAAGAGCACCGATTGCTTTTACAGAGGACCCAGGTTCTATTCCCAGCACCCACACATGGTGGCTAAGAACTGTCTTTAACTCCAGTTCCAAGGGAATCCAACACCTTCTTCTGACCTCTGTAGCACTGCACGACACAGGTGCACCTACTTACATGCAGACAGTACACTCATACACATAAAATAATAAATGTTTTAAAAATTAAAAAAAAAGTTCTGTGGCCCACTTTTTCATGTTTGTGGAGGGTTTATAGATCCCTAGTCCACCTGCACTGAAATTCAGGAATCTGTGGCTAGGAATAAGCAGGATGGTTTAAACCATCATTCTCCTTTGGCTAACTGCCACAGCAGCTCCCTCCTGCCTCCTCCCACCCTCCTTATAAGTTTTGAAGAAACCAGCAGGAGTAAAACTGTGGAGCTCTGAAGACTAAGCTACTTGAAGACAGTGAGGACTATACTTTGGGATGCTTGGGACTATGTAGTATGCCATTGTTTAGATGGTATTCTCTGTGTCCTTGGCTGATACATCTCCTTCAGGGAGCTGGGCAGGTAGGAGTTGATAAACCCAGCTCTGGGAGCTGAGATGAGGAAGGCAGAATCTGGGGAGAGACCCTGAGGCTGAGAGCTTAGATCTTGGCTGTGGCAGGGTCAGCACTCAGTTTGTCCCTTTGACTCTATAGGTGACCACACTTCCTCATACCCTGGTTGAGAATACAGCTGCACCCAGGCAGCGGGTCAGGAAGAGGACTAAGGTGCTGTCTTTGGCCAAGAGGTACTATTGTTCCCCCTATGGTCAGACCACAGAAAAGGCAGAGCTTCCTGGGGCTTTGGAGTGCCCATGGTATTGACTTGAGTCCCTTGATTCTTTCTTGAATGTCACTGCTTTGTAGGATTCTGCGTTTCAAGAAGGAATACCCTACTCTGCAGCCAAAAGAGCCCCCACCCTCCCTGCTGGAGGCTGATCTCACAGAGTTCGATGTAAAGAATTCTCATCTACCATCAGAAGTTTTGTACATGCTGAAAAATGTTCGGTAAGATAGAAAGATAAAAAGAGTGTGTGTCAGTGGAGGTTATCTCCTCTCCATCCTTCTTCCTTGGATTGTCTTTGGTTTACCTTTCCTACATCACGTGATAGTTGGCAAGCTTATTTTCTTTCCACCTTAGGACTGCTGTCCTCTGTGCTCCATCGTGGTAGGAATGTTCAGCAGGGTCAGAATTCTTCAGGTCTGTGGAGCCTTATGCTCAGCTCACCTTTTTTTTTTTTTTTTTTTNTCCTCCGTGGTCTGTGCTTCAGCTCCTGCCTTCAGGTTCCTGCCCTGAGTTTCTGTGCTGATTTCTCTCAGTGACTAGCTGTGACCTGAGAGATGTAAGATAAAATAAACCACTTCTCTAAGTTGTTTTGGGTCAGTGTGGTTTTTTGTTTGTTTGTTTGTTTGTTTTTGTTTGTTTTTGGTCTTTTCGAGACAGGGTCTCCCTGTAGTCCCAGCTGTCCTGGCACTCGCTCTGTAGACCAGGCTGGCCTTGAACTCACAAAGATCCACCTGCCTCTGCCTCCCAAGTGCTAGGATTAAAGGCGTGTGCCACCACGCCCAGCTTCAGCTCACCTTTTTTAGCTGCTCTTTCATGTTTTTGTTTTTGGTTTTCTCTTACAGAGATCCACCTGCCTCTCTGCCTTCCAAATGCTGGGACTGAAGGTGTGCACCACCATTCTCTGCTTTGCTCCTCCTGTTCTATTTAATGATTTGTTTCAACATTTTCATCTTCTGTGCCAAACTCAAAAGCAAATGTAGAAATGTGTTGACGGAGGAAAACCTACAAGTCTGGATCTGTCAGTATATCTGTCTGTGTCTGTCTCTATATCTCTCTGTCTCTCTCACTCTTTCCTTTCTTGACAAGATCTTGTTACATCAGGCTGGCTTTGAGCTTGCAGTCCTAATCCTTCGTCTCCCAAGTGCTGAGATTACAGCTATACACCATTATGCCAGCTCTCTTTCCTCTTTCTTTCTTTGTTGTTTATTTATATTTTTATTTTATGTGTATGAGTGCATTGCCTACATGTATGAAGTACATCTGTGACTTGCAACGCCCATGGAGTTTAGAAGGGGGCATCAGATTCTCCTTGAACTGAAGTTAATAGACAGTTGCTAGCTGTCCAGTCGGTGCTGGGAAATGAACCTAGGTCCTCTGCAAGAACAGTCAGTTCTCTTAACCACTGAGCCATCTCTCCAGCCCAAAGAAGTTCTTTGAACTCATAAGAGGCTTAAATTCTGACTGACAGTGATGCCAGATGGACTTAGTCAGCCTTGTCTTCCAGGCTGGCTCTGGGCTTGCTGCTGATGGGGACGGTGAACCATGTCCGTTACCCTACCTTCTTTTGGTGGAACATATCCTGTAGTATATTCTGTTTTTACAGAGTCCTAGGCCACTTTGAAAAGCCACTGTTCCTGGAGCTTTGCAAACACATGGTCTTTGTGCAGCTGCAAGAGGGAGAGCATGTCTTCCAGCCTGGGGAGCCTGACACCAGCATCTATGTGGTACAGGATGGACGGCTAGAAGTTTGTATCCAAGATGCTGTGAGTTAGGGCCATGGGCCCATGTGGGGCAGGGGATGGGGGTCCTGTGCTTAGCTGTCTGTAATATTTATTTATCTATTTGTGTATGTGTATACACATGTATTTGGATGCCAGAGGTCAATCTCAGGTACCATCTGTCAGGATTCACAGACCTGACCCTCACCCCAGACCCTAGGCAGAGATGTCTTCTGCATCAAACTCAAGCAGAAGCTTCCTCATCCTGGGCCCAGACCCTAAGCAACAGCTAAAAACTATTTTCTGCATCAGAAACCAGATAGGGAAAAGGCATATTTTCCCTAGACCCCTAACAGAAACTTCCTCATAAGGGCCAGTCAGGAGAAAAAAGAAAAAACAAAACAAAAGAAAATAAAATGTTTCCCGTGATTCAGGAACTTTTATCAGATAATCTTACAGTTGCATTGCAGTCATCCCCCTGCCTTTATTGCATTGTGAGCCCCTTCTTTTCTGCAGAGACTGCAACTCCCAATTAACTTCTACCACAACCCACTTAAAAACTTTGCTAGCCATTTCATTCCTGGCTTGTTCATCCCTCAGTTAAAACTAGCCCCTGTGTTCCCAATGAAGCTTGTTGCACTTCTGGGAGCCTCCTGCCTCCTTTTCTCATGGTGTCTCTGCTCACCCCCACACTAGCACCATGCACCTGTTTGTTTGTTTTCAGTAATTAAAAAAAAATTAGTTTCTACAAGTATTTTGATGGCCAGTATGTTTACTGGTATGTGTGTAGTGCCCATGAAGGCTGGAAGAGGGCAACAGAGCCAGAGCTGCCATGTGGGTGCTGGGAGTCAAACCCAGGTGCCCTAGAAGAAAAGCAATTGCTCTTAACCCCTGAGCTATCTCTTCAGCCATGATCCATCCACCTTGGTTTTTGAGTTGGGGTCTCCCACTGGGGCTCACCAAATAGGCCAGGCTGAGTGTCTAGTGAACCAAAATCTGTCTGTCTCTCCCTCCACAGCATTGGATTTTAAGTGTGCACAACTGTGGTCAGCTAGCTCCATGAGTGCTAGGACTTGAACTCAGGTCCTTAGGCTTCCAAGGCAAACATTTTACTGACGGAATTATCATCCCCAGCCCTGGCCATCTGTTATCTTAAAGTTTTGAATAGCTTTTGATCAAAAAGTTAGTGTATCCAGGCATGGTGGTGCAGCTTTTAGACCTGGTACTCCGGAAGCAGAGGCAGAGGATCTCTTGAGATCAAGGCCATCCTATTCTATATAGTGAGTTCTAGACCAGCCAGGTATATACATAGTAAGACCTTAATTTTTTTTTTAAGTTAATGAAAAAATTTAAACTTCAGATATTTGGGGGAAAAAAAACATACCATTCCAGTGTTCAAGCACAGCTATTTTTTTACTTTGGCAAATTATATCCCAAGGCTGTCCTTGAATTCATGGCAGTCCTTCTGTCTCAGCCTCCTACATGCTGCGATTATAGACTGAACCAACACACCTGCTGGCACATTATCTTTTACTGTTTGGCACATGTATACCTATTCTTTAGGTGAGCTTATTAGCAGTATTTATTTTATACTTCATCTGCTTTACTTTAAAATTTTCAAATTATATTAAAAAAAATAGTAGCCAGGCATGGTGGCACATACCTTTTTTTTGTTTTTGTTTTTGAGACAGGGTCTCCCTATAGCCCCAGCTGGCCTGGAACTCAGTCTGTAGACCAGGCTGGCCTTGAACTCAAAGAGATCTGCCTACCTCTGCCTCCTAAGTGCTAAGATTAAAGGTGTATGCCACCATGCCTAGCTTAAAGGCAGTTCTTATTCGCCATGTGGGTGCTGGGAATCAAACACAGGTCCTCTGCAAGAGCACTCAGTGCTCTTAACCACTGAGCCATCTCTCCAGCCCCAACATACCTTTAATCCCAGCACTTGGGACGCAGAGGCAGGCAGAGCTCTGTGAGTTCAAGGCCAGCCTGGTCTACATAGCAAGTTCCAGTCCAGCTGGAGCTACAGGGAGACCCTGTTTCAAAAAGAAAAAACAAACAAAAATATTATTTTATCTTATGTATAGGACTGTTTTGCCTACAGGTATGTAAGAGTTCCTGTGTTTTGCAGTCCCCATGGAAGCCCGAAGATAGGGACAAATCCCATGGAACTGGAGTAACTGATGGTTGTTAGTCGTGGGTGATGGGAATCAAACCCAGGTCCTCTAAAAGAACAGCAAGTGTTCTTAACTGCTGAGCCATCTATCCAGCCCCTTAAAATTACATTATTTGTTTTGTGTATGGGGGTATGTATGGGTGTGGGTGCATGTGTGGCAATCAGAGAACAACTTAGCAGGATGACTTCTTCCACCAAGTGGGACCCAGGGACTGAACTCAAGTTATCAGGCTTGGTGGCAGGCATCTTTCATGTTGAGCCATCTTACCAGAACTTTTAGGTTTTTAGATATGGTCTTATGTAGGTGAGAATGGCCTGGCACTCACTATATGGTTGAGGCTGACCTTAAGCTCCTGATTCTTCTCCTTCTACCTGCTAAGTGTCACCTCATACATTTTAAACATTTAAAAACATTTCTTGCATATCTTCAACTATTCCCATTAATGATTTGGTAGTAAATTGTTATATGGCCATAAGCAACTGACCCCTTGCCATTTTTTTAAGGTTTATGATTGTAAATAATTTGAAATGTAAGGAACAGTGTTCATTGAGGAGTTAAATCCTTGCTTCTTGCCTGTGTTATGCTGTTGGATCATAGAGAAACTGTGCCAGGTTAAACCCTACGAGGCTCTTTTTGCTGGTATGTTGCTTTCTGAAGGGTGTTAATCAGGTTATTCGTCCTGATAGTTTATAACCTAGGCTTTCCATTATACTGTTTAGAGCAATACTTAACTAGCCTTTGTCTGATAGTCATCCTCGATCTTGCAGCCTTAGAAGTTCCTGCTTGCTCTCAACCTGATATGGTTCCTGCACTGTCCTGCCAGATTTCTAGACCCAACATGTGATCTGAGGAGAATATTTTTTTTTTTTCTGGTCTTTTTGAGATAGGCCTAGCTGGCTTGGAACTCACTATGGAGACCAGGCTGGCCTTGAACTCACAGAGATCTGCCTGCCTTTGCCTCCCAAGTGCTGGGATTAAAGGCGTTTTTGAGACAGGGTCTCCCTGCAAACTAGTACTGTCCTATTTCAAAGGGAAGAATCAGGCAAACCTGAGCAAAACTTATGTGGAGCAAAGTATCTCAAGGCTGGACGTCTGGGATATTTACTCATGATCTTCTGGGCTCCAAAGGATTTTGGAAGCTCTACTTCTCTAACTCTGCTGTTCACAGCATACACAGCTTGTCTCTCAGGCCCAGGCTGGCTCCATTTCACACCTGCTGCTGCCCTTGTTGGTTGTCCCATGGTCCTGGCATCTCCAAAAAGCTGGGGTCTTCACTGAAACTGAGGCTGCATCTTCACCAATGGGCACTTCTGACCTCTCCTGATGTAAAGCCTCAGCTTCTCTTCATGACCTCTGCCACCCTGGGGGTCTTCATTGCAACCAAGAGTGCACTTTCACCAATGGCCTTTCCTGGCCTCTCACAGTGCCAAGCCTCAGATGCTCTCTGTGACCACTTCACATTTCAACCACAGAACCATATAGGAGACTCTTTTTATTTTTTATTTATTTTTTTATTTATTATATTATGTGTATGAGTGTACTGTCTGCATGTAAGAAGGTGCACCTGTGTCATGCAATGCTGCGGAGGTCAGGAGAGGGTATCGGATTCCCCTGGAACTGGAGTTAAAGACAGTTCTTAGCCACCATGTGGGTGCTGGGAATCAAACCTGGGTCCTTTGCAAGAGCAGTCGGGGCTCTTAACCACTGAGCCATCTCTCCAGCCCCCATATATATAGGAGACTTTTACACATTACCAAGTCCTCCTGGCTTGAGATGGAGGCTAGGTACGCCTTTGGACTACAGCTTCTGTGTACTGTCCCTGAGGAAATTCTTCCCAGAAGACTTCACCACAGTAATGCTGGTCTCTAGTTTCTTACAGCTGATTTTTCAGTTAACCAGCTAACCAGAATCAGTTTTCCCAGTAAAACAAAGGTTTCACTTCAGGTTCTTGTCTCTTGTTACTTACAGCTGATTCTTCAGCCCCAGCCACCCAGAACCCACAAATTTTTAATTCAAAAATATCATACAAGTAGTCCTGATGGTCTTTGCTTCTCTTTGAAGCTCACAAGCCAGGCCTCCATCATCTACAACTCTTTCAGTATAACTGTTCCAAGTTCCACAGCAACAAACTCTGAGCACTCAATGAGTTTTCCAGCCCAAAGTTCCAAATGCTTCTCCAATCCCTGCCACAAACACCAGTCAGGTCTGTCACAGAAATAGCCCACTCTCTGATACCAATTTCTGTTCTAGTTCACTTCTCCATTGTTGTGACAAAACACTGTAACCAATACCAACTTGGGGAGGAATGGGTTTATTTAGCTTACATCTCTGGGGTTACAGTTCATCACTTAGGGAACCCAAGGTAGGAACTCAGAACAGGAACCTGGAGTACAGGTCATGGAGGAAAGCTGTTCACTGGCTTGTTCCCCTGGCCTGTGCTCAGCCTGCTTTCTTTTTTTTTTTTTTTTTTTTTTTTTTTTTTTTTTTTTTTTTTTTTTTTTTTTTTTTTTAATTTATTTCTGTATGTTGTATGAATGTATTGTCTGCATGCAGGTTTGTGCACCCGTGTCATGCAATGCTGCGGAGATCAGAAGAGGGTCTTGGATTCCCCTGGAGCTGGAGTTCTCCTGGAATTGGAGTTTCAGACGGTTCTCAGCCACCATGTGGGTGCTGGAGATCGAACCCGGGTCCTCTGTAAGAGGGGTCAGCGCTCTTAACCGCTAGGCCATCTCTCCAGCCCCACAGCCTGCTTCCTTATACAATACACAACATATACAGTACACAACAACCTGCTCAGGGGTGACACTGCCCACAGTGGGATGGGCCCTCCCACATCACTCAACAATCAAGAAAATAACCCACAGACATGGCCCCAGGCCAGTCTAATTGAGGAAATTCTTTAATTGAGGCTCCCTCAATCCAGATGTGTCAAGTTGACACTAAAGCTATTCAGCACAGCAAGTGTCTTTTTGTTGTTGTTGTTGTTGTTGTTGTTGAGGCAGGTTCTCACTATGTTGCCTTAACTGGCCTGGAAATCACTATGTAAACTAGGCTGATCTTGATCTCACAGAGATCTGCCTGTCTCTGCCTCCCAAGTGCTGGGATTAAAGGCATATGCCACCACACATGGCTGGTATCTATCTGTCTTTTATTATTATTATTATTATTATTTATGGGACTGGAGAGATGGCTCATTGGTTAAGAGCACTGGGTGCTCTTGCAGAGGACCTGGCTTCAATTTTGGTGGCTAACAACCATCTGTAACTCTAGTTCCAGGGAATCTGACACCCTCTTCTGACCTCTGCAGGCATTGCATGATACAGTGCACTTATATACATGTAGGCAGTATACTCAGGCACATTGAACAATTAAAAAATAAAGCAGCTGGGCATAATGGCTCATGCTTTTTTTTTTTTTCTCTTTTTGAGACAGGGTCTCCCTGTAGCCCCCGCTGTCGTGGAACTTACTATGTAGACCAGGCTGGCCTTGAACTCACAGAGATCTGCCACCACGCCTGGCGTCCATGCCTCATGCTTTTAATCCCAGCACTCAGGAAGCAGAGGCAGGTGGATCTCTGAGTTCAAGGCCTGGTCTATATAGCAAGCTCCAGGCCAGCTAGAGATACAGGGAGACCCTGTCTCAAAAAAAAAACCAAAAAAACAAAAACAAAATAACAATTTTTTTTTCTGGTCTTTTTGAGAGTCTCCCTGTCATAGCCCCAGCTGGCCTGGAACTCTCTATGTAAACCAGGCTGCCCTTGAACTCAAAGAGATCCACTTGCCTCTGCCTCCTGAGTGCTGGGATTAAATTCGTGCACAACCACGCTCAGCATAAAGTATTTTTTTTAATGATTTATTAATGCTGGCATGGCAGTGCATGCCTTTAATCTCAGCTTTCAGGAGGCAGAGGCTAGTGGACCTCTGTGAGTTCAAAGCTAGCTTCGTCTATATAGTGAGTTCCAGGACAGTTGGGGCTACAGGGAAACCCTGTCTCAAAAAGTCCAAAATATTTATTTATTTATTTATTTAAGATTTAGACATTCTTTTTTTTTTTTTTTTTTTTTTTTTTTTTTTTTTTTTTTTTTTATTTTTTTTTTTTTTTTTTTTTTTTTTCCCC